>CAWUFW010003418.1:600000-1070000 GCA_963921515.1 Calotriton arnoldi | reverse complement strand
ACAAGCTTGACCAAAAACCTTCAAAACACCCAATCCACTGTAGTGGTTAAACTATCGAAGAGACCAGACCAAGGACACTGACAACCAGGTTTAAAATACACAACCACCACACTGATGAAACTCTCAAACAGACCAGGCCAAGCACCCAGAACACCATGTTTGAAATAAGTAAACCACTAAAGTTTGTAAAGTAAACTCTTGAAGAGACCTGCTCCAACTCCCTTAAAAAACAGGTTTAAAGTACATAATGCACTGTAGTGATTAAACTGCCCAAAGAGAACAGATCAAACACCCAGAAAACCACGTTTAAAATACACAATCCACACAGTGATTACCCTTTTAAAGCGCCTGGCCAGGCACCCAAACGACCAGGTTTACAGTACATTATGCACTGTAGTGATTAAACCCAAAGAGAACAGATCAAACACCCAGAAAACCATTTCTAAAATACATGAACCAGTGTGATTAAACACTCGAAGAGACATTGCCCATCACCCTAAAAAACAGGTTTAAAGTGCACAAACCCCTCTAGTGATTAAACTCAAAGAGAAAACCAGAGAACATTTGAGAGATGAAACTCAAAGAGAAAACCAGACTTAAAAATAAAATACTCAACCTGCTGCACGGATTAAACTCTCGCACCTACGAACAAGTTTGAAATGCACAGCCCACCATACTGAAAAACCTCACAGAGAGACCTGGCCCTCCATCCTAAACACCCTGGTTTTAGTACACAAACCACTCTTGCGATTAAACTCAAAGAGACCACATCAAACACCCTGAAACCTTGTTTAAAATACACAGCCCACTGCAACGATTAAACTTTAACACAGTCCTGGCCGAACATTAAAACCAGGATTAACATACATATTCCACTCTGTAATTTCATGACACTGTTTCTTTCCATCTGATTACAAGTGAACATCTACCTATAGGCATTACAGTAGCCAAGTGAGGCGACTATAATGAATGTTGCTTACCCATCTACAGATGGCACAGCGGGCCATACATACGCAGGCACCAGCGGGCGATGTTGCCTTACCACCCTGTGGCATCCTCAAGGTCCACTTAGGCAGCACCAGGCACCTTGGAATGGCCTCTTGTCCCCCAAAAAATACCCTCAGAGAAAGAGGAGGTGAATGAATATTGGCTTAACTGACACCCTTCGCCCCTTTACCAACCACCATTGACATGGTCTTTCCATGGTTCCCAGAAAGCTTTTATGCCCCGCGCAATTGAAATCCACCTCCTAGAAGAACTGCCCTCGGGGAGAAACAATACTCTAGGCCGCCAACTCTTGGGGCAACTGAAAGGCACCGCCAGGGGGCGTCTCACACTCCTGGGAGTGGAAGATGCATATTGAGAGAGCGTTCCTCTCATCCGAGGAGCATGTACAGGGCTGGTCATTGTGAGGGAATGAGGTCCACTGATTATCCCTCTGTTCTCAGCAGGAGGATCAAGTGAATCACTTTTATCTGACGTCACTGGTTCAAGGGCCTCCAGAGGGTCGCGATGCAGCCTGAATGGTAGACATCTTTTTAGATGTTTTTACCTGAATTGGGGAAAAAACAACGAATACACGCGCTTTCATGAACAGGAGGACATCTCAGTCCCTCCAGACCCAGCTGGATATCTGGCAGGTCCAAGGTTCAAAATCCTTTTTTTTCTCTCTTAGGTAGAACCAGCAGGAGTTGGGTGACACCACCACCACTTGTCAATTAAAAGGTCATTCAATGGTGTGTCCTATGCAAAGGGTAAAAACTTATATAAAATATCTCTGGTAAAAACTAAAAACAAAAGTCTACTTACCTTTCACCACGGGGTTGGAGATCGCAAAGTCCCCCCAGCCCGCCATGAGAAGATGTCATTCACAAGACCACGCAGGCCACGACCAGGCTAGGCCTTGTGTCCACCCTCACACGGTCCCCTACCCAAGGCACCTTTGTCCTCTGGATCATGACTTGTGGCATCATGCATAACGGGGGGTGCCGGGGAGCAGCCCACCTATGCCGCTGATGACGATGAAGAAGGGGTCTTTGAGACCATGGAAGTCCCGAGTAGGATGCAAGCACCCAAGGGCTTCCGCTGGGGTCCCCGCCACTGGGAGCCCGGCCAGACCTCCAAAGCTTCCATGAGGTGGAGGCAGCAGACCGCACACATGTGCCATTCACAGACCCAGCTCGCGCCTTGGGTTTGCGTCTTGCGTGGCGCGGTCTCAAGGACGGAGAAGCATGGTTGAACCCATCGGCGAGGGGGACATCCTTCTGATAGGCCGATTCACACCATCCAGCATCCAAAATGTGGGAGTAGGGAAGGAGTGTCACTGACTCCCCCCTCTAACTCTTACCCACGGAGGGGTTTACTGGACAAATATATTTCATCTCTTTTCCAACCCCATATTTTTTCCTATCAAAATATATGTTTGAATCCGTCCCCATCGGTGCATCCGCCGCACCTGCAATAAAAGGGGCTGCCCTCTCCTCGCCTTCCTCGCAGCCTCCTCTTCCTCGGGCTGCTCCTGCGTGGTCGAGGCCAGGCCGGTGGGATGGGCCGTGGGAGGAGGATGGGTGCGCGGGGAGAGGGTGCTTGACTGACGGATGTGTGGGAAGGGGCAGAGACAGATTAAACACCCCCTGATTTTATTCTATTTTTTAAACAATGGAGACCAGGAAGGCGTTAGAGCGTGGGCAGAGGGGGCCAGAGGGGGCCAGGGACATGCGTCTCCCATCTGCACCCATATGGTTTGAAGTTATGCATGGCCCTGGTCTTGGGGGGCGAGGTGGCGGGGGTGGCTGTCTGACGGCTGGAGCTTTAGAAAGGGACAAAAAGATGCAAAGGGGGGGGGGGGGGCGAGCCCGGGAGGTAGGTGGAAAGAGGGCAGCGGTGCGTGTTAAAGGGACCAATGTTTTTGAGGTGCAAGGACGGGGGATATGGGTCTACTTCTGGGTGACCCACGACGCAGTCTGGGATGGATTTGGGGGATGGTCACTGTTGAGGGACATGGGGTTGAGCTAATATGGTTTTTGGGAAAAGGTGATCCAGGCTGGGGGTAATGGGATTTGGGATGGGGAGAAAGGAGTGGGCCAAAATGGGGGATGTGGCAGAGGTTAGGAGGGAAGTTGAACTGGGTCCGTACTGGAGCGATGGGTGGAGAGCTGGGGGTCACTGGGATGCTCAAAGGCCTGGTGCATGGAAGGCGCGAGCCGAGGCGGTGCCAGACCTGGACTCTATAGTACACAGGTGAAACATGGCGGATGGGGCAGGAAGTTCGTCATGATCGGCTGATTACGACGTCCCTCTATTTAATTCAATGATTACAGGTAAACCCCTCCGCCCCCACCCCACCTCTCTTTCACCATACTCATGTATAGCAAACACTGCCCAGGAGAAGGGAGGCTGTGCACGAAGCGCTACGAACAGTCCTAGTCACCGCCTTAATTTCGAAAGACATGGGAGAGGCACTGAATGCTGGCGCTTGGAGGCCATCCCATTGACTGACATTCAGCAGTGCGTAACGGGCGTGAGCAGGAGCACGGGTCACAACCTTTACCTTCCACCGCAGAGAAGACCACAATCCTGTCCCCACCGAACACCTCCCAGCTCTTAGAAGGCATGTTCTGTACAGTGTGCGCTATACACACATGGTCGCTTCTCCATAGGGCAGCTAGAGTAAACGCGCTGCAAGAAGTACCCCACCCACCGTTCACCCTTCCTGTTCCACCTACCACTCCCCCAGTGCTAAGGCGTGTCCCCCGCATCCTGGTATCGCCCCACGCCTCCCCTCTTTGCGCAATTATAGTCCACTTCCAAAGTTTCCCCAGGCCACTGAATAAACCTTTGGAGACTCCCTAGGTGCTGTCCATCACACGTGGCGTCCCCACTGTGTCACTGTCCATATCGCCGCATGTCGTGACGTCGCTGCCACGCTCCGCTCGCAGTCGCAGGTCACGGTCCCTCTGGGTCACGTGTCAGTGAAGCCCATTGCTGCCTCACATTGTGTGGTTTCGGTAACAATTGTCACCCCCGGCGGTTATTTCAAGGAGGCCCTAAATCACAATGCCAGTGACACCCTGTGTCACAGGGCAGTGCCCGGGTGCAACTGCCACATTACAAAGTGTCACTGTAATGCCCCGCCTTTTGTCCCATATAGAGGCATCTCTGACGTGCTGTTGCACTCTCACTGTCTTCCCTTGTCACTGTGCGGCACAGTTGCCCCACGCTGTGGTATCTGCCACAATGAGACACGACAGCCCTGTCGCGCTGTGTCAACTTGTTGAAACAGTAATGTCACATCTCCTGGTGTCTACGTGGACCTGTGGCTCAGTGACTCTCCCTACCACGGTGTCATTGTGGCTCCTTGTAGCACCGTGGTGTGTTATCTCTGTGCTACACAGTTGTTGCTACAGGCGGGGGTGTCACCGTGGTACCTTGCCGTCCTATGTGCGGTGTCATTGATGGGTTCTTTCACACGCAGCATCCTGTCACAGCTTCGCTGCCCACGGTGTCACCTGTGGTGCTGCGCTGCCCTGCACCACCGTGTCGCGGCATCACTCTGCTGACATGCCACTTGACATGGTGCCGCTGTCACCCAATGTTGTGCTGTCTCTGCCATGTCACCCACACTGTGGTGTCTCTAGTGCGCCTCGTCGCTCCGCATCCCTGTCTTCGCCCGTCAGTGCACATTTGTGAGTCACTGTCGCGACATGTTGGCCCAAGTGCAGTATCACTGCGGGCCGTGTCGTTCATGTCCTGATGCCACATATCTTGTCGTCCCACACTGAGGTGATGCTTCCGCCCTACGTCCTCGTGTCACCATCATACCTTGCTGCCCAATGTGCAGTATCACGGTGCGCCCTGTCGCCCATGTCACGGAGTCACAGTTCTGCCTCGCCCCTGCATGCCTCGGTGTCTCTACTGTGTCTTGTCTGTCGTCCCTTGTCGCGGTGTCACTGTGATGCCTCGCCCCCCCATCCCCCGTGTCATGGTCCCTCTACTGTGTCGTGTGTGTGTACCCTTGTACCGGGGTCACTGTGATGTCTCTGCCCGCCCCCTCTATTGTCCCTTCATATCCCGATGCCATTGTCATGCCGTCCCACAATGCGATGCTGCTAGCGCCAAAGGCTGCCACCATCATGCGCTGTCACCAATGTCGTGGTTTCACTGTCGGGACGTGTCACCCCATACCGCAGTGCTGCTTTTAACCCGCGACAGTGCCCCTGTCAAGAGTTGTCGCCCCATGTGGCAGTATCTTTTCGCATGCCTCCCCGTGGCGCGATGACATCATCATTTCATGTCGTGATCGTTTCATGTCGTGATGCCATTGTCACTCCATGTCGTAGTGTCAATATTGCCGCGCGCTTGCCGTTTCCACTTCCCAATGGTTTGCTCTCTATCTATCCTTCGTAACCCCTCCCCCTCCCTCCCCCGCTTTAGTTCTTTCTCTCACTCACTGCTCTTCCTTATCTCTCCATCTCAGCCCCATCTCCTGGCTCCTTCCCCTCCGCCTTGCCCCCTCCCCACACCCACAACGCCCTCCCCCTCCAGGCTCCAGCCCCCACCTTCACGCTCCATCGCCGTAAATTCGATTCTAACTCGATTTAAAAAATTAAAAAATCGAGCTTTTTATGAGTCACGATACACAGCAAAGTTAACGTCCCAGCCCGAAAAAATGTAAAAAGTGCATACTAACTTCAAGGGGGCGTGGCAAGCACGTCAACCAACCCTTATCAGAACCCGCAACCGGGTCCACAATTGCCGAGAGTGTGTTCTCACTTTCAGCCCCCATTCACCACCCTGTCATTCGGTCCGCAGATGCACAGCCCACATCTCGGAGCCACGCCCTTTCACAGACCGCCCCCAGATGACACTGTATCCACTGCGCCTCTAATCCACAGCGCCTCCCACCCACCGACCGACCGACCAACCACCAGAGTGAGGTCATGCCCGACAGACATGTGACCCCATTCAAACTGCTACTCGTTGCTGGGGGGCCCTCCCCCCCCCGGAGTCAGTGGAGTCCGGAGTCAGCCCTGGCGGATGACTTTGACCTCAGCTGTCCGGTGACAGGTCAGGAGGAGCCGCGGATCCCAGCCAAGCCCCCCCTTCCTTCCCCGGGATCCTGTTGAAGATGGAGCGAGCGTCCCTGTGTGTCTGTAGCATGAGTGGACCTCCTGTCCACCCTCTGAATGAGCACTGCGGGTAAACCTAACCAAAGAAGCTTAAAAAGCAAAACTGTTAATTGTGCCTCGATGGCACAGAAGACAAGCCGCAGACTAGGCTGAACTAGGGTTTGAAATAAGCGTTTACGGATGCCTTAAACCAGCAATTACATAAAACCAAAAGTTACGAGAAAAGCCCTCCGCGCAGTGTGCGCCACCAATACACCAACAATCTGTTTAATCCACCAATTCAATTATCTCTGAATACTCGTTGACAGCGTAATCTCCTCGCCGATTCTCGCTTTATGGAAGTAAAGTCTGCGCCCAAAGTAAACACGGGGCAGACACAGGAGGGCTAAACACCAGCAGATGCCCTGCGCCCCCAGCCATGTGCGCAGGTGGGACCTGCACAGAGCCCTGGTGAGGATCCAAACCCGGCCTGCGTCAATAACTTCCGGTGCGACCGGAAGACAAGAGACCAGACACCACCAGGCGCCGTAGGACCAACGCTACCCAAGGTTTACACCATGGAGCTCCACCACCTGTTAGAACCACCCCACAGGATGCCACTTCTAGGAAAAGGTGTCTCGTCGTGGCCTTAAAACTAGGCCTGGGCATGAAATTCAGCTCCGTTTGCAGAGTTTTTCCTGCTCTGTGTAGCACGCGGAATTCCAAAAATCTCTGCAGAGCGGAGTTTTTTCCTCGCTCGCACTCGCCAACGCTAAGTTGACAAGCGCAAGCGAGGAAAATCTCACTCCATACCACCTCCCGGCGAGTTTCTCCAGACAGGCAGTCGCGGATGGTCGTTACCGCTGGAGTTGAAAAACCTTCCGTTTGTGTTGAGGAAGCCGCCGCTCGAGGAGAACATCTATTCGAGCAGCAGAAAGAAGCAGCGCTCTCTTGCGCTGCGCGTGGTGCCATTCGCGCTGATTTTACAGTGCGTGACAAACACCCAGTGCTAAAAATCAGTACCAACGTCGCAACATAATGTACTACGCATTGCGCAACTCTACTGAGCGCACGCGGAACTCTGCGAACTCCGCCCAGGCCTACTGAAAACCACCCCAGCAAACTAGGGCTCCTCAAAGTCCCATAACTCAAGACTTTGCATTTTTTTCTAAACTTCGCAAGCTGTGTGACCTAAGTGCCTCAACCCCCAGGCAATCTTCAGGCACCTTGTGTATGGCGTGTGGGCTATTATGTTTTAATATGATATCTACATTGGCATGAAAATAAAAATGAATTTACATTAGTAATAACTACAGGCTCTAGACCTTCACTGCATTACCACAGTCTGCTTTGAGGTGCACACCCCAACACCTGTCCTCCCCCTCCAAGGTAGCTCACAGCCGGAGAAGGCGGGAGATTGGAGGCAGCAGAAAGGCCCGCCCAGAGCACATCCTGCAGCAGGAAATGGCGACTTCCGCCTAGCTGGGAATGGAAACTTGGCCTTAGGTGAACCCGTGAAGCCAAGAAACTAAGGCGAGTAGGCCAACAGCAAAGCTCCTGACATCAACAGCGAATGAAATGCTTCACCAACTTGCAGCAAACCTATTCCGCAGTCAGAGATACAACAGTTCAAGAAGATACAACAAAGTTACACATCACATGCAGAATACTACACCAAAGGCGCAACAATGCCAAAGTCAGTCTCTGAGTGATGGCACGACAAATGCCAACTAGACAAACTTAGTCTCTGTCAATGGTGTGCTGTGGAAGTGGTGAGCCGTACACCTCTCCGTACACAGCTCTGCGTGCACAGGCACCCCGCCGCCATATTTAGTGAGGAAAATGGCGGCTCCCTTTAAAACAGAGGATGGAAAAATACTGGAGCAGTGAGGACTGCAAGAGAGGCCGCTGCCTGTCACCGAAGACAGGGAGGCCTAGAAATATGAGGCTGTGGGCATGGCGAGAACACAAACACCTTCACCAACCAGACAACTTCTGTCTGCATTTACGTCAGGTGGTACCTACTATAAATGCAAAGTGCACATAGACATAGAGAATATTGTGTTTTAATGATCTAACAGTAGACATTTATCTTGGCATTTCAAGTAGTCCCTGAAACAGGCAAACTCGTAAAGCAAATAATGCATTAAAATGATTGTGTTCAAATGCGTAACTGAACTACTAGTTTGGGGGGTGATACTGGGCAAACCCAGACGTTTTGGCCCAGAAACGCATTTCTTCTGTGCACTGACCGGCAGCAGAGATCACGGTCAGAGGGCCAGGGCAAGTACCCTATGCAACCATACAGGCGCTACATACAAATGTCAGTGCAATACAATAAACCACACTGTTCAAAACCAAAAAAGAGGCAATCGAGTGCCACCCGCTAGCTCGGCTGACGAACCCAACCCTTCGTTTGATTCAACGGGAGAATGAACATAAAATATACCACACCGCTCTTCAATGGATCCAGTACAAAGCACATGAACACACCTCTTTATACCCGAGCACACGATAAAAAAGAAAATGTAAATCATGTTAAGATTCGATATACAATAGGAAATGGAAACACAATATGCCACTTTATTACTCGCCACACAATACAACTTTGCTGACTAAACTACACTAAGACGGCAGAGTGGGCGGGAATATAAAACGTGGAGTGAGTAGTGCTTCCTCCCTGTGGCTCGATGGGGGTGAAGAGGATCTGCAAGACCTCGGCCGGAGGAAGATCCTTCTCCTACCTCGCTGCAAAGAGGTAGAGCCAGGGCCGGACTGGGAACAGAAACCGGCCCTGGCAAACTGCTCATCCGGCCCCCCCTGGGGTGAGGGGGAGTGCAGCCGAGCAGTTTGCGAGGGCCGGTTTCGGCCGATTTTGTTACAGGGGGCCGATATTGCCGACCCCCGGTAACAAAACCGGCCCCCCAGGGGCCCAAAACCAGCCCCCACCCTAGCGGCCTACCATGGAAATGCCCGGTGCCCGCTATGGCCAGTCCGGCCCTGGGTAGAGCTTGCTGCCTCCACATCTCAGGCAATCACCATCACTGCCTCAATTCAGGAAGGACCTCAAGTTCTGGCTCTTCGACTGAACTGCAAACCCCCCACCCCCGCCCCACGCCTTGCGACCCTGACGGGTGATTGGACGCGCCCTATAAGAATCCTGACTGATTAATTGATTGAAGAGTGGAAGAAAGAGCGGTTGGCTCCTGGCATCCTGCACCAGTGCCCACCCTTCCCCCCCCCAGGAGAGCTGGCATGGTATTGATGTCACTTCCAGTAGTTGCTCTCCTCACTCAGTTGTAAAAACAGATGGTCCATGGAAGCAGGAAGTGATGCGTGCATTAATGAAAGTGTACAGCCCAGTGTGCCAACCTGTACAGGACAGCACTGTCAGGCCCTGTCTGTTCCTGATGCTCCTTAGTGGGGGAGGACACTTACACTGTGGCAAAATCACCAGGGGGTAAACTTCTGACTAACATTGTGTTTTTTTCCTTGTGGATATTCACTTTTCCATACCAAATTATACAGGCGGGAATGACGGGTCACACACAGAATATGGATGATCCTTTGTTCTGGTCTGCCTTGGTACACAAACATCCTCCAGGTTCAACCAGGAGCACTTTGCGTGGGTAAAATCCCAGAAGTGAGGTAATTTCACAAAACACAACATAAAAACAATCAGGCACAATCAGCGTTTGTGTCAACCTCCTATTACCCCCAGAATTCAGGATAAGAGCCTCAGTGGGATGTGTCGGAGATGGACTGTCCAACAATGTAATCCGTGGATCACTTCACATGGATTTATTTTGGGAATCGTATCCGATTTATGTCAAATGCTACCTTGTGTTGTACTGTATTCTGACCTATAAGTAGCATGTACACACACACACACACACACCCCCTCTCTCTTTGAATGATACACGCACACTCAAATTTGTCTCTCACACACACCTGTGAGTCGAACTCAGTGGCGGCTGGTGACATTTGAAAGTAGTGGGGCGTAAAAGTTCTGAGTGACCTGTGGTGAGTGAGAGTAGCCATCGAGCCTGACCGTCATAAGGGTGGTTCGGGGGGCTTCTCCCCACAAGAACATTTTTAAACAAGAGTGGCAAATGGTGCATTTTCAAACAATTTTGAGAAAGTGAGATGGTTAATAAAACAATTGCGAAAATGTAGTTATGACATCAATAAAGAGATTTCATATGATAATGACGAAGGTAGCTGCTTATTCAGTATAACCACAGAACTGCATAACAGAGTTTGAGAACAATGAATCATGTGTGTAAATCAGTGTATAGAAAATATTACATAAGACAAAGGGGACTACAAGGTGTAGGATTCATGTCATCTATATTAGTAGGCATTTTTAAGAGTGCTTGGTGATATGGAGAAACACAAACTCCGGATTCAGACATAACACAGTGGTTAGTGTTAGCTTTGCTAATAAGAATTTATTTCTATCCAGACAAACCCTTTTTTAGCAACATTAGGATAATGAAAGACTTAGAAAAAAACATAACTTTCTAACCTGTACCATGTAGCTTGCATGCAGCTCTTTGATGGCAGTTCAAAGGTCACTGTGTTAGATACAATTGTAATTTATGAACTGCACAGTAACAGAAGGGCGTCTGTGACAAAAGCAGTAACCCACTAACCTATGCACATAAAATGCTGTTCTGTAATCTGCATAGTACCTGTTATTTCCAGCAGGCATATGAACCCTCTGTGCTACCTTAAATGAGTCAAAACTGTGATCTCTCTCCAGGAAGAACATTAATCATTAGAGTTATCTTGAAACTACTGGATGTAGAGGGAACTCTGCAGTGGATGCTTTCAAAATTACTGTACTGCTACAAAACGGGCCTCCTCTCAGTCCGGCCTGCACCCCATAAAGACGTCTGTGCTGTACTAACTGCATAGAAATACACAAAACCCACAGGGCGGAGATCTCAGCCCGATTAAGATAGCCTGATTAAGATAGCCCTCTGGGTGACTGCACCTACTGCTGATGACTGCGGTTATCCTGCATACCACAAGAAATGCCCCATAGGATAACTGAGTAGGTACATGCACGAGGTGCAGAACTCGGCAGTCGCCTACTGTCCAAAGGCTCAAATGATGCGAGATAGACGAATTGGTGCATTGTTTACATTTTATAAAATAATTACCAATGTTATTAATCAAGGCGGATATGTCTCCATATCAACATGCTTACTACTAATTTGCATAGAAACGTTTCCCTGAAAATACATCAAATAAGAAAACAAGCTTACACGCATTGATCAAATTAGGTCACAAATGAATTGATTTGTGGAAAAACGAATCGTTCTTGAAAACAAACCAATTTGTGAAAAATGGAATGAAGGCAAAACAACATAATTTTCACAGAAACACATTGCTTCAGTTCAGTTTTGTCAGTATTCGCTGAACCCAGATTTACACATTTGTGAAAATTGTAAAACCTTTTTGGCCATTCCCAACCTCAACATACTCAATATAAAAATTCCCCACCCCCACAACAGACCATGAGAATTTCATCTCAACTTAGGGCTGAGCGGCGTCCCTCATTCTCCCACATTCGTCAACCTTCCCTCCCAAACCACTGACCACTCATTTATCGTTTCCATTCAGGGGAAAACGATGCGATTTTGGGGAGAAGTTGAACTTTTGTAGACTGGAGTGACAAGTTGTATGCAGCGCACACTACAAAATCAACTGCCTCGTGCCGCTACACAATCAGCAGAAGGAGCAGAAAAAACTAAGTGAGGGTTTAAGGGAAAACATTGTCTGCAAAAACAAGCAGGTAGCCTCAGTACTCTGAAAACGGAAAAGAGGGAGGGACGGAAGAGCGCTGGAGTTTAGCCCGGGGACTAAGACACAGTCGGGCGGGGAGCATGGCGCAGGGACAGAGGTAGCATGAAAGGGGAGGTGACCCGAAGGGAGAACGAATGGGTAGAGAGAAAACATAGTAGTGGAAATTAAGCAGGGCCTTGCACTACCCATCCAGTAACGATCACAATAATCGTTTGCGCTGCGAACGTCCTTTTGTAAGGGTTATTCCTTGTAAACATACATAGGTGCCAACCTGTATTCTTTGGGGGCCTGTGTTGCAACGAACAAGATGAGAGAGGTGCACACAGAGAAAGGGCCTCGGCTTCATAAGTAACGTTTCTAAAAGTGAAACCACACGACGCACGAGGAATGAAGAGAGAATCCGGCTGCACCCCTCCTACAGCCCGCCCCCTCTCCTGATGACTTTAAATTGTTACCACCCATTACCACGTTCTCCTTCTCAGCCTGCCCCGCCCCCTGCCATTGAAATGAATAGAGTTCTGTGAACTCCTCCCAGGGCCATTGTGTAAGCGCCCGGAATCCAAACTTATTCACGGCATTGAAAATCGGCACGCCCTCTGCCCTGATGTCACAGCTGTAGCTTGTGCCTGCAGGTCGAAGAATACCTCGCCCAGCAGGCACATGCACAGCAGGAGCAGGACATCTGCAAAGTTCATCACAGCTGCCCATAAAAAATACGAGAGCAGCAAGCAGGAGTTTGTTTTCAGCTGCGTGGCGTTTTTATAAATTCTCTTTTTGACTCTCCCCTCAGAGTAGTAGGGGCAGGGCGACGCCCATTTTGCCCATTAACACCAGCCGCCCCTGCATGAACTTTGTTTACAGCTTTACCTTCCTTGCTCCTCTCATGCACACCTGGGTGCATTTGTGAGGGTCCCGCAAGTAATGATGTGCCTTCAAATAGGTTTCGGAGAGGAGTCTGGCATCCTGAAGCCAAATGACAGACCAGGAGCGTAAGATTCCTTGTGCCCCCCTCCCACATGTACAGTGTCTCACTGTTTCCAGCTTGATCCCAGCTGAATCCTGGAGCTAAGCATGTTTTATGTTATGCAGATTTCTAGAGGGCACTATCACAGAGAAAGTATCCTGACACTGAGCAAGTGTGAGTCTAGTCAAATCTCGGGCCTAGTGGAACGGCATGTCTTATGGATGAGTGGAGGTGCCAGGAAGCACGCACCTAATACTGGAGAAATCATTGATACATATCCTTTTTGGAAGTCTCAGTGAAGTCAACTGTCATCTTTGTTGTATTCTCTATCAATATGTGTGAGTTTAGTCCTGATGAAAGCTTCAATCTTTTTCAGAATGCTGAAACATGTTGACCTACTTTTATGACATGAGGAGTCTAAGTTCAGAACCACGTGTTTTTTTTATCATACAGAAGAGGGGCGGCAAAATATTCTGTAGCCAAACTCTTCCATTTGTTTTATCTGTATTGATGAAGTGGATTCACCCAGTCACATTTACAGAGAGTAGCTGTAGTTGGGAGAGGTACTTGCTAGAGTAGGCGGACACCTACCTTTTCTTCTTTCACTCGTTGACAAATTACCTACACGCTACTGGACACATCATTATCCGTGTCAGTGCTAGACTGAGGACCCTGTGATGAGGCATGCCACAATACGTGGGTAAGGGCTCCACACACCTGTGGGCAGGGGTCACAATCATGCCATCTCTATCTGACAAGGCCTGGCATATCATTGGACGCTTTTCCCTCTTCCGTGTTGACACAGAGCCCTGGGAGTTTGTCAATGAGGTTTGTACTTGACTAGAAGGCTGGAAATGTCCCTTATTGAAGTTCAAACATCTTTCCCCCTCATCTTAAATCCCGCCCTCACTGTGCTTCTTGACTTGTCAGTGCATTCAATATCTCCGATCACTCCAATCTTCAGACATACATTAGGGAAGTGGTGGGCTCTTGGAACAGGATTGCCCTCCCTTAGCAGTGCACTACGGAGCCGCTCAAGGGTCATATCTCGCACCACTTAGATAGGTTTTTCAGACGCCAGATTTCTAATTTCATCGCTGTGCTGATGATACCCAGGTGGTGATCCACTTATAAAGTCCTGAGCAAGGACAATTTCCAGGAAATTCAGGCCTGGATGAATGCCAATGTGCTTAGTTTAAATGAAAACAAGACATAAACCCTGCTTTTGGGAACTGTTACCTCTGTAAGGGAAATAAGTCCCCTTCGGTGCATTTATATATGCAACAGGACCATCAATCCAAGGGGCGGAGTAAAAACTCCAGAAATGACCATGTCCAAACAGGTGAAGGTCATCACTGCCTACCCAACACAAGGTAAGAGAACACAACACTCATTTTTTCTGTAATCACATTATGTTTCTGTAAAGACATTAAAACATAACTCAATGTCAACCCTCAGAAGATGCTTTGTTACACTACATATTTCATAGAAGGTGCTGCCTACAACACACTGCCTCCTCGAAACTGAAGCAGCATGTTTGGCAAGCCTTCGCCTGCGATGTGTGATCTTTTGTTTGGTTTCTGCTGAACGCAGCCTATTTTGATTTTAAGGAATGTGAGAAGTTCTGGCAAAGATTTGAGCTCTGTCTGTCGTAAAACGTGTATACAGGGCACACAGAGACAGATAAACAAAATGAACAAGCAATTGCATGTTGTGCACCGTAGTCAAAAAAACAAAGAAAAGGTGCAATTACATGGCTGTATTGACAGAGATGGATGAGTAACTAAACAAGGAAAAAAGTTGTGCAAAAAGCACTAAGCTTTTTTTAAGGCAGAGGGGCCGGCAGCATTATGCTGCATCATCCGGCCCAAAAAGAAAAATAAATGAAAATAAAATGTTTTAAAAGAATAGAAAGGAGGTGACCCTTCGGGCTGGTGGGAGGCTATAGAGGAGTGGGGGAAGCAATGGGGAGTGGACAGGGAGAGGAAAATCAGCACACGAGGGAGACAGCTGGAAAACACATCAACTCTCATGGAGTGCTGAGGCAAAACAATATTTCCCTAAAAATGAGCAGTTGAAGGACAGACATCAGCAAATCAGAGACATGGTAAAGAGGATATACTCCTGAGGAGATAGACAAACTTGGATAAGGGAAAATGGAAGCTAATGAATAAGAAGCGAACAATTATAGCGGCAATAAAACTAAACAACCGCAAGCAATAGGGTGGGTTATTAGCCACTGTAAGTTCTTGGTGTACCCACAATAGGTCCAGACAGCTTGTGCTGCAAGGGGAAACCTAAAAGGGTAAGTATAAGTCATAGAAACAGGCAGGTTGAACACCCAGGATAGAAAAACTCACAAAGACGCTGAAAATACACCCTGAGACTGACAGACTGCACAGTGAAACAGGCAGGCTGACAGCTAGACAGGACACACAACGGCTGAGTGAGCCAAGGGCGGGTATGAGAGATAAAAACAAACAGACTGACATAGAGGCAGCCAGAGTGACGCAAGGACTAACATGAAGTACATGGTCAAACAGAATCCCTGCTCCAAACAAAGACAAGACACAAACAGACAGACAGACCAGACATGCAGGGGCAAACAGGACATGAAGAGGCAGACGGGACAGGCAGGAGTATATATAACACACAGAGACAAACCAGTGTACAACTGCAGTGAGCAGCCTGCATGAGGATCGCCTTTCTGGAACTGTATTGAAACCAAGCAGCCAAGGGTTAATCCAATCCATCCCAGACCTGACACTTTAGTGAAGGGGAAATGGCCCTAGCACATGGAACAGCCTGGAGATGGGAAGGCCGGCCATTGTCCCAGGGGGCAGAGGTCACGGCTTCCGATGGCTGCAGGAGGAAGTTGAAGGTTAAGCAGATAAACTAAAACCAAAAGAATCCTGGAAAAGCCGCTCGCCCGCGGCCCCAAGCCATGTGAACCCCCTCCCCACAGGCCAAGACTGCTAGGAGCAGGTCAGAGCTCACGTGTATCCACCCCCACCACTCCCACAGGCCAAGACTGCTAGGAGCAGGCCAGATCTCACTTGTATCCACCACTCCCACAGGCCAAGACTGCTAGGACGCAGGCCAGGGCTCACATGTGTCCACCCCCACTACTCCCACAGGCCAAGACTGCTAGGAGCAGGCCAGAGCTCACTTGTATCCACCACTCCCACAGGCCAAGACTGCTAGGACGCAGGCCAGGGCTCATATGTGTCCACCCCCCACTACTCCCACAGGCCAAGACTGCTAGGAGCAGGCCAGAGCTCACTTGTATCCACCACTCCCACAGGCCAAGACTGCTAGGACACAGGCCAGAGCTCACGTGTATCCACCACTCCCACAGGCCAAGACTGCTAGGACACAGGCCAGAGCTCACGTGTATCCACCCCCACAGGCCAAGACTGCTAGGACACTGGCCAGGGCTCACGTGTGTCCACCCCGCACTACTCCCACAGGCCAAGACTGCTAGGACGCAGGCCAGAGCTCACTTGAATCCACCGTCAAGGTCTGAGCCTTGGATGGGAGACGCTATCACCCACCCCAGTCCATATATCCACTGTGAGCGTCGGCAGGAGGTGCTATAATCCCAAAGACCTACCGTTGAGGCCACTCCCCATGCCCAGAGCAGTGCTCTGGGGATGGTGTCCCCAGAGTACTGACAGAAGTACCTGCCTCATCCCTTACCCTCTCTCCCAAGACTAGGACACAGAGCAGTGACATCATACGGAACGCAGCCCCAGATTAGTGGCAGAGAACCCATCCTCCCCTAGGCCCAGGCTCAGAGGCCTCAAATACTCCACCCCATGGTTCTTCTGACGTTCTCTCTGGTACCGTCCACCCAGCCATCGCCATTCCTCTATCACCCTCCTTCTCTCC
This sequence comes from Calotriton arnoldi, assembly GCA_963921515.1. NCBI lineage: Eukaryota > Metazoa > Chordata > Amphibia > Caudata > Salamandridae > Calotriton > Calotriton arnoldi. The sequence continues at coordinate 1,053,224 of CAWUFW010003418.1, read as the reverse complement.
TGTGCCTCCCCTCTCTGATTGGCCTTCCCACTCTCGGGCTTCCTCCCCAATCTCCTCCGCTCTTCCGTTCTTGTTTGGCACCCCTTTGCGCTCTGCACTTCCTACTCTGCCTTCCACGTCCCACTATGCTTTCCGTCCACCTGCCTTCATTTCCACCACCTCAGGATTTCCCTCACTGCCTCAAACTATGCTCCTTTTTCCCACCTCTATGGATACCCAAGCCCTGCGTGCCCTGCCCTGCCTATGTGTCAGTCCCCCATGTCCTATGTACCTGCCCCACAAGGGCTCCTCTCCCTGTTGGTCACACTCCCACCATGGTTGTTGCCTTCCAGTCGCTCTGTCCCCACTCTCTTTTATCCCTTCTCAACTCTTAGTTTTCCTTTCCTCTCTCAGATCTCCCTTCACTCGGTTAATATCTCTCTGCCTTCCTTCTGCATTCTTCCTCCCTTCACACCCCGACCCTTCCAATCTGACGCTTCCAACTTATCCACCCCCTACTTTTACTTTTCCATTCTCCTTTCCCCTACCTGTTCTCCATCACTCCACTTCCTTTGCGATCCTCTCTTTTTTATATACTCCTTGTTCTTTGTCTCTGACCTGTGACCCCTTTCCCTCACCCACCCACTCCGAGAATAAAGCGTAGATTTTTAAAGCACACCTTCACCCCTCGGGTCTCTTGATGCCACATGGTCGGCGTTTATTGTTTTCTAATTCAATGTCATGTATTTCATCAGCCTCGGAAGGATGAAAGACTGAGTGCACCTGCTAGGATTCAAATCTGTGACCATGAGTCACAGTCGTGCTTTTGAACATATTAAAACGTGCCGCCCTCGGTTTTCAGTCGACCCACTGAAAACCGCGACATGAGCCAAATTTGCGTAAATCTGCCAGGGCAGCTGCTGAAAAACCGGGACTGTCCCGCCAAATCGAAGACGCCTGGTCAACCCAATTAGAGAGCTGAGCACCAGACCCCCCCCCCCCACCCCCCTTGCTGTCTCTTTACCTCTTGACTCGAAGATCCCTCTTTCCTGCCAGCTGTCTCTTCCTCACTTCGCCCCCTTCTTAATACTCATTCCTTTCCACATATTTCTTCTTCTGTCACCTACATCAGTCCAAGTTGTAGAGCTCGCTCTCTGTCTCCTTTCCGGTACCCACAGCCTTCATCATTCCCCACCCTCTTAGTGCACACTTTCCCCGTTCCATGTGTGAGGACCTTATCCGGTCTGTTTTTTGCGGCCTCGATAATTCGTAGATGTCCACAATCCATTTTAAAACCAGGACTACAGATCCCAGAAGTCCAGTGGACTTTCGGAGCTTGAACCATTGAGAGCTCCGTCATTTCCTATTGTGATGGAGTCACGTGACTGCGTCGGAGACTCTGCTCTGGCCACAACCCTACTCTGGAATGAGCTCCCTACACTCTGGACAGGCCTGAAAACTGACTACTAAAGATGGGCAAAGTTGCGTCATTTTTTTCGAGCGAAATTTTGCAAAATTTCTTAAACATTTCACAGGAATTATGCTTTTAGAAGAAAGCGTGGTTTTCCGGGTTCACGCATGACTTTTCATGTAAGCGTGCACTACAAGATACTGACATTTGATTACTTTGAGTAAAAATATTTCCTGGCAAGATATTTTTTTGCACAAACTAGAGTATCGCGACTAAGACTAATGCAACATTGTGCAGTGAGAAATTTCCAGTAACTGTTGGAATTTCGCTTAATGCAATATTTGAGAGTAGGTGAATTTTGCCAGTGCAATTTAACTTGCGCGCAGGCCTGGGGGCTGCCCCGGCCTGAAAAAGGAGAGAATATGAGCTGGGCTGACACCAGGCCTCCAGTGCCCGTGCCTTACAATGGGCACCTCTGCTCACACTGCACACGTGACTGGCAGATATGTGGCTGACTCTGCCCCCAGCTCTACAGGCTTCAGCTACACACGCAGGTTCCCCAGGGGCGAGACCTCCTCTGCTGCGATCTGCGATCCGCGCTCCGCGGCGCCAGGCGGGGTTGGCTATCACGATTCCCCGCACGTCTGTGGGCTTCGATCCCCCCTCGGAGGCCGGGCTCAGGCGGTGAAACCTGCAGCAGGGCCGATCTATCACCGCCAATCTCCAATTAACTCTGCCGCAGTCGGATCAATGCGCGGGACTGGAAGGAGCGTCTGCAGGGATAATGCGAGTCCTCCCCCACCCACCGGGCCCTGCCCCGCCCGTGACCCCAGCTAGGGCGCTGTGCCGACCCGCCGTCCCCGGACTGGCCCTCACCCATCACTGCCACCCGTGGACTGACCCCCCACCCACCGGGCCCTGCCCCGCCCGTGACCCCAGCGAGGGAGCTGTGCCGACCCGCCGTCCCCGGACTGGCCCTCACCCCACCCCTGGACTGGCCATCAACCCACTCCTGGACTGACCCCCACCCATCCCTGGGCTGACCACCACCCCATCCCTGGACTGACTTCCACCCATCCCTGGACTGACCCCCACCCACTGTGCCCTGCCCGTGACCCCAGCGAGGGCGCTGTGCCGACCCGCCGTCAATGGACTGACCCTCACCCATCACTGCCACCCGTGGACTGACCCCCACTCACCAGGCCCTGCCCCGCCCGTTACCCCAGCGAGGGAGCCAGACCTACCCACCGCCCGTGGACTGTCCCTCACCCATCCCTGGACTGACCCCCACCCCATCCCTGGACTGACCCTCCCCTACCCTCCGTGCCATGCCCCACCTGTGACCCCAGCGAGGGCGCTGTGCCGACCCGCCGTCCCCGGACTGGCCCTCACCCATCACTGCCACCCGTGGACTGACCCCCCACCCACCGGGCCCTGCCCCGCCCGTGACCCCAGCGAGGGAGCTGTGCCGACCCGCCGTCCCCGGACTGGCCCTCACCGCACCCCTGGACTGGCCATCAACCCACTCCTGGACTGACCCCCACCCATCCCTTGGCTGACCACCACCCCATCCCTGGACTGACCACCACCCCATCCCTGGACTGACCCCCACCCATCCCTGGACTGACCCCAGCCCCATCCCTGGACTGACCCCCACCCACTGTGCCCTTCCCCGCCCGTGACCCCAGCGAGGGCGCTGTGCCGACCCGCCGTCAATGGACTGACCCTCACCCATCACTGCCACCCGTGGACTGACCCCCACTCACCAGGCCCTGCCCCGCCCGTTACCCCAGCGAGGGAGCCAGACCTACCCACCGCCCGTGGACTGTCCCTCACCCATCCCTGGACTGACCCCCACCCCATCCCTGGACTGACCCTCCCCTACCCTCCGTGCCATGCCCCACCTGTGACCCCAGCGAGGGCGCTGTGACGACCCGCCGTCACCGGACTGCCCCTCACCCATCACTGCCACCCATGGACTGACCCCCCCCAGCCCATTCGTGGACTGACCCAACCCACCGGGCCCTGTCCCGCCCATGACCTCAGCGAGGGCGCTGTGCCGACCCGCCGTTACTGGACTGGCCCGCACCCATCACTGTCACCCGTGGACTGACCCCCCACCCACCGGGCCCTGCCCGTGACCCCAGCAAAAAGCCGGATCTACCTGCCGTCCCCGGACTGACCCCCTCCCATCGCTGGACTGACCCCCACCCATCCCTGGACTGACCCTCCCCTACCCTCCCTGCCATGCCCTGCCAATGACACCAGCGTGGGAGCTGTGCCTACCTGCCATCCCTGGACTAGCCCTCGCCCCATCCCTGTACTAACCCCCAGCTCATCCGTGGACTGACCCCCAGCCCATTCTTGGACTGACCCCCACCCCATCCCTGGACTGACCCACCCCCACCCTCCGTGCCCTGCCCGTGACCACAACGAGGGAGCTGTGCCAACCCGCCGTCCCTGGACGGGCCCTCACCCATCCCTTAACTGACCCCACCCCATCCCTGGACTGACCCATAGTCCATCCATGGACTGACTCCCACCCCATTCCTGGATTGCCCCTTTCCCACCCACCCACTGTGCCCTGCCCCTCCCTTGAAACCTGCGAGGGAGCTGGACAGTCCCTGCACTGGTCCTCACCCACCTATGCACTGCCCCCAGTGAGTGTCCCTCACCCCATCACTGCCACCAAGGACTGATCCCCATCCCATCCTTGGACTGACCCCCTCACACCATCCCTGGACATCCCCCGGCACAACCATGGACTGACCACCAACCACAGTACCTTGTCTCCGTCCCTGCCTGCCGTAGACTGACCCTCAGCCACACGATGACTGCTACCACCAACTCACCCTCTCACTGCCCCTGCCATCCGTGGACTGTCCCCCGCTGACTGACCCCTAGCCCATCCCTGGACTGAACCCCACCGACCGTGTACTGCCTCACCCATGACCCCAGCAAGGGAGCACCACACAACCCCTGCCATCCCTGGACTGACCCCCACTGACTGGTCCTCATCCCATCCTTGGACTGACCCCTCACCCCATCCCTGGACAACCTACGGCACATCCCTGGACTGACCCCCCAACCACAGGACCCTGTGTCCGTCCCTGCCTGCCGTGGACTGACCCTCAGCCACCTGATGACTGCTACCATCAACTCACCCTCTCACTGCCCCTGCCGTCTGTGGACTGTTCCCTGCTGACTGACCCCCTAGCCCATCCCTGGACTGAACCCCAACACTCCATCACTGCCACCCATGCTATTTTGGAACTGCCCCTCCCCCCCCCAGTCCTGCACTGACCTCCAACCACTGTGCACTATCCTGCCAGTGGCCCCAGCGGATGAGTGCCACGCCATCCCTGGACTGACCCCCACTACCCCATCACCGAAATCACTGTCATCCCTGCTATCTGTGGACTAACCCCACCCCATCACTGGACTGACTCTGAGGCACCCGTTCACTGCCCCACACTGACTGGCCCTCATCCCATCCCTGCTGTCCATGGACTGAACCCCCATCCCTGAACTGAGCACCAACCACCCTGCACTGCTACCACTGACTGCCCCTCACCATCCCTGGACTGAACCCCAGCCCATCCGTGGACTGACCCCCAGCCCATCCATGGACTGACCCCCAGCCCATCCTTGTACTGCTACCACTGACTGTCCCTTATTCCATCCCTGGACTGACCCCTCAGCCCATCCGTGGACTGAGTGCCAACCCATCCCTGCTGTCCGTGGACTGACCCCCCCCCAGCCACCAGATCACTGCTGCCACTGAATGTTCCTCACCCCATCACTGCCTCGTCAGTGGCCACAGGCGCGCCTAAGGCAAGCCCTAAGGCAAGCCTGTCTGCGCCCGTCCGCGCCAGGCCAACGCCAGCCGCCAGCCACTCTGCTAGTTTAGAGGGGAACCTCTTCTCTTACTCCCGCGATAACCTTCTGGCTATCAGATCTTCAATGAGCACGGTCTGCTCTCCCCTATCTAACATCCCTATGGGTCCTTTCTGTTGCAGGAATTGTGGCTATAACTCTGAAGTTACCCTGCGACCCCCTCCTAAAAGATCGCTGGCGTCAGGACAGAATATTAAAATGCTCAGTCTTAACTGCCGGTCATTGGTCAAACACTATTTAGATGTTTTCGACCTACTTCAAGATGAGCTTCCGGATGTCCTTTTCCTGACAGAAACTTGTCTGTCAGCCGACACGTTGGTTGAACCGGGTCTGGCCCTCCCCACAGGCTATAGCATTTGTACCCTCAATCGAGAATCAAGGGGGCGGGGTGGCAGTTGTTTGTAAATCACACTTTACCTGCACATTGGTTAAGGAGGATGTAGCGGGATGTGAGTGTGGCCGCTTTGGGATCTCTCTCAACTCTAACTTCACCTTGTCGGGACTAATAGTTTATCGCTCGCCGGGCCCTCCAAGGAGGGGAGGATTGCGCTGGCAGACCTAGTAGGCACTCTGGTCGTGAGGTATGCCAACTTTCTGTTCATTGGTGATTTAAACCTTCACCTTGACAACCCGCACGACTCTGAAGCGGTTAATCTCTCTACGGACCTAGAGGCCTGCCAGCTGCGTCAATTGGTCCATGGTCCCACTCACTCTGCGGGCCATTTACTGGACCCAGTTTTCTCTAACCTTCCAGGTCTCTCTGTCTTAACCCCCTCTCCATTGTGCTGGACGGATCATTACTTGATCTCCATGAAGCTTCCTGGGATGGTGTCAACTCACCGGCCCCATCAGAATTGCACTTTCCGCCGCCCCTGGCATAAATTAAACTTCAATCAGCTCTGCACCTCTCTCTCATCTAGTATGCCCTGCTGGCCAGACGAGCCTAACTTGGCCAGTGATGTCTTTACCGATTGGCTAAGGCTCCCGCTGGATGCTATGGTCCCGGCCAAATGGTCGAAGGGACGTAGCACCAAGTCCAACCCCTGGTATAATGGCAACCTTTCCACCATGCGCAAAGCGTGTAAACGGTTGGAACGGGAATGGAGGCGAGACTTTGATATCACTCTGAAAGGCCATTATCAATCCGCCATAAAAAAATACCACAGAGCTGTTCAGAAAGCACGGGCTTCCTATTTTTCGGAGGAAATCAGAAATAGTCAGAACCCCAGCAAGAAGATCTTTTCCATCATCTCTAACCTAAAAAACGCTGGGGCACCAAAGGCTCCCACAGTCAAGTCGAACGAGTACTGTGAGGACCTAGCCACCTTCTTTATGAACAAGGTGGAAAACATCTATAAAACCTTCCCTTTGACGGTTTTGGGTAGTGAGTCCGAGAGTCCATCTCCCTCTACCCAAACATTAGCCACCTTTCCTCCCATTACTGAAGAAGCACTTACTACACTCTGCGGGAAGGTTAAATCTGGTTCCCCGACTGACCCTATGAAGCCGGAACATCTGAGGAGGCTACTATCTGTTCTACTCACACCACTGGGCCAGATCATTAACCTGTCTTTGGCCAGGGCCATTGTCCCCAGGGCATGGAAGCAGGCCGTTGTCCTGCCTCTTCTAAAGAAGCCTACGTTAGACCCGACTAAACTGGAGAACTTCCGCCCTATCTCCTTGTTGCCGTGGATTTCTAAAATCACCGAAGCGCATGTCAATTCTATTCTGTCTAACTACTTGGAGGAAAATCACATCTTGGATTCCTCCCAGTGTGGCTTCCATCGCGGCCTTAGTACTGAATCAGCCCTCCTAGCTGTATCTGAACATCTGAGAGCAGCTTTGGATGAGGGACGGACCTCGGCCCTGATCCTATTGGATCTGAGTGCCGCTTTTGATACGGTCTCGCATCAGATCCTGATTCAAAGACTTAAGGAGGCCGGCATTGTAGGCGCTGCTTTGACCTGGCTTACTTCTTTTCTCTCAGACAGGTCTTTCCAAGTCTCGGCTCCCCCTTTTTCATCTAGGGTGTATTCCATCCATCAGGGGGTCCCACAGGGCTCTGCGCTAAGCCCGACACTTTTTAACTTATATGTCCAGCCGCTGGCTAATCTAGCCAAAAGGAGAGGGCTAACGATTGTGTCATATGCAGATGACACTCAACTTGTAGTCGCCCTCTCCAATGACTGTCAAAATGACGCGGCCAAGTTTCAGAGTGGTTTGGCGGATGTAGCAGAGTGGTTGACTGCCAATTGCCTACAGCTCAACGCCAGCAAGACTGAGGTCCTGCTGGTCGGGAAGGATCATGAGCTGTGGAGCGAGCACTGGTGGCCCTCCTCCCTGGGACCTCCCCCCATTCCAAAAAAGGTGGTGAAAAATCTGGGTGTATAAGTTGACTCGGCGTTGAGCTTCCAAGCTCAAACCAAGAAGGTGGCGGCGACATGTCTTGGCATTCTGCGTAGTCTTAGACCCATGTTGGGTTTCTTTGACCCCTCCATTCGGCAGACTATTGTGCAAGCATCTGTCCTATCTAGACTGGACTATGCCAGCGTGCTCTATCTTGGGGTCAATAAGACCGAGATCTCAAGACTTCAGAGGGTCCAGAATGTCGCCGCCAGAACTCTCCTTGCCATGCCCAGCCGCTGTTCCACCTCTAGCACCATTCGACGGCTACATTGGCTGCCAATGGAGAGGCGGCTGGTGTTTAAATCTCTCTGCTTTGCTTTTAAGATCTTGAAATCTTCCACCTCTGGTATAATATCCGGCCTGCTCTCGATCTACACTCCCTCGCGTCATTTGCGCTCTACTGGCAAACATTTTGTTTCTATACCACGGGTTAAGAGGGCCCGTGCTGGTGGTCGCTCGTTCCGCGTTCTGGCTGCCAAGCTCTGGAACGATCTTCCATCTCATAACCGGGGTATGGACAACTACTTATCCTTTCGCAAAGCGCTAAAGACCCATCTGTTCCCTCATTAGACTTCCCCCTCTTTTGTCTTACTTGTCTTTCCTGGCCCTTCCTATCTCCTCTTAGGTTGGGATACTCGCAGTTTGAGCCTCTCTTTTGCTATAGCGCCGGGACGCCCTGTTGCTGGGGCAGCTGTGCGCTCTACAAGTTATCTTAACATAACATAACAGTGACTAAACTCTGCCCCAACCCTACCCTCCCATTAACTGATCCCCTCCCACTGCCCTAGTAACAGGCCCCTCTGACTGGTTCCCCAATCACCCACCTATCTGGCCACTGCCTCCAAGCACTGGCTCCTATACTGCCCATTACTAACTAGGTTTGGGCGAAATTTCAATTACGTCTGAGTAATCGGAGTACTTTTATTTTTTCTGAGTTACTCTTTCTATGTGGAATTACAGATAATAATGTGATTACACCCATTTGCGTAATTAAGAGTAATTTTTGGGGAAAAATCTTTTCGCAAGAGCACTTTTAACGAGCGGGTGTTTACTATTCGTGTTATTTCTTAGCGTAGAATATGTCCTCGCACCCACTTTAGACGCAAGGGTGCATTTTACGCTAAGAAAATAGAGCTAAAGGACGGGAGTAAATTGGGGGAAATCCTACCCCAAGTGCATGTTAACAAGTGTGAGCAGCTGTGTGCAATTCATGTTCTGTTACATTTAGCACTTTTTCTTATCACAAAATGCAATCTTTGCTCCAAGAAAATAGCTCTAAACACAGAATTTCTCTCCCTGCGTAATTCCGCGTAGTCTCGTGGAATTTTTTGCAAATTCGTTGTGATTATGCAAAACCGATTTATGTGAGTTACGCCGAACCCTATTATGACCCTACCCTCTACTGACTGCCACACCTTCACTGAAACAATCACTGACCCATGTGACTGAACCCCACCCACTACAACACTGGCTCCACTGATTACCACCCACCCAACCAACAATTGCTTCCAACCATTGCTCCCAGTGAGTGCCCCGCACCACATTATTTCGGCCAATGACTGAACCCATTGATTTACTGCCCCATTGAATGACCCAATCCCCATCTCCGATTCATTACTGACTCACCCCTAGACCTGGGCAGAGTCCATGGAGTTCTGATATGCGGAACACCGTGAAGTGCCGAGAAAACTACGCCGCACCCCGCGGAGTTCCGCAAGCGGTGGAGTGCGGTACGTCGCGCTGATTTTTAGGGCTGGGTATTTGTCCCGCACTGTAAAATAGGCACGAACGGCACCACGCGCAGCGCAAGTGGGCGCTGCTTCTTTCTGCCGCTCGAGTAGATGTACTCGAGCAGCAGCTTCCTCAATGTGAGCGGCAGTTTTCTCAATGCGAGCGGTAGCGACCTGCCCCTGCTTGCGTTTAGAAATGTCACCGGGAGGTGGGCTAGGGTACGATTTCCCTCACTTGCCAACTTAATGTTGGTGAGCCGCACAAGAGGATCTTTTGGAACTCCACTATCTACGCAGAGTGGGCAAAAACTCCGCAAACTCAGCGTGCAGAACAGAATTTTATGACCCAGTCCTACTCACCCCCCATTCACTGCCCCAACTGACAGATCCCCATAGCAGCACTGACCCCAATGACTGAGGGCCCATCTGTCACTGTCCTACAACCATGCACTGCCTAGTCAGTGGCCCCACTGACTGAAGTCAATTCACTGCCCCACTGACTGGACCAAACCCCACTACTGCCCCATTCAGTGGCCACGGCTACATCACAATACTTACCCTGTTAACTGACTCACACGATTATGGTCCAAAACCATCGACTACCCACTCTCTGTGCCCATCGCTGCCTCACAGTCATGGCCCCAAATTACTACCACGGTCACTGCCCCAGTCAGAAAGTTCAGTGACTGCACCAAACACATCCACTTATTATAGAGCTGCCATGCTGCACAGTATCATCCAACACTCCTCCCCTGTCCCAGTTTTTAGGCAGTAGGACTTTGCATTCTGACATTTTTGAGCCCAAACTTCCAGGGTTAAATACAAACCTACAAGTCCCAAAACTCAACACACTATTGGTTAAAAGTCAGAACCGTCTGAAAACGTCAGACATTACACTTGACTAAATGCCACCTATGCTGTTCCAGTATCTCAATTCTTTATTGATTTTTCAAACAGAAAAAGAACCAATAATAAACAGCATGTAGACATCATAATATAAACTTAAAGAGCATATGGTATACAAGAAAAAGATATAAACTAATAATCAGATATAAATAAAAATGCACCTATGCTGTTCCAATAACTGCCCTCCGATTACTTGCACTAGTAACTCACAACTTCGAATCAAGGCCTCCATACACTGCCTCAATATCTGGGCAACCGGACGCTCCCTTAACACTGCCCCCAAAGAATGACCGCCATACACTGCACAATCAATCAATTAATTCTATTGAAATGCGTACTGTTTATAGAAAACAAAAATCCCCACATATTTTACATTTTCGTTTCAAACCTGTAACACCCAGACAATTCAATACACTCGCTTATTTGTTCACCCTCTTTTTTTACCATTATAAAAGAATGCTTTGGTCCCAGCATGCCTACACTGTAATGTAATGTAAAATGTGTCTATTATGGTACTTTTTAACCTATCGGGAATCGGTACCTGTAACCAGACCGAAAGTGGCAGGTGGCCACATCCATATTATACAACTTCCGGTCTTAGCTCCGCCTCTGACCCTGTCCTTTCCGTTGTTCCACCACCCATTGTCCAGATCTCTTCTTTACAATACACAATAGTGGTTTAAAACTCCTATTGGAATATTAACACCCTTCTTCTTCACTCAACAACTTTTATGAAATATACCACCCCCACCCTGGGCGAGGCCATTCTGGTGAGACCACACCCCTCTCTCAGACTCATTTGCGGATGGACACACCCATGATGCCATTTCAATCGCTGACGGCCATTCAAGCTGAAGTTACCAGATGATTCCATATCCGGGACACCTTTGACCAAGCCCTGAACTTTTGCTTGAGAAACCGTGCATTCTGGGTGTTGTGGTTTAAACTGAAAGCGCTGAACTAACACCGGCATCTGTGTTTAGTGACAGAGAAGTACAAGTCTGGAAGAGTTGTGTCCGGGTGACATGGAATCATCTGGTAACTTTCCAACTCCAACACTTGGAAACGCAGAACATTAACAGATCTATTCTATTTGCTACCTTGGCATCAGTTTCTGTAGTCATGTATGTGCATGCATACCTCATGCATGTCTTGCAGTTGGAAGTGCCTCCTACTCTAGTCCAGGTCAGTTTCTGTTTTCTTAAACCAGGAGAAAACCTGATTGGCTGAGTTTCTGCCAATGAAAAGCTTCTCTTAAACGGATTGGAGCTGGGCCCCTTTCCGGCTCCCTCAATAGATACTTTAGAGACTTTCTTCTGAAACACAAGACGCCCCTGTGCTTCCTGGGTGAAAACCTTGTTGCAACTGAAATGTCCCCTAGATTCTAGCAAAGAGGGTGAGAAGAAGGGAACATAGCCTTTCACACATCTCCTGCAATTCTCGAGAGCAGGGGCATAGCTTGGTCAGTAAGATTAGGTGGGTGTGTGGGAGGGGAGATTCAAATTTCTCAACAATCACGCTGGCATATCATACTAAAATACATTATAAGGCAAGCAGGGCAGGAGGGGGTTTAAGGGGCAGTGGGAAGGGATAGCAGTGCGGATTGAGGGTAGTAAAATAAACAACCAACAGTTTTAAGAACTTTGAAACAGAGGAGAGGGAGAGTGTGTGTGTGTGTGTGTGTGTCTGTGTGTGCATGCCAAAATCCCAGGTGAAATCGGACACCTGGTATTCGACTGAAAGCACCTGTACCCAACTATTTACTAGAGAATGCATTTATTAGGGGGTGTAACACCCCAATCACTCCCTCTGAAGCTACAACCACCCACCCCAGGGCTCAAGAACTATCATTTACTACCTGTTTACTGCATGGTTACTGCTTGTAGATTTTCACATTAAGATCAGGTCTTTCACACTCTGAGAATTTATTTTGAGGAAAAAGATTAAAAATATCAGTCTAGTTTTACCTTTCTGAAGAAAACGGTTCTAAAGTTGACTTGAGAGAGAACTGAACTTCCTTTTCAAGCACCAGCTAGCCCTCATGAAGACATCTTGTCAGGCACCAGCTAGCCCTCATGAAGACATCTTGTCAGGCACCAGCTAGCCCTCATGAAGACATCTTGTCAGGCACCAGCTAGCCCTCATGAAGACATCTTGTCAGGCACCAGCTAGCCCTCATGAAGACATCTTGTCAGGCACCAGCTAGCCCTCATGAAGACATCTTGTCAGGCACCAGCTAGCCCTCATGAAGACATCTTGTCAGGCACCAGCTAGCCCTCATGAAGACATCTTGTCAGTTTGTGGGGGAAACTTTGCAAGGGCATCAACATAGGAAATCAGGAAACTAAGTGAATTACCTAAATTGACTTTTAAAATGTCAGCTATCAACACATATAATATCCTATTGGTGTTATTGTCATCCGTTGAAGGTATTAGCACACACCAGTCAGTCAAACACTTTATTTCGGACAACAATGTGACCTTAAAAGTTTACAGGATTGACATCACAATCTGACCCTCAAAAGAAAGATATAAAATCAAGTTAAAACTGAAACAATTCCTATTAAAGTCCGCAGCAATTTGAACTCCATAAATGCAGCAATGGATCCTAAAATAGGCATCAAATCATACAAAAACCAAAGCCTAGAGTTGCAGAAAAGTACAAGTAAAGTGCAGTTTAAAGTCCCTAAATCACATTAGAAAATTCATTAGGAGGCATATGGTTTTTGTTTAAAAGTTAGGCCAGACTAAATTAATAATGATTTTCTCCTACTAACAGCACATTTCAGAAAAGAGCAGATGGAAATGCAATTAGATTGGGAATCCAGTTGTTGTAAATACACAAAAGCAAGTCCTGAGGTTCTGATCCCCCTTCTTTGTATAATCGGAACTAAAAACCTCTTAGTTAGATCAATAAAAAGTGTACAGAAGAAGATAAAGTGTAAAAGGCTTTGCGGGAACGTTTCCTCACATAGCAGGACTTTTGTGGGGTCAAATTGGCCTCGAGGTAAGCCCAGATACAATCTCACAAATCTTAACCTGAACCAGGTGAGCAAACACCTGTCCCATGAATTATCAATCCACTCAAGGTAAGGCTCCAGGGAACGGGAAGGGTGGATCTCCACATAGTCTTTGACTGACTGTTTGTTAAACTCGAGATGCTCCCTCAATGATCCTGACCTGGCTTTAAAAGCAGATTTAACCTACAAAATATTGGTCGTCTGGATGGAGGAGGGGTTGGGGAAAAGATACGGCCTACCCAACATAGTAAATTCAGATTGGATATAATCAAACCAAGGGATTTCTGAGCCTTTCTATTGACATGTTAATTGTTCAATATGCCATTTTGAGCCTAAGCTGAAAGTGTTAACACATGTCTGCAAGAGGGCGTTAACTGGGCATTAATACTGCAACCCCAAAATTAATCTATACAGACAAATATGACAACTGCCCTTATTTGCTCCATGCTTCAGATATTCTCTGAATTTGGAATGCATGAAAAAACCCAAATTCAAAGTCTTCCAATTACACTAGCTAATCACAGCTTTTCAAAGGGTTCTACATTAAATGTCGTTTTGACTGGTTTTCTCTTTAGGAAATCAGTATTACATGCAAATATCAGCTAATTATTCCATTTCTAGACTTTATAAAAAAGATTTTAGTTATTGCTAAACTCAGGAACTACTAATAATGTCTTGATAGTACAGTAATAATTCTTGTATTATTAAAAAATACGGATTTTAGGTAACAAACGTGGAATTGTTTGAAAAACTGGAAGTCACTGCTTAGTAAGTAGGGGCACGTACACCTAAAATTCATCTAAATTATACTTTACAAGGATGAGAAATTTGCACTTTCATAAAGGTATGTATTGTCTCATCTTTGCCCAACTTCATCGTCAGGCAAAATTTCCTGCAAGAACAAGTTGTCCAGCAATCATCTTTTTGTCACAGAAAATGTATATTCCTGGGGTTTATCGACTACTTGTTTAAAAAAACAAAACATTTTGATAACTTCATGAAGTTGTAAATTCCCTTTTCACACCCGTTAGTAAGGCACTGCCACTCTTACTATAAATACATCTCAGTGGGTTGGTCGCTGCTGGCTCCAGGAGCCTCTGGTGTTGTGTGATCGAGTCGTGATGGGACGTGCCATTTTAATGCATGGTTAGAGAGCTCAGCCGACCATTTAAACCATTAAACACAAAATTCAGTGGAAAGGTTGGAGATCATGCATAGCTTTCCATTGCTTTGCGATTTTTGCACACCTGTTGGTAGAAGTTTATAAGGAAAGTATGTGACGGGTATTTAACAAAGAAACTAGGATGGCTCTTACACAAAGTGATTTTGAGATTAAACAATACTCTCAGCTATATGGGGTGTGTGGTATCCATACTGTCAGAGGAATATATACAGTGGATTGATTGAGCGGTGGTGCGGCAGCCAGACACCGTTCGTAAGTTAGATTTGGTCAGAGATCCTTAAATTTGCAGAGTATTGCATTGACACATCTCCCTTCATATCCGATCTAGGGCGCACTATTGTCCTAGGCTGTGTTTTGCAAGAAATTCTTTAATTTCCTGCACGGTTATCGGCTTGGCGTGTGAGGCTGTGTGTTCCTTAATGATTTTTCTTTTGCCAGTGCGGTTCTTTTTTTTGGTCATGATTTCGATCTGCGATTAGTTTTTAAGAAGGTAAGGCAATGTCCTGTCAATATCTGAGCTTCCATTTAAGTACAGATGGCAGTGCCTTGCCTATAATGCGACTTCCTGATTGGCCGAGGCTCCTTTTCATTTAGGTTTGATCATCTCCAGCCTCCTCCCGTGTGAGGCCTGAAACCATCATATCTACGAGGACGTTAGTAGCCTTCCTGGACCTAACACTTAATCTATGCTGGTGGTCGCTGGTGGTCATCACCAGCAGGTATTTTTGGGGACCAAGACTCTTTCGTGTTGGTGTTCAGCAGGACTGGAATTTTTTATTCCCCTCTGCTGTCTGCATGTTCACAGCACCTCAGGCTGCAGCTTTGCGCAACTGGGCAAGGGGGCGAGTGGGTTCTTTCACCACAAATGGGGCAGCATTAGGCCCTCACTTCAGAAGATGGGATCTGAGCTGACTTCAGCCACAAGATCTCCTCTGCCCAGCGCTGGAAGATCCATCTTGGTACTTCCCGCATTGGGGCGAGAAGAGGTAAGCGGCCCGCTGTGCCTTTGTGACAAAGGTAAGCGGCTGCTGTGCCTTTGTGACAAAGGTAAGCAGCTGCTGTGCAACTGTTGTGCCACTGTGACAAAGGTAAACAGCTGCTGAGAGGCCTGCTGTGCCACTGCGACAAAGTGAAGTGACTGCTGAGGGAACTGTTGTGCCACTACGAGAAAAGGTAAGCAGCTGCTGAGCCGCTCTGATGGCTCTGAGACAATGGTAAGTGGCTGCTGAGCAGCCTGCTTGTGGCTCTGCGACAAAGGTAAGCAGCTGCTGAGCAGCCTGCTTATGGCTCTGTGACAAAGGTTAGTGGCTGCTGAGCAGTCTGTTTTGCCACTGGGACAAAGTTAAGCGGCTGCTGAGTGGCCTGTTGTGCCAAGGCGACAAAGGTAAGGGGCTGCTGAGCACCTGCTCATGACTCTAGTCTAATCCAAAAGTAAGCAGCTACTGAGCGGCCTGTTGTGCCACGGCGACAAAGGTAAGCAGCTGCTGAGCTCCTGCTCGTGGCTCCAAGCCAGAAGTGGCTGCTGAGCTGCCTGCTCGTGGCTCTGAGACAAAGGTAAGCAGCTGCTGAGCGGCCTGCTTGTGGCTCTAAGACAAAGGTAAGCAGCTGCTGAGCGGCCTGCTTGTGGCTCTGAGACAAAGGTAAGCAGCTGCTGAGCGGCCTGCTTGTGGCTCTAAGACAAAGGTAAGCAGCTGCTGAGCTGCCTGCTCGTGGCTCTGAGACAAAGGTAAGCAGCTGCTGAGCAGCCTGCTGTGCCACTGGGACAACGATAAGTGGCTGCTTAGCAGCCTGCTTGTAGGTCTGCAAGCCAGCAGGAACATTCTCTCTGCATAACATGGCCCTTTTTTGTCTCATTTGCTTTTAACTTTGCAGGTTTCTGAAGAAAAGATTTAAAATATATTGCAAAATTATGCAATCCAAGACATTGCACATCCATAATGCCAGCAAGCTACCGCCAAGATCATGAACTATTCACTTAGCAATATCTCCAAGCAGATAGGGCTGCAAAAAGCCAGACGTGAGTGACTGCGCCAACCCTGCTGAGATATTCTGCCTCTCCCCATTTCTTCACAGTCTGACTCTGCCCCTCATGAACTAATGCTACGAGCTGAGAGTGAGGTGTAGTGCTGGGGAGGTGATGTAGGGGCAGGGCTCTTGAACCCTGAGTCACTCCCTTCTGATTAATACATTTATACATTAGCCTCCAGGGTGAGGCAGGTGGGAGTGAGCTTCACACTGAATCCTTAAACACCATTGGGCGACCTAGAGCAAAGATGGCGCCTGGAGGATATCGAGCCTACGCCCGGAGATCGTAGCATTGGAAGACGCGATACCGCGGGATCCAGCCTCGACAGTGCCGCTGTCTGACTACCTGTGGGGGCCCCCGTCACCATTCCCAAGGTACAGCGCTGCCGATTGACGCCCCGTCGGTGACGACTGCCCTCGCGGAAGACCTGCCGGCGACTTCGCGACGCGGTGGACTCAGCCGGTGGGTGACACCCGTCTGATGTCTCCTTCCCGGAGAGTCCGTTCCGACTTCTTCCCCGGAGCACGGAGGTGCGACGCGGCCGTTTGCGGCGGCCTGCCATTGTAGTGCGCTGCCACTGAGGGGGTCACGCTGAGGTGAGTGATCAGCGGGCCCCTTGCACGGATATACTGGACTCGTGTTGGCCGTTGCAAAGCGTTAACTGTCGGGAGGCTCTGCATTATGATCCTGAAAGGCCCCTAGAAAGCGTAATGAGGCTGTTGGACACATTAGCGTTGGAAGTGCTGTGTTTACACTCAGGGGTTGTTGGACTGTGCCTGCTCCCAGCTCGTTCCACACAGGCTATGACTAACCTTTAGTTACACGAGTGCCTCGTGTGTATCGCGCCTGACTCCAAAATGGCGCCCGCACTCGATCGTCGGGAGGGGCCAAAAAAACTCCCAAGGGTGTACCCCCCCCCCGTTTCCAGCAACAGCGTAAAGGCCGCAAAATCGAGCTCGATCCGCAACTACTGTGCTGACCTTGAGGGACAATCTAGCAGCCGCCGGGGTTTTCCTGCAGTGATACTCAGGAAACTGATGCGCCCCCCTTGCCTGACCTCAAAATGGCCGCCTCAGCGAGACCCTCCTCAATGCTTTATCTCTCCTGGTCAAAAATCATTGGTCATCGTCCTGATCTTGATCAGCCCTCACCCGACCCTGGTCCTACTCACCTACTAGGACATTTATTCTGAGAACTTTCCCTCAACAGCTGAGACTCAGCAATTTTGACTGATGCCCGGTGGAGCTATCTTGCAAGCTATAGGGGAGATGGACTATGGATTCCTCCTTGACCATCACCTACCCAGCCGGTCTTTGGGCAAACTATCCTACGTCTCTCTGGACCTTATTTTGCCTCCTCCCCCTTCACCCTACCCCCTACCTCTCTCCGCCCTACTCCTCTCCTCTCTATAGCTACTGACCTTTGCCCTCACCCTGCCTTGCTCATAGTTCCCACACTTTCCTATCCACTTGTCGTTCTTTTGTAATCCTTTCCCTCGTCAGTTGAGACATAGCTATTTGACTGATGCCCGATGGAGCTACCTTGTTTAGCTATTGGGGAGACGGGCTGTGGATTCCCTCCTCGGACGTCACCTACCCAGTCGGTCTTTGGGCAGACGTCCTTTCGTCTCTCCTGCCGTCTTTTCACCCATCCTCCCCCTTCACACTTCCCCCCTCCGCTCTATCTGTCTCACCTTTACTCCCTCTCTCAATGTGTTGCTTATTTTTGATGTAAAGTGTAATTTGTTTTTCGTTTTCTGTAACATTGTGGAACCTAATGTAAAGTGCTCTGATACCTCCGGGTCTAGCCAGCGCTATATAAAACTCTCAAAATAAAATAAATAAATAGATATAGCATATTCAGAGTGGGGAGTGCGTATGGACTGCATATTCGTAAATATGAAATGAAAATGTGATTTTCTTCCTAGTTTCACCTTCCTGGACTCTATGCAGGTGTGTAAGTGGGAGTCTGAAGGCTGAACCCCAGGGTGAAAGGTGGATAGGGTGGTGGGTCGGATGGGGTAGAATGAGACATTTGAAGTGTGGGTGGGTGGATTGAGTCAGAGCTGAAGGAAAAAAACCTTTTTCCCTCACAACGAAGACTCGCTTTCCATATGAGTAGTGTGCAAGGAAGGTGTAGAACAACATGAATGTATTGAGGGCAATCAGTGATGGTGTGGTAAGGAGGGGCTGGGAACATAGGTAGGGAGTCGTGCGAGGAAGAAAGGGAGAGGTGGAGGTATGCAGGGATAGAGAGGGAGGAAAGGGGAGATAGAAGATGGGAAGGTGAGAAACCATTAAGATGAAGGCCGTGAAGGAAGAAGTGATAGAAAGAGAACCCATGAGGAGAGATGATTACGGAAAAAGAAAGCGGGAAAGGATAGGAAAATGATGTACGAACTGAGGGCAGGGCGGGGACTGGACAGGGGCGTAATGAAATTTGAGAGGCCCCCCTGCAAAGTACACAGAGGCCCCCCCATGCTCCGGAACCAGTCAGGAGTTCTCAGACCAGGGACCCGCCACCTGTGCACAGCGCCAAGGGACCCTTAGAGGTCGCCCCACCGCAGCGGTTGCTGGGGCAAATGTTACCCCACTGGGACTGAAGGAGGAGACCGTGTTGATGCTGGTCAAATACGGAAGCCCAGAGCAGGAAAAAGGAGCACACATTAAGAAACAAACAGGAGGGGGAGCAGACAGAGAAAAGAGGGGGCCACAGGTCGGTTAAGGAAGACAGATGAATGAAGCACAGTTTACAGATGGAGAAACATTGGAGCAAAGACCTGGAACAGCCTCCCCACGCACCTCCGGACCATCACCTCACTTCCGAAATTCCAAATCGCCATCAAGACCTGGCTGTTTGAATAAGGCACTGGGGTCTGCAAGCACCTGGATGCCCTATTGGGCATTTAGCCACACTTTATAAGTCCTGATTGATTGAGAAACCCAAATTGTAAAAGGGGAGGGGGCAACCAGAGGAAGGAAGGAGGTGAGCACATTTAGGTGGAAGCACAGAATAATGAAGTAAGTCAACACAGATGGCAGTAGTAGGGAGCACAGATTGAGGCAAAACAGGAGAGCACATTAGCGATGAAGTGTGCACAGAATGGAAAGAGGGGAGAGCAGACTGAGGAAGGAGGGAAGTGTAGACAAATAAAAAAGGAGCCCGGAATTAAAAAGAGAGGATAGCTCAGTGTGCAAATAGGGGAGCACAGATTCTGGATGTAGAGGAACGACGATTGTAAACGGGGGTTTGGGGGGGACAGCAACCTTTGAGTAGAGGGGATAACAGATCTTAGGATATAGGGAGATGACAGGGTGATGGAGGAGATCAAGATCTGTGACTTAGGGAAATGAGAATGGGGACAGTTTGCACTGATCCAAACAATGGGGTACCTGCTCTGTATGCAAGGGAAGCCTGCACTGCTTCTGCCTTTTCTTTATGCGTTCTTCATGTGAGGGAAGCTCGCACTACTGTTCCCATGCTACATTTATTTATGTGAAGAAAGCATGCCAGGGCTGCCGGACTGGGAACCCAAAGCAGCCCTGGCAAATATTTTCAGACCAATAGGGTGCATAGCGAGCAAGCGCAGTGAGTGAGCCAGACCACCTCAAAGGCGCTGGGGAGAGGGGGGTGGGGGGTGTTTCCCTCAAGAAAATGTGAGAAAAAATAGCAAAAAGTGTGGATTCTACAAAATATGTTTTATTATATATTCAATTGTATTCGTTTTTAAAACATAGTAAATGATGACCTTACAGTGCAACAGGACACAGCAATTTTTATTGGGGCTCTTCAATGATTCCCTCACTAACACCCTCCAATAGAGCCTCTCATCTCTCCATAGTCCCTCTCTCACATGTATTTCATTTGTTGTATAGCGCCTCTCATACCAGTGTAGGGTGTCGGAGCATTTTATACCACACATACAGAGACAATGAATCATACGTGTGTAAATCAGTGTATGGAAAATGTTACATAAGACAAAGGGGACTACAAGGTGTAGGACTCACGTCATCCATACTGGTGGGCATTTTTTAAGAGTGCTTGGTCTGGGGAGACACAAACTCAGAATTCAGAACGTAAGACAGTGGTAAGGGTTGTTGACTTTACTAATAAGAATTTATTTCTACACAAACAAACCCTTTTTAGCAACATTAGGATGATGAAAGACTGGGACAAAAACATAGCTTTCTAACCTAGAGTACGACTGTAACTTATGAACTGCACAGTAACAAAAGGATCTCTGTGACAAAAGCAGTAACCCACTGCCCTATGCACATAAAATACTGTTCTCTGATCTGCATAGTGCATGCTCTTTGTAGCAGGCATATTAACCCTCTGCACTACCTTAGATGAGTCAAAGCCGCCTCTAGACAAAACTCTGATTTCTCTCCAGCAGGTAAATTAATCACAAGAGCTATCTTGGCACTTTTATTGTTGCGTAAAAACTGTTGGGTATACAAGGAACTCTGCAGTGCTTATAAAACTGCTGCACTGCTACAAAACCGCCACCCCCCACTAACAAAACTGGCCCCTCACCCTTCCAGCCTCCCAGGGTAATGCCAGATGGTCAATAAGGCCAGTCCGACCCTGGAGCGTGCACTACTGCTGACCACAATGTACCCGTTGTGTTAAAGAGGGGAGCTTGCACAACTGCTGTTGTGAGAGGTGAATTTGCACCACCGCAGATCTTACTGCACATACTCTCCGTGTGAGGGAAGCTTGTATTGTTGCTGCTCTCATGAGGGATGTTTGCACTACTACTGCTGGTATAATGCTCAAATGCTCTGTGTAGACTACTGCTGCCATCAGAGCTGTTTCTGTCTGGTCCATTACGGATTCTGTAGCCATCCTATGTGAAAGAAGCTTGCTCTGCTGCTGCCTCTGCTTTACCAGTCATGTGAAGTATTATAATATGATGTCTACACTGTAACCACTCTGTTTAGAATGGAATCTCCCACCTCTGCTGCCTTGATGAATGTTTTCTGCGCGCGAGTTTCACTAGTGTGCCAGTTCTGTGTGAATGAAGCTCCCGCTGCTGCCGCCACTAGTGTACCAGGTCTGTGTGAGTGAAATGTGCACTGCTGCTGCCTTGCTGGATGTTTACTGTGCACGAGTTTCACTAGTGTGCCAGTTCTGTGTGAATGAAGCTCCTGCTGCTGCCGCCTTGCTGGATGTTTTATGTGCGTGAGTTTCACAAGTGTGCCAGTTCTGTGTGAGTGAAGCTCCCCCTGCTGCCGTCTTGCTGGATGTTTTATGTGCGTGAGTTTCACTAGTGTGCTCGTTCTGTGTGAGTGAAGCTCCCGCTGCTGCCGTCTTGCTGGATGTTTTATGTACGCGAGTTTCACTAGTGTGCTCGTTCTGTGTGAGTGAAGCTTCCACTGCTGCTGCCTTGTTGGATGTTTTATGTGCGCGAGTTTCACTAGTGTGCCAGGTATGTGTGAGTGAAGCTTCCACTGCTGCTGCCTTGCTGGATGTTTTCTGTGCGCGAGTTTCACTAGTGTGCCAGTTCTGTGTGAGTGAAGCTCCCCCTGCAGCCGCCTTGCTGGATGTTTTATGTGCGTGAGTTTCACTAGTGTGTCAGTTCTGTGTGAGTGAAGCTCCCGCTGTTGCCGTCTTGCTGGATGTTTTATGTGCGTGAGTTTCACAAGTGTGTCAGTTCTGTGTGAGTGAAGCTCCCCCTGCAGCCGCCTTGCTGGATGTTTTATGTGCGTGAGTTTCACTAGTGTGCTCGTTCTGTGTGAGTGAAGCTTCCACTGCTGCTGCCTTGTTTGATGTTTTATGTGCGTGAGTTTCACTAGTGTGTCAGTTCTGTGTGAGTGAAGCTCCCGCTGCTGCCGTCTTGCTGGATGTTTTATGTGCGTGAGTTTCACTAGTGTGTCAGTTCTGTGTGAGTGAAGCTCCCGCTGCTGCTGCCTTGTTGGATGTTTTATGTGCGCGAGTTTCACTAGTGTGCCAGTTCAGTGTGAGTGAAGCTCCCCCTGCTGCCGCCTTGCTGGATGTTTACTGTGCACGAGTTTCACTAGTGTGCCAGTTCTGTGTGAATGAAGCTCCTGCTGCTGCCGCCTTGCTGGATGTTTTATGTGCGTGAGTTTCACAAGTGTGCCAGTTCTGTGTGAGTGAAGCTCCCCCTGCTGCCGTCTTGCTGGATGTTTTATGTGCGTGAGTTTCACTAGTGTGCTCGTTCTGTGTGAGTGAAGCTCCCGCTGCTGCCGTCTTGCTGGATGTTTTATGTGCGTGAGTTTCACTAGTGTGTCAGTTCTGTGTGAGTGAAGCTCCCGCTGCTGCCGTCTTGCTGGATGTTTTATGTGCGTGAGTTTCACTAGTGTGCTCGTTCTGTGTGAGTGAAGCTCCCGCTGCTGCCGTCTTGCTGGATGTTTTATGTGCGTGAGTTTCACTAGTGTGCCAGTTCTGTGTGAGTGAAGCTCCCGCGGCTGCCGTCTTGCTGGATGTTTTATGTGCGTGAGTTTCACTAGTGTGCTCGTTCTGTGTGAGTGAAGCTCCCCCTGCTGCTGCCTTGTTGGATGTTTTATGTGCGCGAGTTTCACTAGTGTGCCAGTTCAGTGTGAGTGAAGCTCCCCCTGCTGCCGCCTTGCTGGATGTTTACTGTGCACGAGTTTCACTAGTGTGCCAGTTCTGTGTGAATGAAGCTCCTGCTGCTGCCGCCTTGCTGGATGTTTTATGTGCGTGAGTTTCACTAGTGTGCCAGTTCTGTGTGAGTGAAGCTCCCGCGGCTGCCGTCTTGCTGGATGTTTTATGTGCGTGAGTTTCACTAGTGTGCCAGTTCTGTGTGAGTGAAGCTCCCGCGGCTGCCGTCTTGCTGGATGTTTTATGTGCGTGAGTTTCACTAGTGTGCCAGTTCAGTGTGAGTGAAGCTCCCCCTGCTGCCGCCTTGCTGGATGTTTTCTGTGCGTGAGTTTCACTAGTGTGCCAGTTCTGTGTGAGTGAAGTTTGCACTGCTGCTCCCTTTCTGGATGTTTACTGTGCACGAGCTTCACTAGTGTGCCAGTTCTGTGTGAGTGAAGCTCCCGCTGCTGCCGCCACTAGTGTGCCAGTTTTGTGTGAATGAAGCTCCTGCTGCTGCCGCCCTGCTGGATGTTTTCTGTGCGTGAGTTTCACAAGCGTGCCAGTTCTGTGTGAGTGAAGCTCCCCCTGCTGCCGCCTTGCTGGATGTTTTCTGTGCGTGAGTTTCACTAGTGGGCCAGTTCTGTGTGAATGAAGCTTGCATAGCTACTAGCTTGACTGTACCTGTTTTGTCTCTGAGGAAATCTTACACTAATTCTAGCGTATACGAGCACTGTTGATACAGTGAGGCCTTCATATGGAAGTGCTCCGATGGCCACCATTATACTGATATATTGTTATTAAAAAAAGATCCATTGTAAAAGGAAAATGGATGAATCTCTCATGTCGGTAGTATGGCATTGTCCATAAGGAGTCAAGTAATGAACGCCAAATCACATACAATTGCGTAAATTATATAGAAATACCGGACAATAAAATATAGCAAAGGGGAGGTGAAGAAGCGGAGTCCTACCTCTTCTGAGCCCGTTACCCGGCTGGGCGGACTGGGGCGCCGGCCAGGATAGCTCTGGTCAGGTGCCGCTTCTCCTGTCCAGATAGACTCAATTCGTCCTAGAGAAGACAGAGGGAGACAGAGTCATTCAGTCTGATGGTTGACAGGGACACCTCAAAAGGCTCTCTTCACTTCAGACATATGATTTTCTGACAGTCCACTGGCTCTGAAACCTAACCTCACAGATCACAGTTATGCAAATTGTAAATCTTAATCGAACCACAAAGTTTCATTATTGGTCATCTTTATGTGTTATAATCCTATGGATAGATTTTTTATATCAAATAATAAGTGAAAGGCTTTTTACACCAATTGTATTAGATAATAATCTGTGTTATACAGTTTAGTATAGTGTAACTTTTCAGATTCTATAGTATTTGTAATGTAAATAGTTTCAAATACTTTTAAATAAGATAACATAAGAGATCCTTAAGAAAATTCAAAATAGGTGTAAATTACAACACGGATTAAAAATATAAGATACAAGAAAAGGAACAATATTTCGTTTTACATTATCATGGTATATGAATATCAGCAGTGGGCACCATATCTTTAGAAAATGTCTCTTCTCCATTTTCTTAATGAATGTCTTTCTTATAATAATTTAAAAAAAAAGACTGAGCAACTCATTTCACCATTATTGAGTATCATACATCAAAACTTTACATTAAAACAATAAATTTAAAGTCTTGCATATTAATTAAATTTGCCTAAAAATGGATAAATATTTTTTACCCAACCAATCAGGAGTCTACATATTTGACCCTAAAATTTCTTTACAGTCAGCATGATGAAAACAGGTGAATGACTTTAGCTACTCTATAATGTCCTCATGAGTGCCATTACCTAATACAAATTTTCCAATCATTGCTGCATTTAGAATAAAGCATTATGGTAATACTGTTTTGTGGTGTGTAATTTTATATTTGGCAGACGTCAATCTTGCATATTATATTAATAGATTGTGTCACGTTAAGGACAAAAAATATCGGTCTTTAATCTTTCGTCCACTGCTCAACCCTAGCCTCCTGCTCCTCAGCCAGAAAAGATCAGATCATCTTGTGAAATAGTCAACTTCAAAGAGCTGCTGCAGAGATGGATAATTCAAGGACTGGGTAGACAGAGAGATGTTCTTCTCTTAGACTGTGTACAGCCTACAAAGAATCAGTACAGGAGATGAACAATTCACCTGTGATATCTTCTAAATACTTTAAATTCTCCATCCTAATCAAAGTGAGGAGTAAATCTGCCTATATCAGATAAGCAGAACGTGCATTAAACATCACATTCTTGTAGACATTGCGGTCTTAGGCCTTCATCAGGGACCCTTTCTGATTCAAGAATTACATCAAACCCAAGTGCCCAATATATTCTCATGCATACCTTTTTATATCTAACAACCAAAAACAACAGAGAATTAAAAGCTAATGTTTGGCAAAGACCACCCACCCGGCAGATATCAAAGATCACAAAATAAGTACCAGGCAGAATGTTTCATAAAAAACATGTCAAACTCTCAACATTCTAATCCCCTATAAAATTCTGACGGGACATATGGAAGTTGTTCATGAACAAGCTATAAAACCTAGAATGGACACAGTACATTAATATTACATCTTACAAACAACATTCTTCATAAGATTTTGCTTAGTACAAGCTCAAAATACATATATAACAAACTGCAGAAAGCTTTGTTGGTTGTATACGTCACCCGAACCCCAATCTAGCATTACTGGTATCCAACACCTGGCTACTTGCTACATTATGCAATTTTCAATTTTTGCCTTTTTTTGTATTACCTGATACAGTAATTAAGTTATTTTCACAGTCTTACAAGTTTGCAATAATTAACAATGCTTAGTTTATTGCAGTGCTTAATTTGTAAAAGGATAAGTGCCGGGGTTCTCGTCGGGAGGCCACTGCAGCTTGCACCTCACATAACCCATGCAAGCACTGCCAATGACAATACATACACAGCTCCTAACCTTCACACTCCTACAAGTGTGACAAGTCAGACTATTCCAGGCTCCCAAAGCCAGAGAATGGCTTGGGAGGAAGGTATTAGTCATTGTAATGTAAATTGAACAAATAAACCGCTGTTGTTGTGTTCATACCGAAATTAGCAGGACAGCGCCACCATGTGGCAGACTGTCATAGCCCGGGTGCTGACAATAAGGTGCCGGTGCAGAGCACCGGAAAGCACCGACTCAAATTAACCACTGGTTTATTGTAGTTTTCATGGTAACATCACAATTGAAACTAGTTTAAGGGGCTTTGTAAAGAACCTTTAAGTGTTACATGAGGAGCATTTTATAAGCCCCGTGATAAATTATCATACCATGAATAAGTCTGAAAAATCTATTATTTTGAGTTCAGAAGGGCATTATTTTTAGAAATCAGTTTAGGAAGATATACTCTATTTCACATGTTTTGAATCACGCAGTATATATATATATATATATATATATATATATATATATATATATATATATATATATATATACACATATATATACATATATATATTACCTACTGGCGGTCGCCAGTAGGTAGTTATAGTTAGGACCTCGTTTCTATTCAAATAGCGTTTTTTCTTTTGCCAATACCTTTGGCGCCGTTTGACGAATCTTCACGAAATTTTCAAAACTAGTGGGGCACTCCAGTCAGCTCCTGTCTTGAAAGTTCGGGGTGATTCGTCAAGCGAGGGCCGAGAATAAATGGGGGTCCCAATACGCATTTTCCCCATGTTAATTTCCATAGGAACTTTAGACAAAGCTACAACCCGAACTGCTGAACGGAATTACACCAAATTTGACAAAAAGGTAGGTCTTGGTTCAGAAAGAGCCTTTTTTGTTAAATGGTATAAATCCGTTCAGTAGTTTCAGAGACATTAGAAAAAGAAAAGTTTCGATATCTGAGCACCGAGGAGGGTTCGCGAACCCTCCCGGGCACGAGCTTCACTCTGATTGGCTGCCAACACTCCAAACCAGGAAGTGTTGGCATTCATCTTGTGACTCGGTAGAACGGTGCAGGGAGGGGGCGGGGCCTGATATAACAAGTGTGCAAACACGTCCCCTGGCGCGTTGTAAATTGAGGGATTAAGTCCCGTTGAATCCTGAGGGTCCCTGGGGGCCAACTAGCCCACCAGGTACCTTCAGTAAGCGCCACAGAGCTGCGTTGCAGAGAGGTGGTCCGAGGCCACGGCCCTTTTTACACCACTCTGCAAACGCAGCTTCTGGTGCACTGCTGGTGGGACGATGAGGTCCTCTTGTGTCCTGAGGACCTCAGGACACAAGTGGACTTCATCCTCCGAGCAGCAGTGCACCAGACACTCAGGCACCCATACAAACACTCAGGCAACCAATCAATAACCCATATAGACACTCATGTAGCAGCTTACATAACAACAGACAGACTGATACAGACATTCACACAGTTTAGTCACTAACCCATGCATTCAGTAAGACACATTTAATCACTCACTTATACAGTCAGTCACGCACCTACTAAATCCTCCATCCAGACACTTATACACTCACTCATTCGTCAATACACCTTGGCATATATATAAAACATATTTAAACTTTATAGAAACACACAGTCCCTGGATGATGACATCAGTGATGTCATCAGTGATGTCACTGACCATGTCATGAATGATGTAATATGTGACGTCATCAGCAGTGCATTGTGGGGGCGCGAGTTATAGTTAGCTGAACTAACTATAACGGCAGAATTTCTCTGGTTTTGTACGAGTGAAATGTCCAACTAACTATAACGTCCCTGAAACCTATGATTTTTTCAGTGAATATATATATATATATATATATATATCTATATCCAATAACTCCGTCACTTCACCGCAGTTGTACCACAGACGGAGACGGACCACAGAATTGTGCAAAAGTTCCTTTATTGCTCGTTCGGCATGACGCGTTTCGGCTCGGAAGAGCATTGATCACATGATATATATCTTCACATTCACCAACGCTTTCTTTTCGCTCAGCAAGGTATCCACGGCACCGTGAAGAAATAAGGTCTGGGCAATTGCTTCTTTTCAATATTTATTTGAATCCACCATTAGTGCAGAGACATGGACGGTCTACGCGTTTCGGCGCTATGCCTTCAACTGGACCAATATATATATATATATATACACACACACACAACTTCGCACCCCAACAGTCATCAAGGAAAAGCGAGTGTGGACCACAGTTTTGTGCAAAGAGTATTTATCTATCCGTGAACTCGGTCTGCCATGACGCGTTTCGAGCCTGCTGGCTCTTGATCACATGACGATATATATATAGTTTAAAACGATTTTGAGATTATGAAAATAATATTGTGCTGTGATTTAGCTGCATTCATCAGATTATGCCAAGGACACAACATTGTCTCCCCTCTACCAGTTTTATAATAGGACTTCTGGCTTCAAGGGTAGTGACTCAAAGTATTTTTCTTTCCACTTCCACAAGAGTACAGATTATAAGAGAGGCAGACTGCAGAAGATGATGGTTTTCCCATGTCACATTGCACTATCATCAACTTATGTTTTGGATAATTTGAGCTTGTGAGATAAGAATTAAAAAAAATATATAGTAGTATTTTTCATAATTACCGTAACACTTGCCTTCTGGAATCACAACCTTTTCTTTAAAACAAAATAAAATGCTTTATTATCTGTTGATCTCTGCACATCATTTGCAACATAGACACAAAGGCAAAGAAATGCAGCCCGGTACTTCTTGGGCCTGACCGCAAACCTTTTGCACAACTAAGCGTAAGTTAGGTGCACAAAAAAGACACTTGTGATTCTAGACTGTAGACTGTTATTCACACGCTTAGGATACGTGGACATTTAACATTTTTAAGTGCGTTCACAAATAGAGAAAGTCCACCAATAAGGCGGGCTGTCCACCGTAGCAAGTTAGATGTGGGATGGGGAGGATTTGTCTCAGGAGAAGGGCAGAGGAGTTTCTTTTGAAAATGTTCTAGTAGTTGTTTACAAAAAAAAATCCAATTGAATTTTCTACCCTGTGTTACATGGTGCAGATAATCTAATGTCACATTTGGAGTGATTGATAGTAAATATATCTCCAATGGGTATCCCGGATCTATCCTGGACATGCGTCATATCTCCGCTCATATCCACCTTCAGTTTAGACAGCGGTAACACAACATTTTCTGCTCTGCGATTAAACGCGATGTCCATGCACACCAAAATTACAGAGCATCTGTTGCATGAGGGACAGATTTTTCCATTCTAACGGTTGGGCCCATTAGCCTAGAATTTTTAAAGTGCCGTAAGACAATGACACGGTCCCTCCTTGCACATGCACACACAGCATGTATGCACACATGTATGCTTTATTCATTAGTTTATTCAATTAGTGCTGGTAGATGATAGTAACTTAGTTTTGTACAGCGCGTCATGCCACAAGCACTGTAAATTAGAGGTTTAACAATTACTCAATTGAATGATATTGAGTTTATCAACTTCAGAATGACAGAAGGGTGAGAAGGGCTTCGTAGAATCCTAACATGTGACCCACAGATAACACTATGGGGTCGATTCCGAATCGGGCCGGAAATCTCTCCGACCGAGCCGGACCCGGAGAGATATCCGACCGAATCGGACCCGTGCAGTCCGACCGAACGAGTCCGATGCATTCGTATGCCACCGGACACGAGTCGGTCGGACTCCCATTGAACTCAATGGGAGCCGGTCGTACAACGCGTACGCGGGCTCCCATTGCCTCAATGGGTGCGAGGCAGACAAGGGCGCCCCTACAGCGAGTACGCCGCGAAGCGCTCACGGCGTACACGCACAGGTAGGGGGACCCATGGGTCCCCCTGTGTGCGCCTCGCGCGGGTACGCGTACAGGGGTCCGACACGGACCCCCAAAGTACGGCTCCGACAGCGAGTTCGAGTCGGACGGCGCGAGTCGGTCGGAGCGGTCGAGGTGCGCATCGTACTTACCCGGCCGGAAAACGTCTCCATTGCGCGGTGCGAATCGGGTCCGAGCGAGTCGGTCGGAGCGGTACGATCCGGGTACGAGTCGGTCGGAGCGGTCGGGTCGCCCGGACGAGTCGGTCGGCGAATTCGCATCGTACTCGCTCGGCCGGACCCGCGTACGATTCGGTCGGGAAAAAGGGCTCCGAATCGGATCCGGTAAAGCCGAATCCTATTCGGAGCCCTACCGGCCGAGATCGGAATCGGCCCCTATATGTCAACAGAGAGTCTCAGCCTACTGAGCCATGTTACAGTGGGTATATACATGTTCATGTATGATAGAGAGTATGCACAGTTGAACATCACAGCAAGAGTTTGTCTCATTTGTTCAAAAGTGGCTGGGGGATCAAAACCTGAAGATACCAAATGCAAGAGAACTGTACAAACTGTCCAATATGGCCACATAGTTGTCTTCAGCCATTAGGGCATTTAGAAACTCCCATACGGTAGACATTAGGACATGGTCACGTCAATGACCTATGAGATTCATGAGGTTGGGCTGGGCCATCTCAATGGGCCTGCTGGTGGGGGCCAGCACTGGCAGAGACTCACAACTAGTCCAAATCTGACTGAATTACATGAAACCTGATGGCTTCACACCCTCAAATGGAGACATTAGGCTAGGGGTGAGTGAAAAGTGTGTAATTTGCTTTTGCATAATTAGGTGCAAGTTTGGCAAAATTACACAAAATGCAAATCTGTCATTTAGTGCTATATTTTAGCATGAAATGCGTCCTTGCATTAATTTTTAATTCAAGGACACATTTTATGCAAAAAAATCAGTACAAAACTAAAGCAACACAAACAACAGCCACTCGCTCTATGCTGTTCCCATGTGTTTGTGGTCATTTCTTTCTGTGAATAGTGCCCAATTAGATGTAGTGGCCTAAGGGCATGAGTTTGGTAATTTCGCATAAACAAGCACAATGTGAAATTGTGCAAATTAAAGCGGAGTAATTGGAATTTGGTTCAAGCCTGGCTATGGCGACACAAATAACGTCTGAGATTCACGAGGCTGGACTGAGCCATCTATGGATCGGCCAGAGGTACACACCATATCACAGGAGAAAAATGTGGAAGGGCAAGGAATGCAGAAACCGAAATGGCGATAGGGAAATGATGCCTTATTTTTAGGGCATGCCTTATAGGTATAGCTGCCACCTCAAGAATAAACAGAAAAGGATAGCTTTATTTGAGAACTGCTTCCGCTGTTCTCTCTGGTGCAACGAGTGTCCTGGAGCACCCTCTGGGGATGGTGGGACCCAGCTGCCCCGGTAGGACATCATGCCTTTCCCTCGAAGGCAATGCTGGGTTCATACGAGGGGCTGAGGAGAGGAGAGGACAGGATCCAACCAGGCATGGATCCCCCAGGGACAAAGATGACACTGCCGGTTACTAAAGCTGCCAGTCTGCACTCGCGAGGACATGCAGGGCTATAATTCGGTTCTTGTTGAACACAGACGTCTCGAGATGCCGGCAGCAACCGCAGCCTTGTCTCTTGTCAGTCGGGAGGGCAATGGTTTGCTCACCTTGGTTTCTGTTCACAAGCACACATTGGGTGTGCAGCAATCAGAGCATCCTCTATCTAGTTCAATGCATTATCCATCACCCCTGACCAAGGGCATGTCACCGCTCTTGAGAGGTGTGGTGCAGCGGCCAGGGCAGCTGACTTCGGAGCACAGGGTTCACGGTTCGATCCCCGGCTCCGGCGGCAGCTCAGCTCAGCACCATGTGACTCTGGGCAATAGCTCACTTAATTTCCACTCCGGCCCCCAGCGCCTTGAGACCCATAAGGGTGAGTAGCTGCGCTATATAAAAACGGGCTTACATACCATCTAAGAAATGTACATCTTCAAGAAGCAGTAGGGATCTGTGGTTGGGGATACTTAGAAACGTTTGCAAAATTCAGCATATGAATCACAGAGTTGTGTCAATTTGCCAACATTTTGCCTGCAAGTGAAAATACTTGTGTAAAACGTTTTAATGAACTATTTTCCTGCAAAAGGTGTTGAGAATATTACCCTAAGAAAAGTGTACTTTTGCACCACGAATTTTTTTGTTGCAAATTCTACATTTGTAGGATTTTCAGCTCATCTCTCAATTAAAAAAAAAATTACACAGATGTTAATATTCCCCATGACATCTTGTGAAGATAGACAGAATCCAAATGGCGCTCTGCTCCTGAGGTAAAGTGGATAAATGTGACTTCTTCCGACACGAAATAACATGACAGAGAGCGCAGTCCCCCCTCACAACAGGAATGGGACGTCCCGCACAAATTGCATCCAAGGTAGGATTACTCGAAACAATGTGAGAATGGGGTGGCTCAAGACACACCCACACGCCAGTGGGCCTTGGATCTTTGCTCGCCACAAGAGACATCGCCCACCATTGGCTGAGTAATAACACTTGACCAATTCCAGGAGAATGGACAGGTCTTCAGGAGTGTATCAAATTGGAGGGTGCCCGAATAAATATAAAAAAATCCTGGGTCGGAACATTTTGGACTGGAAGAAACACAATATATGTGCCTAGTAAATGAAAACAGAAGTTGTGGGGCATACCAGCTGGAGGAATTGAAAACATATTATGTACGTAATATTTCATATATGCTAGGATTGGTTTACTATACACGATGACACACTTTTTTGTTTTTTTGCTGAAAAACAATATAAAGTTTATATAAAGACATTACAAAATGTGTCTAAGCTGGAAATGTTTTTGCTAAAGGTCATGAAGTTTGAGGAGAGAAGTAGAATCGCTGCTAGAGGAAACCAGGCGAGGGAATAACTAGGCCTGGGCAGTGAACTCCGCTCGCTGAGTTTTCCGCACTCAGCGGAGCACGCGGAATTCCGAAAAGGAGCAGTTTTTCCACGTTAAGTTGGCAAGCTAGAGCGAGGCAAATCCAATGCTAGACCACCTCCCAGTAAGATTTTTCAACATGGGCAGTCGCGGATAGGCATGACTGCTCGCGTTGAGAAACCATCCGTTCACTTTGAGGAAGCTGCCGCTAGAGCAGAAAATCTACTCGAACGGCAGAAAGAAGAAGGGCCCTCTTGTGCTGCACATGGGGCTATTTAAGCTGGAAAATTTTCAAGCGTGGGACAAACATCAGGCGCTAAAAATCAGTGCAAACTGCGCGACCTAACGTACTTCGCCTCTTTCGGAACTGGCCGCAGCACGGCGGAGTTTTTTGGTCACTTCACGGAGTCCACCCATGCATAGGAATATCTACTGACCATATGTTCCCCCCATGAAGCATCCAATAAGTCTGATCTTAAAACAGAATTTAAAGAAAGATAGTAGGGGAGAGAGAAGTAAAGAAATACAACAAGAGACAGGGAGGTAGAGAGAGCTGGCGGGAGGTGGAGAAAAAGAGAGAGGGAGAAAGATAAATTAAGAGGGCGAGTGAGAGAAACAGAGAGAAAGAGTAAGGCAGAGATGAAAAGACACATTGTGCAAAACAGAGTTGAATAGAGAATTAATTTGAAAGGCATTTAAAGATCGTGAGAAAGAGAAAGATGGAGAACTTGAAAGAGCGGGAGAGAGAGAGAATGTGAGAGAAAACATGAGGGAGTGAGACAGAGCTAGTGATAAGGAGGAAAGATGGGAAGGAGCAAGGAGGTGGGTGAGAGAGTGAGGGAGAAAGTTAGACATAGCGACACTGTAGTTCTGTTTAAATCTAAAAAATATTTTACTGGTATGGGAGCCCTGGCACCGATCCAAAAAGCAGAAATGTGCAAATTATAAAGTGGCCTGGGAGGAGGAAGCGCATCTGTACAATGAATAATGTGACTGCTAAAGTCATATGTGAGGTCATGGGTAGCGCATTGGCGCGTGGGGTAGTCATGGTTGCATTGCTAGCCATAACTAACCACAAGCAGCAAAGTTCAACAGGTTTTGTGCATTCAGCTTAAACCTGAATAACCATTCCACAAAGTGTTTTCAGTGAAGTTATAAAGTCTAATAGTTAGGCACAGATGTGTGGCTGTGCTTAATTTGAGGGGGTGACTGCAGGTGGACCCACCGTCACTTGTTTTTGGAGACGGTACTCACTTTTCCACATCAGACTTTGATCGAGAGCAAGAAAGAGACAAACACAAAAGTCGGAGAGAAGGAGGAAGAGGAAGATAGAAACACCTTGACAAAGAGAAAGCAGGGATGAAAAGAAAAGAACTTGCAAGAGTGAGATAAAGGGGCAGGGAGTGTCTGGTGATGGAAGGAGGAGGCCGGGGGTGGAATCAAGACTATGCAGCCTTGGTATTCGGTGCCCCAACACTCAAGCACTGGTGTGTGGTGATATGTGGTACATGATTGTAGTACTCACATTTCAGTGAAAGCGGAAAGTTGTTTCTGTCAGAACAACACAGGTAACCAGAGGATAAACTTCTCTAGCTATAGAGTAACATCTTTGAAGTACAGCACTTAAAAATGGCACACATGCTGCGCTTACCCATATATATATATATATATATATATATATATATATATATATATATATATATATATATATATATATATATATATATACACATACACACATACTTCATTACTATTAAAGGCTGGCCCACAACATGTGCATTCTGTGTCACATGGAAGCCTCACATTTTCTGTGGCTCCATACCTTTGCCTGACCTTTTTTCACCACTGTATTTTTTTTTAAAATTCTATATTTTTTCTACTCAGCATTGTTACATATTCTGCACTTTCCATTTTCAACTTTGGATTTCAATTCTCCCCTTCCTCATACCTCCCTCAAGGCTGAGCCCAGTTCGGGATCATTGTCCTGAGCTCTCCTTTTGACTCCTCAGTGTAGTGACCCGACGTTGGCCACTGTGGCCAATTGTGGGGACTGGGCAGCCGGCCACAGGTATTAAGATTACTCGGGTCGTTCCTGACCACACGAGCCCACAAAAGCGCCAACCGAGTACAAGCACATTGCATTCCCAGAAGCCCTTCTAAGAAACGAGGTGATGTCGCTGGTAGCCTTCCAACATTGCTTCTAGCTGCTCTGGAAATCGCAATGATCTTTTGGGAACAGGAAGAGGACATGTTCAGACCTCACCAATGAACCTAGTGGTGATGCTAAAAACTCCCTTTGGGGGAATTAAATTCATCAAATTATTAAAATAATATACTAATAAATGTAAAGTTATTGCGTGCGAAAAGTGTTATGGAACCTTTCTTTTAAATGATGTTTATCTAGAAGGGACCCCTCTGTCTTTACTCTTTGATCCCTCCCCTCTCGAGCAACCCTGAAACCATCCACATGTGAGCTCAGTCTTTGGACGTACCATCCCTTTGCCACCATGGGAAAGTCCCCTGTGCACTCATTACACCCTCTTCGACACTTAAAACTCCAAAGGGTGGCCCAGTACGCTGTGCAAAAACATAAAACTATAAATCAACCGATGCGCTTCTTTGGAGTATATTTATAGTTTTAATTTTTTTCCACAGTAAATAGGGCTTCTTTTTTAAACGTTTTGCTCTGCAATTGCGCTTGTAAAGCACTTAGTTTGGTAATTCATTTTGCCTTTAAAAACATTACTTTTCCTTTGCAAATATTTTGGCTTGGTACTTAACTCTGAAGTTGGATCTTATTATACTTTGGACTTCATTTTAACTGTTCGATATTTTGGTCACTTCCTGGGATTCAAACATTCCGAAGCAACGTCTCAAGCAGAAAGTGCTCCACTATGTTGCAATTTTTCACCTGCTCCCTAAACCTTTTCCCACACTGGAACAGAAGTATGACATGTGTCGGTGCATACCCGGGTAGACACAGTGGCGTACCGAAACTTGGGGGGCTCCCCTTATGTAAAGCCACTGGGTAAACAACAGCACCGGTGCCTACGGCACTTGGTAGATCTGTAACAAAGAGTACAACACACTGGCAGGATGAGAAAGGTCCATTGTGTGTAGAGAGCTTAGGAATACTTGGAGTTAAAAACAATCCTCACGTCATCCCTGGAGGGCAGGGAAAGCACCATCTATGGGCAGCAATAGTTTTCGAGCTTAGGGCTGCCAGGAGGGCTCTGCGCTCCCCTCTCGCTGCATCACATGCTAAACACAGACGATAAATCCATGATGTGGCGTGGATCAGATTGGGCACCACAGTTACGCATCACAGGCCAAGAAGCGTGCACTGGGTAAAGAAGGGGTTAAAAGAAAGGGAGATAAAAGAAAGAACGGAAAGAGAAGGTGGAAAAGGAGATAAGTTCCAGAGAAGGAAAAAATAATCGCTTACCCCCTCTAGTTCCTTACACCGTTGCTCCCCTGTGTGGTTCTCTCCGCTGCTCATCTTCCCTTTCTACACACAAACATGCACACGAGCTGGGAATATCCAGTTCAGATCCCCTTCAAGCACAGAGCGCACTAAAGTCTAGGGCTGCCAGCAGCCACTAAAGACGCCATTTCAGGCACACTCGCTAAAGCTGCTCAAAATGGTGGCAAGCTTCCAACTGCAGAAGCAGCAGCCGCGCAATTTCCTCACAGGATCACGCCGCGGCTCATGTCCCCTGCCAACCATCAACTATTTGTACCTGTCGAAGGACATAGGTGAGGCAGAAGTAGGAGAGCTTGTCCTGTGTAAAACACCTCCCTCAAATGTTACGCAGCAACGGGCATGCCAAACGTTCTCTCTGGTGCCAAGCGCATAACGGCACCTGGCATGTCCATGTGTCATGAAAAATAAAGTAAGGCTGCAAATGCAGTGCAGCCTAGTGGATGGTTTTGGGATGGTGAAAAAGAAATAGTTGAGAGCAATGGAAGCGATGAAACTACAGATAAAGTTCGGCTTC
The DNA here is from genome assembly GCA_963921515.1 of Calotriton arnoldi. Lineage (NCBI taxonomy): Eukaryota > Metazoa > Chordata > Amphibia > Caudata > Salamandridae > Calotriton > Calotriton arnoldi. The sequence continues at coordinate 1,016,280 of CAWUFW010003418.1, read as the reverse complement.
GGCACCAGAGGGAGATTTGCCTCCCAAAACCCATTCTCTCTTTCATAACCTGCTGTTGAAAGGACAAGGATAGATGGGAAACCAAGACTCGCTATCTCCTTCCAGGGCTGCCAAAAGCCCTCTAAGATGGTTCCAGACATTGTAGGACGTCAAAAGCGACCACCCCTAACATTCACTCCAGGAACTAGGTTGAGAATTCCATCAATCTCTTTGCAGAAGCTGCCTGATCAAGCCTCCTTATGGTGGAGACTTCTTGTTTATGACTAACGTTTGCTAGCAACCTCCTGTTCAGAAACTCCACAGCTTTTGCTTCCACTCCGCCATTACCCTCTGACCCTTTTTGTGTGAAACTCTCTAAGCCTTTCATCATTACTGATCCACTGACAGACTTTTTGACCCTCCTCCAATCAAGATTCAATGAACTTCATCCTTCTCAAGCCCCATCGCCCCTCTGTGCTTTGCATCAGTTGGATCCACACACAATCTGACATCTCCTCGTTGATCTGGAATGTAATTGATCAATGATTATAACATCAACACCCACATCATATTTTAAATTTTAAAAAAAATTCTAATTTGGCAAAAAAAAAAAAAAATGCCATCATGTTTCACCACTAAAAAGGTATGAGGAACACTATATCTTTGCAAAATTCTCTATAGGAGTGAAATTCAATATATTAAAATCTATTATACGAACGTGACAAATAAAGAAACCTACCCATGTATCGATCTGATTAGAAAGTAAACATTTGAAAACATCTCACAATTGAGTGCTCTTTTGTTATTTAAACAGAACTTGATTTCAGAAAACACACAGTAATTACCCACAAAATTGGTGGACCATGCACTACTGGTGTGTCATGTGTCTTCCAGGCAGTTATCATAATGCATTTTTCTGTCATTGTACATTCAGAAGTAGCAGTTACCACAGTCCAAACACATTGTCATACCCGTCAATATTTCATCTACAATTCCAAAGACAAATCTGATCACAAAACCCATTAATTGATAATGAAAAACATGTCATATATTATGTGCATTGTGTTATTTATTTGAATGTATTGAAACAACAAACATATATAATTGTATTTGTTTTGTATCATTCAACTGATAAGTAGGCCTGGGTGAAATTTTAATTACGAGGGAGAAATTTGCGTTATGTGAAATTCTTGTAAATTTCTTGAAATTACTCATTACACTAATCACTCAAAATGCGGAGCAAAATACTAGCAAATCACATTTTGCTACGAAAGCATAATTTCACAAATGCTTCATGGAATTTCATTTTTTTTTTAAATCACATGATTTGCCAAACCCTACTGATAACAGTAATTCATTGATCTATTAAGAAAGTTCCCGTTTGAAAAATTTAGAGACAGACAATATTTCAATTGAATCAATTAAACTTATGTTGAACAACAGTATCCAGTGATTTTCATGAACTACTTGACGGTTTAAAAATATTGACTATTTAACCCATCTTCTTTTTGCGGTTTCTTTGGAGAGTGCAGCTTCCTTGGCAAAACTGCATGATTTATGATTCCATAGAAGTTAATTTTTATGACTTACATGCTGAAATTCATGTTATTTGTTTTTATGTGTTTAATATGCACGTATTGTATCCACAACTCCTATTGAAAATGTAGATTTTTTAAATACATAAAAACTAAATGACAACTATATTAGCATATGGAATACATTTTAGGTTTTCATGAATGTATATTGTTTTATACACAATGAGATTGAATGAAACATTTCTAGGTTATTTAATTGCATTTAATTAATCACATTGCAGATAAGTAACTACTGGGCATCATAGTAAACTTTGTTTTTACAAATATGTTCACAAGTTCACACAAAAAAAAATCAGTCTTCAAAACATTTCTCAACAATAAATCCAGGCAGTAAACTTGGGCATGACTGATTTGGTGAGGAATGCTTTAAGGTGGTCAAAGTAGGAGGAGTAACTGTAACCTCCAAGTAAGCACCCAGTAATGGACAGATAATCCCCTGAGTAATTTACACCTCCTCGGTAAGCAGCCATGTGGGTAGCTAAGAACCAAGAAATTAATCTACAGCCTGCTGACAGGGGAGTTTGTTCATTAAAGTTCATTTAATTTATGAATTGTAGGCTTATGTCCACATTTTTGTAAAATATATTTTTTTAGGTATTCACAAAAATCCTGCTGTCTATGAATGGAAATCTATATGCAGCTACACTTCCGTTTCAATATTTAACACTTAACTACTGTCTTACTGTTAGATTAAGGTTGAAATCCACTTCAGTTTATTTTACACTTTGCTCTTCACGTGTAAAATGGGGGGAAATGCCTGAGCCTACACCAATTCAACATATGTGAGCATTTGGGCTCTTCAAAGCTGATTCTCACACCGGATTCTATGATTCTGTGTCTGGGGATTCTGACCCTAAATACTACTTTTTGTAGTTGAGAGAGTGACTTACAACAGCAAATGTTTTTTGTGAACGATGCCAAAACCGAGATAATAGCAAAGTAACGGAACAGATAGTCAGCAAAGTAATTGTAACCATTTCCACAGGGAAACAACTGAAATGCAGGAAGTAAGCAGGAAAGCTGGTAAGTAAGGAATAGCTTTAATAGATTTGAAAACATTAAACTAATCAGTTTCACAGATAGTATTTTGTAAATAACATCTTTTTCTCTGTCCCCTCTGTGTGTTTATTTATTATAAGACTTTATTTCTTAAAGAATATGTTTTGACCTTAACCCAAGTTTATAGTTTCAAGGTGCCTCCAAGGAGGAATATTGAGATGGGAGGGTTCCTGGGTCCGCCAAGGGAGGGGGATGCCCAAAATCCAACCTAAATGGTCTTAAGCAGAGTCAGTGTCCTCTCTTGGCTGATCCAATGGAGCCTCTAGAAAATTCCTACTGAAAGTGAGGTGTTACTTCCAGAGTGGGATGTCCCAGGCAGGGTGGTTGTTACAAGCCATAAGCCTCAGCCTATTCAAAGGGAATGGTAAATAAGGGTGTGCACAGGTCGAGTTATACGAAGAAAGACCAGCTTTCATCACCATCCTATTCCCACCATCTTGTAGCCCAGACTGCAGTCCACCTTGCAACCTCCTACTACCCAAAAAACTCCAGTGCAGACCCCAGAATAATGTATGGAATCTCTCAATGACTATATCCTGAACACAATGGATATGAAATGCAAGGCCCTCATCTGCATTTGCGTGAGCCTCTAAAAATCTTGCTTTAATCGCATTTTAATTTCAACCTCTCAATTAAGATCCAATGCCTATAAGTTTATGGAGCCCCCAAACCCCTGAACCTCTGTAAAACGAACACAGCTCTTTGCCCATTTCAGCCTACACTGAAAACTAGAAAGGATTTTACAGCTCTGGGCATTGAGTTATGTGTTTAATTAATTGCACCCCTTTAATTGTATTCCTTATGTATGGGAAAAAGACCTCTGCAAGTTTTGTCCAATATTGAAAAGAACTTTGGGGAAACAATGCTACCCCTTCCTTCTTAGCATTCCGTCTACCTTCTGGGGTGTGCCCACATGCGACACATGCTGCCTAGAGTCCACGAGTCTGACAATGCACTGGGTAAGGTAATATAAGGATTTTTAAATATCTCCATATTGGCAGATAGATTTGCCTAGATATCAAAAGGTATTTAAATTTTTTTTGACACTTCTAGTTCTAAAATTCGTTTCCCAACATTAATAATTTAAATATTTCTACTTTTGTTGGCTTTTACTAATCATACTTTAATAGACCTTCCTCAGAAGGCCTTAAAAGAATTTCTCACACAGCCAATTACTGGATGTGCAACTCCTTTGTTAGTATGTTATTCGGTAGCAAAGTTGAGGAATGAATAGCCTCAAAAAAGGGACCATCCTATTGGCTGCAGGACGTAGTACCAGAGCAGAACAAAGACAATCAGAGTAATGGCAAATTTGAAATTCAGGGAGTAGTCTGAGTCTCTGGGCCTTAATAAAGAGAAACAAACTTTACAATGTGGCTTCAAGCACGCGTTCCGTATCATCGCAAGCTGACCACCGCTTGCCTTAACCACGCATATGGCTGAACAACGCATATGCGAGGTTAAGGCAGTCACGTTCTATCTGCTGGCTGGCGGGGAGAGGAACTGGAAAGGAGGAGCTGCGCGAAGGACGGGGAAGCAACAAGGTAAGTTGGGAGGGAGACTGGGGTCAGGGTAGGTTTTAAGGGAGGGGACGGTTTTTGGGCTCAGGGCGGGAGACTGGGGTCAGGGTAGGTTTTAGGGTAAGGGGCAGAGTTTTAGGGCTCAGGGCAGGGGGGGGGAAGGGGCAGTTTCCTGGGGGGGGGCAGTATTTAGGGCTCAGAGCAAGGGGGGTTTGGGGTAGGTTTTAAGTAGGGGACAGAGTTTTTGGGCTCAGGGCAGGGGGAGGGGCAGTTTTCAGGGCAGAGGGAGTCGGGATAGTTTAAGGTTTAAGGGGTGGGGTCGTTTTTAGGGCTTGGGGGGTCAGGTTACAGGGCAGGGGCCAGGATTTTACGACTCAGGGTGGATGGAAAGGGGCATGAACTTTACCAAACATGCTTTTACCACAAAATTGCGTGGTGAAGGCATGCATGGTAAAGGAATGCATTGTTGAGAAGCATTCGTGGTTCGGGCTCCGTGGTAGAGGCACAAGCGGTTCAACCATGCGTGCCTCTATCATACCACCCTTGATAAAGCATTTTGATATGAAATTTTCCCCATTAATATTGTATGGGTATTAAATTTTGTGGGAGGAAGGCTTCTAAATCACTTCCAAGAATCTATATAGAGTGATAGGTTAGCGTGTTCTTTCTGGTGAAGGGCTTTAATTGTTAAAAAGAATACCTCTCGGGCAGTCATAGGTCTTGAATCAGACCTTTGGAGCTCATAAGGGAGAGCTTGATATAGAGTATGGAGCTTTCGGTGGACTATGTTTATTACATAGAGTCATTATTCTTTAAGGTTTGAGTGAGCATCTATGAGAGGGAACATAAAATGTCTTCACAGTGAGAAAAGTATCTGGTAATTGATACATACTTGTGAAAGCAATGAGTCTTAATGGAAACTGGAATGAGTAAAGTTCAAGTCACACTGTGTGGTTGGAACAGTCAAAACTTAGTCCCAATAGTGCTGTAAATTATGGATCAGGAGGCCCTTACAGAACTATCTACCCATCAAGAATATCTCTCAACACATGCTGATCCTAAACATCGGTACTGGCAATTCCTAAATAGTTGTAGGAGTGCTTAGTTTGTAAAAAAGATAGTGCCAGTGCCCTTGTCAGGCAGCCACTGCAACTTGCGCCACACATCGCCCCTGCCAGCTCTGCTGGAGACAGTACCAACACAACTATTAACCATCACACTCTTACAAGTGGGACAGCTCAGACTTTTCTACACCCCTAAAGACATAGGATTGGCTTGAGCGGCAGGCAATAGTCATTTTAAATGTATACTGAATTAATAAACAACTGTTGCTGTGCTCATCTCTAAATTAGTCCAAACAACAAAAGAGTGTGCCTTCTTTGGAGAAGAGCTAGCGTAGAGAATCAAATTTGATTCTTATAAAGCCCTCACTCACCAACCTAGTTGGTGACATGCTTCATCATCGGGCCCTACCAGGAAGGTCGAGTACCTCCCCGGTGTGCTTCAAAGCCAGAATTACTGCGGAGCGGGTTAAAGTGGCAAGTGCACGTGATTGTGAAGTGATTTAAAAGTGACTAGGCTGTATCCGAAAATAATTTTATTCGTCGGTCAGTCAGGCACAAAATAAAAACAATGTGAGTGATATGATCGCTGAAAGGATTGGTCAGCTAAATCTCACTGTGTGTGGTCAACATGTTTCTGCCTCTATGATGCTACTAGCTAGGCATTCGTCAGGACCATGGTGAAGACCCCGGCGGTATGAGCACGCTAAGGCTCACCCTAACCTGGAGGTCAGATACGTGAAAAAGTAGGAAAAATGTCTTTAAAAACCTACTATCACTGCGGGATCCTTCTTACTTATTGGGACCCTGCAGATCTCTGAAATGAAAGAACAAGAACGAACAAACACACAAACATAAATACATTCAGTAAGCATGTGGTTGACCACACACAGTGAGATTTAGCTGACCAATCTTCTCAGCGATCATATCACTCACATTGTTTTTATTTTGTGCCTGACTGACCGACGAATAAAATTATTTTCGGATACAGCCTAGTCACTTTTAAATCACTTCACAATCACGTGCACTTGCCACTTTAACCCGCTCCGCAGTAATTCTGGCGTTGAAGCACACCGGGGAGGTACTCGACCTTCCTGGTGGGGCCCGATGATGAAGCATGTCACCAACTAGGTTGGTGAGTGAGGGCTTTATAAGAATCAAATTTGATTCTCTACGCTAGCTCTTCTCCAAAGAAGGCACACTCTTTTGTTGTTTGGACTATTATTTGGGGGACCAAGAGTGCTCCTTCTAAAAATTCCCTCTCTCTCTTATTGTTTATTGATCATCTCTAAATTAGACAGACAGCGCCACCATGTGACAGACTATCATGAGCGGCAGTGTTGAAAAGGAATTGCCTGTGCCAAGCACTAGAAGCCAGCGGCTAAAATTAAGCACGGGTGGGAATGTGTTTTTACTTTTTGTAAATCAAATTAATTAGCAAGCATCGAGAGGATATTGGAAAGGGAAGTGTTGTCGGATGGGAAATGTATGTCTTTTTAGGCAGGGAGCAAATGACAAACTAATACACATACTTTTTGTATGTCCCTTTTATCCAGGTAGAGCAAAGAGCACATTTTAAGTATTTAATAATGAATTGCCCGAAACTTAGTGCTATAGACAGTTGGATTTGTCGAGCCCAGGTCCCAATTATAAACATTGCTACCTTGCTAATTGATTATGATATGAGATTTTAAATGAGTTTCAAATTTTGTACCATGAATAGCTTTATATGTGATGCTGTAATTTTGAAATGTATATTTGAATTGGTTCTTCCTTGCCCAACTGGAGTGCTAGATAAGCATGTGTAAGTAAATGAATAAAGTAAAGCACTTGACCCCTTCATCAATATTATCAAGGGCTGTTTTTAACCAGCAGTTAATAGATGAGGAGTAGCGATTTGAACGTTCCGTTACGTTATCGTTACGCTACGATAGAAAAGATGAAAAGATGGCCGCCTGAGTAGGAGCCTCCCGAGGAGCTCCCGGTTTGGGGATTACCATCTGGTGAATATCCCCGGAAAAACCACCTCACCAGCCCCCACCTGCCTGCCCCCTGGACCGGACTGCAGACCCCTCCGAACCATCCCACAAAAACGGAGTTTGGCAGCCATCTTACCCGGATTATCAACCTCCGCAGCTCAGGTCGGCGCCCTCGCCGGCCGGACCCCAGCGCTGCTCGACTGGTGTCCAGCTCCCAGACCAATCTGTGCACTGCCTGGCCGATGCCCAGCTCCCCGACTTGCTGTTGGGGGAAGACGGATGCCATGGTGGCGAGACCCTGACCAACGGTGTCGGCTCTACGGTCCCACTGTGCCTGCCCCAGTGAATCTAGATCCCCTGGAGCTGAGGGTCTTGCCCGGTGTGGTGATGCCATCGGTTGGAGATCTCCTGTGGGCCTGAGGAGCTCAGTGGTGGGTCCCCTGCTGCCGTCGTTCCTAATCCCGGGAACAGCCTGAGCCCTGCGACCTACACCGGGCCTGAGATCGGCTCCTGCTGTGTTGCCCGGGCACCTTCTCCCACTGTGGGGCTGCGAGTCGCTTACGCCATCGCCACCAGGTATCATCAGGCCCGGTGTTCGCCATCAGGCTCAATCTGGAGGCTTGCCAATCTTGAGGTTGCCCTGCTGCGCCGTCCCTTATCCCGGGAACTGCCTGAGCCCTGCGTTCTACACCGGGCCCGAGATCGGCCCCTGCTGTGTTCTCCGGGCACTCCCGTTCGCTGCGCGCACCGACGCCATTGCCATCAGGTCCCAAGAACTACGTGAAGCTGACTGGGGAGCCCTGCCCCTCCGCCTCTGTGAGTCCACCTCTGTGAGTTTGAAATGCGACGGCACCAGGTTATTGTGCGGCACGTTTCCTATTAAATATTAATAAATTTAGGAACCGACGGCTGCCTGGACCTAAAATGGCGGCGCCACGGTAAAAACGGGGATCATTGTTCTTCCCTGATTTGCTCATGGGATCATCATTCAAGATGAGCAGTTAGCGTTTTTGGAAATCTATACTGTTTATAACCAGAGGCGTGATTTATTGTCGGTATCCGTCGGTGATTTATTGTCGGTATCTCCACAGTAGCCATATATCTGGCAGACTGTTCATTGCCTGGCCCTAAAATGGCGACAGTATGAAGACACTACAATCACCTTCCATTGCCTGACCTCAAAATGGCGGAACTCCTAAGACAACCTGATTATCCTCACCCTCACTAGTTATTCCTCGTGAGCTGCCAACCAATTATCCTCATCCTCGCTAGATATTCTTTTGAGAGCTACCAACCAGGCTCTTACACTAATAGTGCGCTCTCCCATGATACTGACACATTACAATCCTGGTTCCCGCACGGTGGGCAGCCCACTCTGCTGCATAACTGTCCCTATTGAACCCTCGAGTAGCACACCCGAGCCAGCATGGCAAGTCCTGGCCTATCCGCTACACGGGTAAACTCTTACACCTCTCCCCAACCTCTCCAAAACTGCCGCAAAATCCTTCAAGCACTCCACCCTGAAAAGGCACCCTGAGACACTGATCTCTGACCTACGTTACAGCGCGGACAACGGCACAGTCCTTAATGACCTCATTTTCTACTCTAGAAGAACCTCTGCCTGGCGCAAAACCTTTGTCCACCTCCTCAATGTACGTGCAACAAAGAACATTCCATACAGCACTAAGCTAACAATAGCACCCTCTCCAACCCTGCGAGCTTATCTCACCATCACTCTTTACAAAAATGGCATCGTCTTGATCCAAGCCTCAACCAAAAACCTGGATAAATTTGCAGACCTTTTTACCCTCCTCAGAAACCACGTGCACGACACTGGCAGGGTAACCAACTCCCGCCCTGATAAGTCCTCATCCAGCATAGCTAGCCACTCACAAACCCCTCTAAGGTCTTCCAACACAGACCCCCCTAACCTTTCCAGCACGGCGCCCGGCCTTGCCAACAGAATCACCCCCAGACCTTTGGTCCCCTCCCCACTAGCCCCCCAAGTAGACTATGCCACCGGTACACCCCCAAAGACCTACGATACAGGTCGTGCTTGCCCTTCCACCCCTCAACCCAATACGCATAGTTGGCATAGATCCAACGACCTACAACGCAGGCCGTGCTAGTCCTTCCTCCCTATCACCTATACATGCCGACAGAACGACTCCCGAACCACTGCCCCCCCGCCCTCCAACGCCTCCACCCGATAGGGACATGGTTTCTCTGCACTCCAGAGCTGCCAAACTAACCCAGAGCATTCATATTTCCATCTTCAAACTAATGAACCTCCTTCACCTCGCTGAACTCTCCCTCGCCAACCTCATGCCCCTGCCAAACTCCACCCCCGCCTTTGACAGAGCTGCCTAAACAACCTCTTCCGCTAGCCTTGAGACATCTTCGCCCCCGTAAGCAACCATGCCACTTCTCAGAGGAAGAAACCCTTGCTCTTGTCCTCTTCTACAATTCTACCCTTGCCACTCCAAGTCCACTAGACCTCACTGAAATGGAAATCCTTGCCATCCTCAGGGACTACAACTCTACCCCAGCCACCCCTTATCCTTTCGACGTGAATGCCGAACATGCCATCCGCACGGTCACTATCAACCCCAGCAGGCCAGCCACCCTCTGCAACAGAACTGTGGTCAAGAGTAATCTATCACCTGTTCACCTGTCCGCCCTGACTCCCGAAACTCCATCCAAATCTTCTCTGTCTGGTCTGTTAATCAATTGCCGATCGGCAGCTAAGCACGCCACAGATATTGCTGATCTCATACTTTGCAAAAACTCTGACTTAGCAATCCTAACAGAATCATGGCTCAATGAATCCTCATCTCCATGCCTGGACCTCCTAGTCCCTCCTAACTACAACATCGCAAGGCTGGACAGACAATCTAACAAGAAAGGAGGAGGCATCGCCTGCATCTACCGCTCTAACCTTCTTGTCACTGAACTTTTGGCGGACACCACCGAATCCTGTGAATACCTCGCCCTCGCTGTTTGCAGCAACTCCACCCAACTGTGCAACCTGCACATCTTTTACCACCCCCAGGCATGAACGACTCCTTCACCGACCACCTCATGGAAATCATCACAGCTAAGATTCCCACCAATGCCAAAGATATTTTCCTAGGTGATTTTAACTTGCACTGGAACGATCCCAAGGATTCACATGTCAACGCCATCAAAGACCTCCTGGCTGATCAAGCCCTGACCCATGCCTGCTCACTACCAACTCATTCAAAAGGGGCCACTCTTGACTGGATCATCTCCAAAGAATCAAGTCAAGCTTATCTCTATTGACACATGCGACTGGTCTGACCATCATGCCATCACCTTCCATCTACCTAGCACCCAAAAGACAAGAGCACCGCAACTGGCGATTCCTAAACGCTGGATCTGAGACACCAAGAACCTGCACCGCAGTGAACTTGAGGCTCGCTGCAAATCCAACCTCCCCCCCTTCGCATATCACAACAGTCAGTGGCCTCAACGATCACTACTCTGCGACTATATCGAACATCCTGGATGATCTAGCCCCACTAAAACTGAAAAGAACCCAAATCAAAGACAGAAACCCCTGGTTCACGGGATCCCTTAATAATGAGAGGAGAGCCCTCCGGCAAGCTGAAAGATCCTGGAGGCAGCACCCTTCTGCCACACATCTAAAACTCCTCCGACAGGCCAGAAATGTCTACAACAGGAACATACTCAATTCAAAAAAAGACTTCTTCAGAACTGAACTAGAGAAAGCCAAGAACAGACCCCACAAGCTCTTCGAACTGGTCAAACACAAATCTAATAAACTGGCCAAAACATCGAAAGAAACCCCCAAGTCTCATATCCTCAGAGGAATTCTCCTCTTTCTTTGCTGACAAAATCTCAGCCCTCGGAAACGAACTCAGCTCGATCACACACCCTCAACCCCTTCCTGACCCGCCTCCTCCCACCACGACGCACCCACAGGCTCCTCCCAAAAATCATGCTCACTGGTCTGTCTTCAAAGACTATGACGAAGACTCCATCTCTAAAATCCTATCTACCTTAAACCTGAACAACCATTTTAATGACCCGCTCCCTTCCAACTACCTAGCTGCCGTCGCCCAATCCATTATTCCTAGTTGGACTACAATAATCAACGCCTCCCTCCAGCAGGGAACGATGCCTGACTCCCTAAAAGCCGGCCAAGTCCTCCCCATTCTGAAAAAGCAGTCGCTGGATCCAGCCTCCCCCGACAACTTCAGACCCATCTCCAACATCCCCCTCTTAGCCAAAGTGCTGGAGAAATGTGTGCAACAGCAGCTAAGTCAACACATCAACAACTTCCACCTGCTCGATGACTTCCAATCCGGATTTAGACCAGGGCACAGCACCGAAACCACCATGCTCCACATCGTGGATGATGCCCTCCAAGCCCTTGACCAAGGCAAAACTTGTCTCCTAATTCTCCTGGACCTATCCTCGACCTTCGACACGGTCAACCATGAAAAACTACTCAAACGCCTCAAACTCAGGATGGGATTGGATGGCACTGTTCTAGAATGGTTTAGGTCCTTCCTCCAAAACCGGTCACAGAGATTCCTAATCAACGGCAACCTATTGTCACCATCCCCGGTCACGGTTGGAGTCCCTCAAGGATCAACCCTGTCCCCCACCCTTTTCAACCTTTACCTAGAACCGCTTACCGAAGTATTACGCGCTGCTAATATCTCCTATCATATGTACGCTGATGACACTCAGATCTACATCAAAACCTCATCTCTCGAAGAGATTCTCTCCCTGAACGAAGCCCTGAAACTCACCGTCCAATGGCTCGCATCCAATCAACTCAATGCAAAGAAAACAGAATTTCTCCTCGTCTCCCCTCCCAATACCAACCTTGAGATTCAATCATGGATTAAGGCTATCACAGCCTTAAATTGCCCACTGACCATTGTGGACTCGGCCAAATCCCTGGGAATTACCCTCGACAGCAACCTGAACATGCGGGACCACATCAACTCGATGGCCAAAACAGCCATATTCCACCTGGGCTACCTTAGGAAATTAAAACCCTTCCTCGAGGCGCCCGACCTAAAAATGGCAGTCCAAGCACTTGTTATCTCTAGACTGGAATATGGCTGCTCTACCCTCTCGGGTTTACCCAAGATCTCCCTGGCACCTCTTAAAGCCTGCCTCAATGCGGCCGCCAGACTACTTACCGGCACAAGGAAATACGATCATATTTCCCCACACCTGAAAGCTCTCAACTGGCTTCCCCTGGAGGCTAGAATACAGCTCAAGCTAGCATGCATCACGCACAAAGCTTTATACTCTAACTCCCCTGCATATCTGGCACAGAAACTTGTGATCTCCGGAGGAATCAGAAACTCCCGATCTGCCAGAAACCTCTTGCTCCAACCTGCACGCTTTCGGAAAAAAAAAAAAAAAACTTACAATCGGGCCTTCTCTGGGACTGCTCCAAGAATATGGAACTCTCTCCCACCTGACATCAGAAGAATCCCCTCTCTAACTCGCTTCAAAAAGGATGCCAAAACCTTCCTTATGGGTAAATTTCTCATTTAAATTTTGCCTCAACCACCACTATGGCCCTGATCTATGGCCGTCCACTGCCTCCCTTCGGACTACCTAGTCACCCCATCAGAAACTTGGGGCCTTGTCTTGAATAATTGTAAACGTAATCTGTAAATATGTTATCTCGTCTTGAGTATTTGGTTATGTAAACTGTAAATACGTGCCCTTCTTTCCCTTATATATCCGGCACCCTGCCCCCCTACTACTCGATCTGTTATTGGTTGATTCTAAGCCTGTGTGGTGCGGTGGAGAAGCAGACCAGGACACAGGGATAAGTGGGCAGACTCGAATGTTTTATTTTAAGTTTGAAGAGGGGGATTGTGGGACTTGTAGTCGCGTTCTCAGGAGTTCACTCCCTCCTGATAAGGTCCTTGGGGAGTCTTCCGTCTTCTTCCTTCAGCGTCTCGCTTTCCAGAAGAAGCTCCCCCAGAGGGTGGCAGGTAAGGAAAATGATATGGGAAAAACAAAAGAAAACCCTGTTAAGGACAATGCCCTTTCTAAATCGATGGTCGCGGGGAGCGAGGGAGTGCTAGGGAAATTCACCCGATTTCCACCACCAGTGTGTAGGCGCACGCTGCGCAAGGTAGGGTATCCGCGATACAGTGGCAATTAATCTCCTTGCCCTCCGCTACTCCCTCCCGTATAAATGGCTCCGGTGCGGCCCAAAACTGAACCCAGATGGCCCCGTACCTTGTGAAGCCACGACCCTCCAGGGCCGTGGCGGGCTTCTGCGCGTTGCCAGCTAGGGTCTGGCGTCCCTTCTTTCTCTCCTCCGGTGCTACTCGGCCTTCGGGCTTCTTCCTTCAGCAGCGCCGTCTCCTCTTCTCCAGGGGTCCTGGGGTCTCCAACAGGACGGATCACGAAGGTCTGCACGGCGCGTCTCTCCTCTCGGAAGTCGAGTCCTCCTCCCAGGCTCCACACACACTCCTCTTCTTCGGCGTCTTCCTTTGATGTTGGCAGCAGGTCACATGACTTCCGCACGTGACCCGGAACCATCACGGGCTTAAAAGTACAGGGATCCCATGCTTCACTCTGCAAATATAGAAGGGGACATGGAGAGAGGTAATGGGGAAAATGTCCCGTTACGGGCGGTGGTTCCTCCCGGAGGGGGCTGTCCTCGTCACAGCCTGTCTGTATATTGCTTTGCTCTCCTGTAAAGCGCTCTGATACCCTAACGGGTCAAGTTCGCGCTCTATAAAACACATAAATAAAAATAAATAAATAATAATAAATACCCTAGCATGGACTTTGCACCATTGAAGACATGCATGCGATGTTGAAATATTTTTCTTTCATTTTCTTATTACAAATTCAAAAAATGCCAGAATATCAGTAAAGAAGAAAAAAAAGAAAAAATTATTAATTTAACTGCACATTTCCGAATAAAAATCTGAGTTTCGACATATGACTTGACTGTACCAAAATCACTAGTAAACTCAATGCCAAACTATTCACGTTAACCAAAACAAAAATCCAATTTCTTACAACAATTTGAAACAAAGTCATCTTCATTTCTGCCAGACACCTGTAAATTCTCATACCTTTATATAGAATCACAGTTGCGACTTCAAAGGCTGGAGATCAAGCATGCTCCAGTATTTGGAGACAGTTTATGTTTCCAGAGATATATTTCCTCAGATCCAAGTATAGCTGTGGGCGTAATGCGGGTGCATCTAACTGTGAAACCAACAATGATACGACCAAGCAATGAAAAAGCAAAGCGATGACTCAAGGAAATATTCTCATTTAGAAACTCCTCGAGAGTCGTCAGCTTGCAAGATGCTGAGATAGGTTTGTGAAGGATGGTGGGTAATTCGAGTGTCACGTGGAACTGTGATAGTGGGAATGGAAAGAGCTAGACAGACTGTTTATACCGAGTTCTTTAAACTGCAGTCACTGGGCTAGGGACGCTCATCACACCATAAACACTTTACACATCAAAATAATCACTGAAATGACTACATTTTTCTCAGGTGAGGCTACGCGTGTTCTCCCACACCCGAAACAAGCAAGGAGTGAACTCAGTGATGAAACATGCCACCCTTGGATGAACAAAGGATCAAAGTCCTTAAAGACAGAAGTTTTACCAACTGAGATAACAGCTGCTTTTCAACAAGGAATCTTTTGACTTCATTCAATATTGCATCCTTTTTTCTACTATCTTACAAGGGTAAAATTGGAATTTATGGTACAATAAATGTGCAACAATATTCAGTGGACACGCAAAGTGACCAGCTCAGAATCTGTAAATTAGTCATAAGCATAGTGGACGGCCTCGACACGCGCATATGGAATCATTGTCAAGTACCGCTGCTCCTTCTTGACTTCTCAATTCTACTAGCTCTAAATATTCAATATGGTTGGATCAAAGAGTCCAGAATTAAATTGTGCTCAACACTGGTCCATATTTCTTCGGAATACAAGCAAACAATCCATGTGGTGATCCACTTTCAAGTTTTGGATTTCTACCATGTGTACGACAGAGAGTCCTTGGAGATCCCCCATTACACTAATCAGATGCAGGTGTGGGGACAATTAGAGTAGTCAAATATTATTTCCTCTTAGAATTCCATCTCAAGATATTAATATTTGGCAAGAGGACAGCAGGCGACATTAATAATGTGCAGCACACCAACATGCCCTATAGTGGTATTGCAGAGGAGAAGAAAATTTGATTGCCAAGAGTCCCTGCATCAGCTGAACATAAAATGGACTCAACCGGGTTTCGTTTAAATCAGACCTGGCCAGTGTATGCAGGTCAGATAAATTCAAAATGTTCAACCAGGCTACTTATGTGCACCTTTAACAAGCACTAGCAATGCCAGTAGGTCTGGCTTGTTACTTACATCGTAAGCAGTGATAGTTTTGTTGAAAAACAAGGGTCTTGTGTCATATTTTATTTGGGTGAACAATGTATGTGAATTGTGATAGCTACGTGCCTGTACGCACAACATTAGAACAGAAATAATGCAATGAACTGTAAAAAGTTTAAAGGAAATTGAATGCACATGGATTTTAAATTAAATATTAAGTAGGTATGCATTTGTTTAATAGTGGAAATATCCAAGAATAGTAAGTGGGTGTGATAGGTAGGTGTAGTAGAAGAATATGGTAGGGTAGGTTGTAAGTTGGCCATCTTAAGTCAGGTATGGCAATTCAGCATGTTTGGTAGATATGGTAGATTAGGTATTGTAAATTAGGGATGCTAGGTTAGGTACGTTTGTTACAGTAGGTATGCTAGGTTAGCTATGGTATGGTTTGTGTGTACAAGTATGAGATAAAGAATTAAATGTGTGATGACACAGTGCACTTCACAGATGGTACCCTCAAGGATTGCAATAGAACGCGGAAGGATACATCCAAACAGCCAACAGCATGACGTGAGAGAGAAATACTCTCACGGGGTGGAGCCAAGTGACACTCTGTATGTTAAAGGATTTGTAACAATAGCTCTCCCAAGAGCGCTAATCCTGTCTATAGCCAGACCTGTAAAGGGCCTGTGTCCACTGTTCACCTGATAATGAGCTCCTGGGGAATGAAACCTCAACTGAACATCAGATGTGAGCGTGTCAGAATTTCAACAACTTTTGATAAAGAAAACGGAATCAATTGTAAACAAAACACATGAAATACTGTGTAGGAGACAGAGGGCATAGCGGTAACTCAGGTGGTAAAAGAGTAATCAATGACTGCAGAACAGAGGACAGCGAGAAGAAGTCGATGAAAGCTTTTAACACGGGAGAACCATTGGGGGGCTGGAAAGAAGATCTACCTGTACCTATCTGGGAAAGACTTGATCTCCCTGGGAGAAGAATAGGCCCACCCTGCTCAGAGAATATCCAACTGGACCTTCCAGAGTGAGGTCTGGAACTTCAACCTGAGTGTGTGGAGCCGTGTTCAGCTTCGAAAGAATCCAAAGTCTGCTGAAACTTTGAAGCACCAGAGATGAAGCATAAAGAGGAACGGATGCAAGAACGCTCCAATATGATGTGACCTTCTTGTGATAATTATCAGTCACCGAAAGACATCTTTGTCTTCAAATTTTTCTTCTTTACTACCACAGGCGGTGGATTCATCGGAGAACACTGCAGGCATCCTCAATCCCGCAGGAATGATGGCTCCCTCCATCAGAAGGCAAAATTCTTGACCCGACCCAACTTACCGATAATATTGTCTCCGTTCACAGCTGCCTCTGGCCAACCTGGTCCTTAGGTCCCATTGAAAGTTCAGAGATGAGCCATCATTACATTTTAAGGTTTTCCCCTTTCCTATCAAATAATATTGACTTCATTCTCTTTTCTTTGTGGCCAAGTGGGCAGTCTTAAATTCTTTTTGAAATTGGGTGTTAACCTGTAGGATCCAGGCATTATTCTCTCTCTGAAAGCACTTCAGGTCCTATACGTTATTCCCTGGATCTTGCCACAAGTACATGTTACTACCGAAAAGTTGCACCGCAGATTGTCTGTGTGGTATCATAAGAGGGTCCTCTGCATTTAATTATAGCTTTATCAGACGAGAGGTCGTGCAAGCTCCGCTGCCGGTGAGAAGCATTTACTGATGAGAAGAGGGCTGGACCCTACCACACCTGCCAACCACGACGGAGACAGCACTTCGATAGAGACATGTCACTTCCATCCTTCTAGGATCCTACAGTGACGGAGAGGTGGTGGGGCCATGGCACCGCTGGTGCCTGAAGCCTACTTGCAGAAGTCTTCAGGTGAGGGGAAAGGTACAGCAGACTGCCACCTTGCAAGAGCCTATAAGAGGACACTGGTCATGGCGCAAGAAGGAAGTCCAGTCTAGCAAAGGGATGTTGCAGAACAGCACTACGAAGTAGCGATCATGCATGGCTTCACTGCCACAATTGCAAAGATTTCTCTAAAAACATTGTTAAGATAACCAGGAAGAGTGTAGCAGCACAGACCGCCAGCTGTAGATCTTAGGTGCCTGACTCTGTGACTTGCCACTTTCCCATGTATGTTCAGGTTCCACTTCTTGCACCTGTGGCTGCTGACTCTACAGACCACAGGGTGCACACCCTCGCACTTGCCATTACAGTCTTTGGTTCTGGGTGGTTGGTGAGACACCCAAAGAGTACCCCGCCACCTGCCTGCTTTATACTCGAGGGAGTAACGTCAGACATAACAGGTCTTTTCCTTCCGCCCAGAGTGGGTGGTGATATCGCTATAATAAATGAATGAGATCACAGCTGAAAAGGATGCGGACCATGATAGTGCCCAGTCCCGTGGCCATCACACTGTCCAACCAGACACAGCATCAACATGCTCCATGAAGTTGTTTTTCTCTGTCTGACATCAGGCCTGAATACACAAAAGTTCACCTCCAGCCCTGCTCTCTTGTCTGCGTGGGAGAGAGCAAAACACCGGCCATGGGACCTTTGTACTCAATCACATCCTCTCTTCTTATCAGTACTGGGCACAGATTCACCTTCCTCTAGAAGAGCCTTGGCACTGGACTCATCCAGCGCGCACTAGTAATAGCGGTCTTCGGAGATCTGTAGAGTGCCCACTTGTCTTGTGCTTTGCAGTGATGGCTCCTCCGCTAAGGCGGAGGAGTGTCACCCCACTACTCTGCAGCAGTAAAAGAAAGGAAACAATAAAATGATAATAACGTAATGCTATTATCATTTTATTTTGTTCTCCTGCTGCGGCAGCTTTGGGTGAGGGGACGGGGCACGGCTGCAGAGCAGGGGAGGAGTGGGAGAACCCTCCTAAGTGCGCAATTACTGTTTGGTCGGCCCTCTCGGGCCCCCCAAAACAGCCATGCGCACTTTCCCTGTTCTCCAAGCAGGCTGCATTACTGTGGACAATCCCACCCCTCCAGCCCCTGGCTGAGCGCTGTGTCACGGTGCATTGCAGTGTTGTGATTGGTCAGGGGAGCCTGGCTGTGTTTCCTGTTCCTGGAGTCGGACGCAGGAGAGCAGGTAAGTGTTTATTTCTTTTCTTACATTGTGACCCGCGCCTGGCCCGCACACCCCACCGCCCCCCCCCACGCGCCCACCTCACCACCTGCTAGCCATGCCGGCCGCCACTGGTGGCTTGGACCAAGTGGGACATTGCCTGCCTGAAGTGGACAGCTGTCTGCAAAGCACACCCCAAAGAAAGGAAACCACAGTCTCAAGGCCAAAGCCAGTCTGAAAGCCATGGTGCTTCTTTGCAACAAGGACCAGCCGAGCTGGAATGGAGACACATCATCGATAACAAGAGGCTACGTACACACTACAATTACTTACTTTGGCTGACATTATCTACCCCTCTGCTGGTTATGCTTTAAGCCCGACTTAACTGTAGTCTTATACAAGGTTTCCGTTTCCGTTACTGCTACTAAGTAAATAAGTAAACTGAGTAGTGACCAAGGGCCTTATTACGAGTTCAGCGGTCTTACCTCCATACCACGGCAGCGGCAGCCTCCCGTGTGCCATATTACGATGTCACTGCTGTGCCAGCAGTGGTGTTTCTGACAGCAGGGAATATTTTTGCATATGTGTTGATGCAGGTGTGTACATTTTGACTGCACAAGTGTTAAATGTACACATATGCATGACATGTGAAAAAATACCTACTACCAGTACTTTCCCAATGCTGGAATATGAACTATATTTGCCTAGTCCAGTCAATGGGTAAATACTGTAATACGGATTTACCTGGATTTCGGCATTAGCGGTCATTTTCTTCAGGGTCAAGATGCTGCTGTGAAGGGGGGCCCTGGAGATAGGGATCCATGTGGGAGACTAAAGGGAAGATAAGGAAATGGGCGAGTATACACCTCAATTCCTTCGATTCCGCAGACTCGAAGCAGGCGGTCTTCCCGCCACAGTCGGCTCGATGGAAAACCAACTCGTAATTCTGATGGTGGTGAATCTGACTGTACCACCCTCTGACAGCTGCTTTCTCCATGCCAACATCACGGCAGTCGGTGAATGGCTGGTGGTGGCAGTGGTGCCCCAGCGGTATTTCGTTCTACAAACTGCCAACATTGTGATATGGCGGGTGGACCGCCAACTTGGCAGCAGGGTTTCCGAGACCGTTTCGACGGCAGTTCCCTTACCGCCAAACTCGTAATCAGGCGACAAGACTGGGTAACTTACTCACTGCACCACTGAGCCTTAACAATACCCCTTCTCCTGAGAGTTCCTCCTAAGAGAGCCTTCAGCAGTCACCCTTTGTCGATATATGATGCTCCATAGACCTCCCATGCTGCAGCATTCCTCCTCTGCCTAGACTGGCATGAAGCATGGGCCAATGACACCTCACGGTGGGTGTTGTGTGAGTGTGCCAAGGATCACCAACCCTTCACCCTTCCGCCACCAAATAATGCTGAGGTTTCATGCTCTGGCCTTCTTGATGCATTTACTGAACTGTTGGCCACACTTGAGAATCTGTGTTTCATTACAAACCCTGAGAAAGAGCAAGAGTCTGTAGACGCAGAAGAAACACTCAGGCAAGAGCAACATCTAATCCGTGGATAACCAAAATATATCCATAGCTTGCCCAGCACCCCCAGGCCTAAGTATGAATTAGCATATTCTCAAACCATCCCTGGAAAATCTAAAAATCCCTTCTGCTATCGCCACTTCAAATGTAGAGGCCATTTTTTTCTTCAGTGCCCTGCGCCCTGAGTTGGAGGAGACAGAAGTTCTTGGTACCTCAGAGGCACCACTAAATCTTGTCCACAACGGATAAATAAGTTATGAGACCGCTTATACTTGAAATGTCTCTGACCATAATGGTGAGTCCTGATACCTGCCCCTGTCCAAAATCACATTGAAAAACTCAAAGGAGCTTTCTTTCACGTTGTTCTTCTTTCTTCTAGTACTACATTAAATGGAACTTTGTTTCACCCAGTGCTACATTCAAAGAAACTTTGTTTTACCCAGTGCTACCTACATTCAAAGGAACTTTGTTTCACCCAGTGCTACCTGAACATTCAAAGGAACTTTGTTTCACCCAGTGCAACATTCAATGGAACTTTGTTTCACCCAGTGCAACATTCAATGGAACTTTGTTTCACCCAGTGCTACATTCAAAGGAACTTTGTTTCACCCAGTGCTACATTCAAAGGAACTTTGTTTCACCCAGTGCTACATTCAAAGGAACTTTGTTTCATCCAGTGCAACATTCAAAGGAACTTTGTTTCATTCAGTGCACATTCAATGGAATTTTGTTTCATCCAGTGCTACATTCTAAGGAACTTTGTTTCATCCAGTGCTACATTCAAAGGAACTTTGTTTCACCCAGTGCAACATTCAAAGGAACTTTGTTTCACCCAGTGCAACATTCAATGGAACTTTGTTTCACCCAGTGCAACATTCAATGGAACTTTGTTTCACCCAGTGCTACATTCAAAGGAACTTTGTTTCACCCAGTGCTACATTCAAAGGAACTTTGTTTCATCCAGTGCAACATTCAAAGGAACTTTGTTTCATTCAGTGCACATTCAATGGAACTTTGTTTCATCCAGTGCTACATTCAAAGGAACTTTGTTTCACCCAGTGCTACATTCAAAGGAACTCCGTTTCACCCAGTGCTACCTACATTCAAAGGAACTTTGTTTCACCCAGTGCTACCTACATTCAAAGGAACTTTGTTTCACCCAGTGCAACATTCAATGAAACTTTGTTTCACCCAGTGCTACATTCAAAGGAACTTTGTTTCACCCAGTGCTACATTCAATGGAACTTTGTTTCATCCAGTGCTACATTCAAAGGAACTTTGTTTCACCCAGTGCTACATTCAAAGGAACTCCGTTTCACCCAGTGCTACCTACATTCAAAGGAACTTTGTTTCACCCAGTGCTACCTACATTCAAAGGAACTTGGTTTCACCCAGTGCAACATTCAATGAAACTTTGTTTCACCCAGTGCTACATTCAAAGGAACTTTGTTTCACCCAGTGCTACATTCAATGGAACTTTGTTTCACCCAGTGCTACATTCAAAGGAACTTTGTTTCACGCAGTGCTACATTTAATGGAACTCTGTTTCACCCAGTGCTACCTACATTCAAAGGAACTTTGTTTCACCCAGTGCTACATTCAATGGAACTTTGTTTCACCCAGTGCTACATTCAAAGGAACTTTGTTTCACGCAGTGCTACATTTAATGGAACTCTGTTTCACCCAGTGCTACCTACATTCAAAGGAACTTTGTTTCACCCAGTGCTACATTCAATGGAACTTTGTTTCACCCAGTGCTACATTCAAAGGAACTTTGTTTCACGCAGTGCTACATTTAATGGAACTCTGTTTCACCCAGTGCTACCTACATTCAAAGGAACTTTGTTTCACCCAGTGCAACATTCAATGAAACTTTGTTTCACCCAGTGCTACATTCAAAGGAACTTTGTTTCACCCAGTGCTACATTCAATGGAACTTTGTTTCACCTAGTGCTACATTCAAAGGAACTTTGTTTCACGCAGTGCTACATTTAATGGAACTCTGTTTCACCCAGTGCTACCTACATTCAAAGGAACTTTGTTTCACGCAGTGCTACATTCAATGGAACTTTGTTTCACCCAGAGCTACATTCAAAGGAACTTTGTTTCACGCAGTGCTACATTCAATGGAACTTTGTTTCACGCAGTGCTACATTCAATGGAACTTTGTTTCACGCAGTTCTACATTCAATGGAACTTTGTTTCACGCAGTGCAACATTTAATGGAACTTTGTTTCACCCAGAGCTACATTCAAAGGAACTTTGTTTCACGCAGTGCTACATTCAATGGAACTTTGTTTCACGCAGTTCTATATTCAATGGAACTTTGTTTCACGCAGTGCTACATTTAATGGAACTTTGTTTCACCCAGTGCTACATTCAAAGGAACTTTGTTTCACGCAGTGCTAAATTCAAAGGAACTTTGTTTCAACTATACAACATTCAAGGGATCTTTAATTCGCACTCCAGTGCTACATTCAAGAAAGGGAACTTTGTTTCACCCAGTCCAGCGTTCAACAGAACATGGTTTCACCCCCAGTTCTTCATTCAAACCCAGTGCTACATTCGAGAGAAATTTGTTTTCCCAGCCACAGTGCTACATTCAGGGGAAACTTGTTTCCACCACCACCACCACCCGCAAGTCAGTGCTACATTCAAGGTAACTTTGTCACACCCTCTGCTGCACAGAAGGAAACCTTGTTTCACCAAAGTGTATCGTCAGGGGAACTTTGTTTCAACCACGTGCAACATTAAAGGGGACTTGGTTTCACCCTGTGCTACATTGAAGGGGTTGTTTCACCTCCCCACGCCCACTGCTACATTCAAGGGAAAGCTGTTTCCCCAGCGCTACATTTAAAGGAACTCGGTTTTGCTTTGTGCTACATTTCTGTTAACTCTGCATCAACCCGTTGCAGCGATGGAAGCAGCGAGGGCCCTTGAGTAAGGGATGACCCAGAGGAGCAGCTTCCCACAGATACTGACACGGGTCTTGGGGCCCCCTTTCTGCAGGATCACACTTTACACCAAAGTCACAATCCAGAGTAGTTCTTTCAGAAAATGTATGTGAAATACAAAGAAATTCAGTACAGAAGATTGGATCAGTTTATGTTGAAAAATCCATTTAACATCAGTTTCATAATAATGGAAATAAAATATTGCGAGAAATACCAAATGAGACTAAAGCGTGTCTCTTATGTCATTTATTCTTCATCATCATTTTCTAAAATAAAAACATCCGACCAATTTCCTTCATATTTACCCTCATTTAAAGATTCTTCAATTTAGTTTGTTCATTTTCATGTAGTGATTCCTAACATTTCTAACTCTGAGTTTTGTGCCACGCAATCCAAAAATACCACCACAGGCAGCTGCGAGCCAGTGGGAGGTTTAAGCCATAAGGTGTCACCATTATGATTTTTGACTAACAAAGTGCCTCGTTTGTGGCACAAATAACCATTGACTGAAACCAATACCTTTGTGAGTTTAGGTCTGACAGTGTTGCTGGTCTGACAGCCATAAAGCGCGCCTATTGTGCGTTGTAAGACCGCTTGGAGCCACAAAAGTATTCACTTTATAAGTTGTGAACAATATCATTTTCACAATGTGACTTTTTCACGAAAATAAGTCGCCATTATGACTTTCAGCCTCTAAATCTCACATTTTGATGCTCTTCAGAAAACTGTCTCTAAATAGGCTGTAAATATCTGTGTTTCCTAGAAAATCAGTTCACGTATGACAGAGCGGATGGATGTAGACTGCACACCCAGCCGATCACTGAGTGCACACGCGTGATTGGTGCTTTGCTGATGAGAATGCACGCCCTCAATCGATGAGTGCCCTGTGACAAAGTGTTGTCATGACACAGATCAATACGCGTTGTCGCCCACTGGAATGATTGGCCATAAACAATACATGCATCAGCAGAGAGCGTAATATCGGATCGATTCTTGCAGATGGGCGAGGAGGTGGTGTGTGGTTCTCCACTGGCTCAGTGGTGAAAGGAGTGAGAAGGAACATTGGTCTCCACCACACATACACTCTGCACACACTGCTCCGGGGTGCAACGAGAACCTTCACAAAAGCAGTGTAGGCCGTCTAGCATCGCACTAGTGTGGTTTTCTTTTTTGTTGTTGTAAACACTGTTACGCTCAACTTTTAATGACCCCACTGCTTAGGAATCATACTCCATCTGAACATTTGTGCAACAACTGAAAAAGGAGCGCAAAATATCACACTAAGTATAACTCAATTCGAGCAATTAAAGATCGAAGTATGATATTATGTCATCCACAAGTCACAAATAACATCCATTCAATCAAATTCAGTCCATCAGGAGTCATGTATTTATGTTCAGGTGCAATTATATTGATTCCTTTATCAAAAAGTCAATCAGCCCAGCCAACGCGTTTCGTCCAATAGGACTTCACCAGGGTTGGTATATCCATAAGTCAAATATCCTGGCATGGTAAAACAAAGTCTCCCATATCTAGAATCATAACGAAATCTGCCTTAATTTCAGGTGGTTTAGTACCCCCAATGGAATCTTCATAGTTCGTAACACAGCACAAAACATAGGAAATCAGCCATCAGATCTTTATACCAACCCTGAAGAAGTCCTATTTGACGAATCGCGCTGGTGGGCTGATTGACTTTTTGATAAAGGACTCAATAAAATTGGATCTGAACATAAATACACAACTCTTGATAGACTGAATTTGATTGAATGGATGTTATTTGCGACTTGTGGATGACAATGTCATTCTTTGAACTTTCGTTGCTCTAATTGAGTTATACATATTGTGATGTTTGCACTCCTTTTTTAGGTGTTGCACAACTGCTTCAGGGTGCCCCTTATCTCCACAGGTGCCCACACAATCAGCTAGCCACAGGCCTCCAGGCACTTATGCTCACCCAATCACACCTTCAGTGTGCCACCTTACCTTCAGTGTGCACACTATCTGCAAGGAGCAGCCCTCCAGGCACTTACGCTCACCCAAACACACCTTCTGTATACCTCCTTACCTTCAGTCCGCATATGTGCACACTATCTGCAAGGAGTAGGCCTCTAGCAAGGGGACGCACGGTGCTTTGGGCGTTCAAAGGTCCTGCTCCCTCACACACTGCTTCAGCTACCCCCATCCCCACTCCAGTCCAAATGTGTGCGCACTTTTACCAAGTAGAAGGCCTTTAGGTGGGGACACATATGCTGGACACTTCAAACGTCCTGCTCCCTCACACACTCCTGCAGTTCTCCCCCTCCAGTTGGATTGTATTTAATTGAAATATTTATACAGTGCTTACTACCCCTATGTTGGGCGCTGAAGCGCTTGCCTACATGCTACACCCTTTATAGTGTGTGGTTGGAAGTATGTTGTATTTGTTTTGATCCTATTTGGGAAGTGTTTTCATGTCATGAGTGATGACCACAGAGGTGCGGTTATGGTGTTATGGGACGCAGTGCGTAGCAGTGGGATGAATGAAGAAATGTGAAAGACAGAAGCGCAGTTTATGGTTCTCATTATGCTGGCAGGTTTGGGCCGCTCTGCAGGTCTCCGTATGGTATTTCTTATGATCATAGTACTTTTAGCTGGTTATTGCACTCGGATGTCCATTCTGAGATATTTTACTTAACGTTTATGGCCTGAGAAGGCATAGATTGGAGGAAGACTTAGTAGAAAGGCCTTCTGGGATGGACCTTGTTACCGTCATCCCATATCTGAATATCATTGTAAGATGTCAAGAAGGCGTCACAGCGTGCATCTTGTTAGAACTTGCAGTGGTGGACGAAATGAGATGTGGAGCTCTCTTGTGTTATTCCATGCACGTTCATGGGTTATAGGTGGTTTATTTCTGAGGACTGGTACACTGGGTGGTGGACATGACCCGCAGCACTTTTGTGTTAGGTTTGTGTTACAGTGTCAAGCAGTAAAAGGAAATGATTATGCAGCCTGTATGAACTGCAGTCATCATTCTGATCGCTCAGTGCTATAGTATTGGGCCGGAGGGTTATATATTGTACTGTAATTGCATTTATAGCGTAATTACTACCCATGATGAGGCGTTGAAGCACTTTACATGGGACCACATGCTGTTCCAGACCCATGGTTAGGGGGTTTCTTTGTGTGTAATTATTGGGGTTAGTCTTGTGCTCTTAAGGGAACCAGCCCTTGCATTTACTCCAGTTTTCATGTGCTACGTTGAACTCCTAGGAGGTAGGTGTGATCTTTAGTGGGAGGGTGTGCGACCTCATGCAAGTCGTTGCGGTGTGCATAGAGGAGCTGCAGGAGAGTATGTATTGTTCGTTCGAAGGGGTAGGACTTTCAAGGGCGAGCTTGTGATCTTTGAGATGCAGTGTGGGCAATTTTCAGAAACACAAAGCCTGAGATCGACGCGTAAAAAGGATGGGAAGTGAGGTGGCTCCCTACCCTACTTGTCTGATGGAAGTGAGGTGGCTCCCTACCCTACTTGTCTGATGGGAAGTGAGGTGGCTCCCTACCCTACTTGTCTGATGGGAAGTGAGGTGGCTCCCTACCCTACTTGTCTGATGGGAAGTGAGGTGGTTCACTACCCTACTTGTCTGATGGGAAGTGAGGTGGCTCCCTACCCTACTTGTCTGATGGGAAGTGAGGTGGCTCCCTACCCTACTTGTCTGATGGGAAGTGAGGTGGCTCCCTACCCTACTTGTCTGATGGGAAGTGAGGTGGCTCCCTACCCTACTTGTGTGATGGGAAGTGAGGTGGCTCCCTACCCTACTTGTGTGATGGGAAGTGAGGTGGCTCCCTACCCTACTTGTCTGATGGGAAGTGAGGTGGCTCCCTACCCTACTTGTCTGCTGCCGCTGCACCCATATCGTTACCCACATTTGAAGGAATTATTGGCGGAATTGTAGCTTTATCCTAGGAAGCGCTAGAATGGGTCGAAGCGCTAGAATGGGTCAAATATGAAATGCTGTCAGCGGCAACTGAACACCCTTTCTTTTGTTTACTGAATTTAATCATTTTGGGCAATAAGAATGTTCTTTCTTGTCTTGCAATTTCAAGGTTATCCTATATCTTGGAGACCGCTTGGGTCACAGCTTGCAGGGAACTAAGATCTAAATCCGTGCCCCAACTGTGGGTCCCACAAACTGCCAGGACTTTTCCAAATACATGGAAGTTTTAGGCTCTGAGCCAGATGCTGCTCTGCCAGTTCTCCATACTGTGGGCCCCCCATAAACCAGGAAATGGCAGCACCGGCCTGGGCAATATCCCCGGGGGCGAATGTGGAAAAGGGTAGGGAAGAGAGTGTGAGGAAATGCAGGCGTTCGCATGTGTGCACACTGTCTCCAAGCCGCATGTGTGCTCACTGTCTCCAAGCCAGGTGGGAGGCACACTGTGCTGGGCACGTTCAGGGGTCCTGTAACCCAACATATTAGTTTAATGTGCCCCTTACCTCCATTTCGCATACGTAAATATAATTGTAACTGCATTTATATAGCGCTTGCTACCCCTGATGGGGTGTTGAAGCGCTCTTTCGGCAAGTAGCACGCTACTCCGGAACCCATAAAGGATTAGTGGTAAATTAGTATAGTGAAATATGAAATTAATTTGAGCGGTGGATATGTTAGTCTGTTATTTGGATAATGTGCACACTATATGTAAGAGCAAGGCCTCCAGCAAGGAGACACACCATGCTGGGCACGTTAAGGGGTCCTGCTCCCCCAAATATCAACTCATTGTGTACCCTTACCTCAGTTCCGCATGTGTGCACACTGTCTCCAAGCGGCAGGCTTCCAAGAGGGGGCACACTGTGCTGGGCACGTTCATGGGTTCTACTTCCCCACATACTAATTCAGTGTGTCCCTTGACCGCAGTACCGCATGTGTGTGCACACTGTTTCCAAGAGGCAGGCCTGGGGGGTGGGGAAGCGTGGTCCCGCACCCCCACATATTAACGCAGTGTGTCCCCTTACCTCGGTTTCGCATGTGTAAACACACAGTCTATAAGCGGAAGACCTCCATACGAGGGACACAGTGTGCTGGGCACGTTAAGGGGTCCTGACCCCCACATATTAACTCAGTGGGTCTCTTACCGCAGTTCTCCATGTGTGCACGCTGTCTCGAAGCGGCCGGCTTCCAAGCAGGGAGAGGGGGGGACACTGTGCTGGACACGTTCAGGGGTCCTGCTCCCCCACATATTAACGCAGTGTGTCCCCTTACCTCGGGTTTCGCATGTGTAAACACTGCCTATAAGCGGAAGGACTCCATACGAGAGACACACTGTGCTGGACACGTCCAGGGGTCCTGCTCACCCACATAGTAACTCCGTGAGTCCCTTTGCCTCAGCTCCGCATGTGTGCACACCATCTCCAAGCAGCAGGCCTCCAAGTGTGTGTGTTTGTGTGAGTGTGCGGGAGAAGGGGGCGCTGTGCTGGACACGTCCAGGGGTCCTGCTCACCCACATAGTATCTCCGTGAGTCCCCTTGCCTCAGTTCCGCATGTGTGCACACTGTCTCGAAGCGGTAGGCTTCCAGGCGGGGGGAGGGGGACACACAGTGCCTTACACGTTCAGGGGTCCTGCTCACCCACATAGTAACTCTGTGTCCACTTGCCTCAGTTCCGCATGTGTGCACACCGTCTCCAAGCAGCAGGCCCCCACGCGGGGACACACTGTGCTGGGCACGTTCAAAGTGACTGCGCTCCCACAGACACCCTCCTGGAAACAGGCTTTCAAGGGAGCCGAGGGGTGGATGTTGAACAGCAGTCCAGACTAATGGGTAATGGTGACAAAAAGTCGACCTCTGACCCCGTACCTGACCTCTGACCCCGTCTGGCATCCCAGACAGTCTGCAGCTGGGATTCTGTCACCCTTGACCCATTAATTCCCCATGCCCCCCTCCTTCCCTACCACCATCAACACCGGTGCAATCAATCATCCGGGGAGGGGCGGCTACGCTTAACCCTTTCAGCTCTGGTGTCCAGGTCAAAGAAACAAACATGAAACCGGCCTTTGTTACCTGAAATTAGAGACTCGCCGTCCAACAGATCCCTAGGAACCGACCCATCTCCCCCAGCATGGCGGCCCTTTTAGAAGTAAACACCCAGAAAACGGCCTGAGGGGGAATAACACTAGGGGTCGCCCAGGAAAAACTCAGGGGCCCTGCTCTGGTGTATTTATGAATTAATCACTGCTTCTGTGGTTCTACCAAGTATCTTTATGTTAGGTCTGATGCCATGGCACTGCTTGGAGATCTGTGCAATCCTAGAGTAAAGATAGTCACTTGTCTTCTGGGTAGGTCCAAGTTGGTAAGTCTCTGCAGTGGTTGGAGATGTGCGCAATCCTAGAGTAAGGATTCTCGTGTGTTGTCTAGGTAGGTCCAAGTAGGTAAGTCTCTGCGGTGGTTGGAGATGTGTGCAATCCTAGAGTAAGGATTCTCGTGTGTTGTCTAGGTAGGTCCAAGTAGGTAAGTCTCTGTGGTGGTTGGAGAGGTGTGCAATCCTAGAGTAAGGATTCTCGTGTGTTGTCTAGGTAGGTCCAAGTAGGTAAGTCTCTGTGGTGGTTGGAGATGTGTGTAATCCTAGAGTAAGGATTCTCGTGTGTTGTCTAGGTAGGTCCAAGTAGGCAAGTCTCTGCGGTGGTTGGAGATGTGCGCAATCCTAGAGTAAGTATTCTCGTGTGTTGTCTAGGTAGGTCCAAGTAGGTAAGTCTCTGCGGTGGTTGGAGATGTGCGCAATCCTAGAGTAAGGATTCTCGTGTGTTGTCTAGGTAGGTCCAAGTAGATAAGTCTCTGCGGTGGTTGGAGATGTGTGCAATCCTAGAGTAAGGATTCTCGTGTGTTGTCTAGGTAGGTCCAAGTAGGTAAGTCTCTGCGGTGGTTGGAGAGGTGTGCAATCCTAGAGTAAGGATTCTCGTGTGTTGTCTAGGTAGGTCCAAGTAGGTAAGTCTCTGTGGTGGTTGGAGATGTGTGTAATCCTAGAGTAAGGATTCTCGTGTGTTGTCTAGGTAGGTCCAAGTAGGCAAGTCTCTGCGGTGGTTGGAGATGTGTGCAATCCTAGAGTAAGGATTCTCGTGTGTTGTCTAGGTAGGTCCAAGTAGGTAAGTCTCTGCGGTGGTTGGAGATGTGTGCAATCCTAGAGTAAGGATTCTCGTGTGTTGTCTAGGTAGGTCCAAGTAGGCAAGTCTCTGCGGTGGTTGGAGATGTGTGCAATCCTAGAGTAAGTATTCTCGTGTGTTGTCTAGGTAGGTCCAAGTAGGTAAGTCTCTGCGGTGGTTGGAGATGTGTGCAATCCTAGAGTAAGGATTCTCGTGTGTTGACTAGGTAGGTCCAAGTAGGTAAGTCTCTGCGGTGGTTGGAGATGTGTGCAATCCTAGAGTAAGGATTCTCGTGTGTTGTCTAGGTAGGTCCAAGTAGGCAAGTCTCTGCGGTGGTTGGAGATGTGTGCAATCCTAGAGTAAGGATTCTCGTGTGTTGTCTAGGTAGGTCCAAGTAGGTAAGTCTCTGCGGTGGTTGGAGATGTGTGCAATCCTAGAGTAAGGATTCTCGTGTGTTGACTAGGTAGGTCCAAGTTGGTAAGTCTCTGCGGTGGTTGGAGATGTGCGCAATCCTAGAGTAAGGATTCTCGTGTGTTGTCTAGGTAGGTCCAAGTAGGTAAGTCTCTGTGGTGGTTGGAGATGTGTGCAATCCTAGAGTAAGGATTCTCGTGTGTTGTCTAGGTAGGTCCAAGTAGGTAAGTCTCTGCGGTGGTTGGAGATGTTTGTAATCCTAGAGTAAGGATTCTCGTGTGTTGTCTAGGTAGACCCATGTAGGTAAGTCTCTGCGGTGGTTGGAGATGTGTGTAATCCTAGAGTAAGGATTCTAGTGTGTTGTCTAGGTAGGTCCAAGTAGGTAGGTCTCTGCGGTGGTTGGAGATGTGTATTATCCTAGAGCATGGATGCTCATCTGTTGTCTAGGTAGGTCCAAGTAGGTAAGTCTCTGTGGTGGTTGGAGATGTGTGTAATCGTGGAGTAAGGATTCTCGTGTGTTGTCTAGGTAGGTCCAAGTAGGTAAGTCTCTGTGGTGGTTGGAGATGTGTGTTATCCTAGAGCAGAGGTCTTCAAACTGTGGGCACGCCCCCCTGGCGGGGCATGGATGGGTTCCCAGGGGGGCGCAGATGCCTCTCCATGTACATGTAAATGAAGATGTCCTGGAAGTGCGGCAATGTTTATTTGCGGCATTTCCAGGCTGTCTTCATTTACGTGGGGAGGTCAGTGAGTGTGCTGCTGTGGGCTCGGCTGGGCAGTGTCTGGAGTCTTATCTCCGGCAGACCCAAGTTTTTCACAGGTCTTTAAAGACCATTTGCATATTTACAAACCTTTGTAAACTGGTTACGAGGCTTAGTTTTTTTTTCTGGTTTCAGTACCCCTGGGCCCCCACTCTGCCTATTCCTTACATTTGTGTTTTTCAATTACTGCTGTAGTGTGAAAATGCATTTCATGAAAAGGAATATAAAGTAGAGTTGCCAATAGAAAAATGCCAGCCATGTGTTGTTTAAAGAGCCTGTAAAGACCTCGTCTTGACACTAAATAGGGTTATAAATAAAAAAAGTATGTATTCATTTGTAATGTGACTTTTCTGTCTTTGTTCCCTTTAATTATCAGTCATGAATCATTCAGGCCGCCCTAGAACACAATTAAAAGTGCTTTCTATTTATATTTGCTGTTTGAAGTACGCACAGATAAGTGCTGAAAATACTGCTTTAGGTGACTGTTTATTTTTGTACCGTCTGCAACATCAAAATAATGAGCTGGCAATCCTAATTATAAGACTGGAAGTTTGTTGCAGGATCAGCACATTATTTCCTTCACCCTCGATCCCTGATTAATGCCATAATAGCAATAGTTTAACTTATATCTGAAACCCTACGCCACTATCAACAACACGCTGATTTACTTCAAGTGTCTGGGAATGCACCCTGCATTCAGACAACTCTCTCCTCATTCTCACCCTTCACTTTCACGCTCACCCTGCACTCACAGCGCATAGTTATGGATTTCCCGCATTTGCCACATAATCCATCACCTGCTGCATAATTTGCAGATTTTAAAACAAAACTTGTTTCTAGCTCAAATGGTTCAAAAGTTCCTAAAAACGCAGCAACACATGTTACCTCGCAGTGGAAGGCCCTTTCTAAAAGGTTGACTGTTCACCTTTCTGTTGCTTATTGCTATATGTGGCTGTTAATGTGGTACTTGTGATGGGCAATAAAGGCCAGGACAGTGTTAACAAATGTAAGAATTGCAAACTAATGCACTAATGCTATTACAAAATATGCAGCATTATGCAGCATAATTTGTCTTTGCTTGCTGCAGAATTTAGTCAACCATGCTGCATAATTTGGCCTTCTCCTGCTGCATAATTCCAGTGGCCCCGTTTATAGTGCTATGAGATCCCAGCCTGTGGCAGAAAGCACTGTGAATATGTAAGTCATTATTTTAAAACAGTATTTACATACTCTAAGCTAGGATGCTGCAAAATGATGCAGTGATTGAGATCAAACAAGTTCTTACAAAATATACTTTTTAGTAATAAGTAATCAAACTGTATCTAATGCAGACATTTTTGTAAGTGTCTCCACTTTCCAGATCTCAGCTGATAACACCCTTACATTACATCTCAAAAAGAATAAATCTTTGCCCCATGAAGCTTTAAGCAGAGCCACTGGAATTATTCAGCAGAAGAGGACCACATTATGCAGCAAGTTTGACTAAATTATGCAGCAAGAAAAAGTAAATTATGCGGCACAATGCTCCACATTTTGTGGTTCGCATTACTTCATTATTTTGTCATTTTAACTCAAGGTAACGCTGTCAGGGGAAATATTTCACCTCATTAGTACCAGTTTAACACCCAAATACAGCCGTAAGCAACTACAAGATTACCAGTCAATCTTTGCAAAGGGCGTTCCCCTGCTCCGGAACACTTTGTCACGCATTAAGTAACTTTTGTTCCGTTTGAGCTAGAATCAAGATTTTTTTGTTGAAATCTGCAGATTATGTAGCAAATGCAGTAAACTGATAATTATGTGGAAAACACTGCTACTGAGGAAACTCCTAATTCCAATGGCCCTGGCTGTAAGTGACTCAATCAATTAATGGCTGATAAGAAGGCTGGTTTCTTTTTTAACTTTCTGCACTACCACCACACCCTTCGATTTCAGGCAGAGGCACCTCAAAGTCAGTATTAACTGTTCAGGGACAGTTTTTTTGTGAAAGCTGAGTCCATGGGGTGGCGGGTAGAAGGCCAGCCGGGTTGCATTCAGATCCAGAGCCCGAATCCTCTCGATCCCTGGGGCCTCACAGTAATGGTCTAGGAGACAGAAGAAAGGAGCGAGAGTCATAGATATTGTCAAAGAGAAGGCCCAGAATAGGGAGCGCTGTAAGGGGACTTGTTTTTATGTTTACAAATGGCCAGAGACCGCTTCTTCAGAGAGAGATAACCCAAAGAAGGGGACAATATAAGTGTTTTTTTTTTAGAGGGACATTTATTAGTGAAGCTGGACTGCTGCAAAGTGTGTAAGTGGCCACTGCTGGTTATCATTAAGGAAGCAGATGCAGCAGGACGGGGGCCCAGGGATTTAAGGGGCCACTGCATCACAGTTATGACTGTCTACCTTTAAAAAAGGGGCATCGGAGCTTATTTTCCTTTCATGCATTAGGACCGAGGTGATGGTCCGTCATGGTGGGGAAGAGGTAAAAGATGCAGGGGAGATAGCCTGCTACTCAGGACTGCAGTTATCATTAGTTCAGCAGGTGTAGTTGCATTGGGGTCAAAGAGTGTGAGGGGCTCAACACCCCAATTATGGGGACCAGTTTGTTTGGGATAATATCTGTTTTTGTTTGATACATTTGCTGTTTAATAAGTCTCATATTTAGTGCGGTTCATAAGCTATAGAAAAAGTATTCCTGAAACCATCTCATAAGGCCCGCTCCCTGCACGCAGCAATGTCCCTCCCGCTCCCCCAATCCTTGCCATAAAGTTTTGGAGGGGGGCCCGACCTCAAAACATTTTGCTTAGGGGGGGCTCAGAGTAAAGAAGTTTGAAGACCTCTGTCCTAGAGTAAGGATTCTTGTGTGTTGTCTAGGTAGGTCCAAGTAGGTAAGTCTCTGTGGTGGTTGGAGATGTGTGTAATCCTAGAGCAAGGATTCTCGTGTGTTGTCTAGGTAGGTCCAAGTAGGTAAGTCTCTGCAGTGGTTGGAGATGTGTATTATCCTAGAGCATGGATGCTCATCTGTTGTCTAGGTAGGTCCAAGTAGGTAAGTCTCTGTGGTGGTTGGAGATGGGTGTAATCGTAGAGTAAGGGTGCTCATGTGTTGTCTAGATACGTCCAAGTAGGTAAGTCTCTGCGGTGGTTGGAGATGTGTATTATCCTGGAGCATGGATGCTGGTCTGTTGTCTAGGTAGGTCCCTGCTTCTTGTCCTGGCCTCAAAGCTCTCTTTAGACCATCGGATGAGCAGTTCCAACTTCTCAAGTGCATAGATGAGGGAAGAGTGTTGGTTGAGGTGTAGTTTATGGTGTTGAATACTGGTGTTGCCCGTCAAGTCCAATGAGAGAGCGCCACACTTGCCATAGCAGTCAGCGAGTGCCTCTTAAGCTTGTGAAACGCAGCAGGAGGAGGGTGTCGGCCACCATGACCCTACTTTTGAGAAGAGTCAAGACTTTGTCACTCTTCTGAATTCTGGATGCCGATGGTCTCTGTTGTCCAGGTCTCTCTCTAGTTACCCCGGGTGTGCCTTTTCTCAAGACGACGCTGGTTCCTACCATGTTCGGGGAGTGCGTATCCTGCAGTGACTGACAATGGCTTGGCCCCTTGGTGAGTAGAATCATCTCTGCAGTAGGGAGTTCACCAGACGGAGGGTCTCCGTCCAGATGGCGGCGGGAGCTGGGGGCAGTTCACCTTCCCCTGGCCCAGGTAAGTGTGGCTGGGGTGGTTGGAAGGTGAGGGTTTTCCCTACAGTGGGGATCAGTAAGCCAGTGACATGTCTTGCAGACCTTCTGCCGAACCTGAGTGCGTCACATTTAGGACACTGATTCTCCCTGCGGGGTCCTGGGAGAGGGAGGGTTCAAGTCTTAAAGGTCCTTCACCTAACCTGCAAGTCATGGGTGAGTTGGGTATGGGCCCACCTACTGCTGCAATGGATAGATGAATGAATGTAAACAGACAGACAGGTACACAGTCCGACAGACAGGCACACATCTGTCCATGAACAGATCCCTGGAACAATGCACAGATCTGCTGTCTGTAATCAACAGGGTGTTGCTCTGCAATTTGCATCAGGCGAGGGCCGCTCTCCTACCTGCTCTCAGGAAGAGATCTGTTAGGTCAGACAGGGAATGTTGTGCAAAAGGTGAGGGAAATCTCTGTACATATGCATGAATATTCCCTCATTTAGATCGGAAGCCGGGTCTGGTGGCTTAGTGGGCTCATGCGTCCACTGTAGGGGGCTTTGTTTGACCTCATGGTCACAGGTTCAAATCCCGGGGGGTCCACTCACCCTTTCATCCTTCTGAGGTTGATAAAATGACTACTATTAAGTTGGGTAACAACAAACATTAGTCATTCAATGCCAAGATGCCCCACAGGGGAACGTGTGCTGTACAAATACACGTTATCTTATGTTAAGTGCCCCCCTCCCTCCCTTAGGGGCGAATCTGTGCCAAATTTTAAGGATAATGACTGTGTAAATGACTTCCATTTAGATACACTAGATGTAAATGTATCTTAAGTTGATAACTTGGGAATCTGGCATAGATGCGGCCTTCCTGGGCCTGCACTGGACCCCTTTGATGTGCAGGATTAACATTCTACCGCAAGACCGCCTATACAAGCTTCATCTTTCAATAAATCAGTCCTCGTGCAGGATTCATTTACAAACTCTCTACAAATAACGGTAGAGGTGGTGCCCATCTCATCATGGAGTTCAGAGGCGCAACTAGAGCCAAATTTCGGGGGGGGGCTACTAAAAATTTCGGGGGGGGGGGGGGGCTAATTCTTCCAGCAATAGTCAGAGTGGAGATGCAGGGGCTCTAAGAAGGGGTGAAAAAATAACAAAGCCTCGTTATCGAGTGAATGGTCTTTTAAAGACCTGTGAATTACTCGGGTGCGGCTGTGTGCGCGCCCCGGAAGCTGTCTCAGCCCGGGCTAACACACACGACGAGGGGGGGGGCTAAAGCCCTTTCAGCCCTATGGGCCTGACGGAGTTACACATTCTAAAGACACGCGGATTCATCTTCGAATCGCACGGCACTGGTTACAGCCAAGCAGGACTCATCTTTGATTACACCCTGTACACACACAGGGCTCGTCGCCTCCCGCACATCACGATACACAGAGATAGGGATTCATCTGTCAACCCCTTCTACCGGGAGACGGGACTCATCTCCAGGAGACACAGTCCACGGATACCCAGCGTTTCTCTGCAGACACACGCCTGTAGGTACACTCACACACGGCATCGCCAGAGGCACCACACAGCCTGCGCACATAGGAGATGCGAGCCTGTAATGTGACTTACAGGATTCATCTCTCAAGACATGACATGATCTGAGGACTTCAGGGCAGAGATGATAACACATGACAATAGTCCACAGACATGAACCATCCATCTTCCAAGACATCACACAGGGCACAGCAGACAGAATTACACAATTAACCACATTACACAATCTAGAGATACAGGCTGGATCTTACAACACAGTGCACAGGCCAAGGGGACAGGATTGACACTTGAAGAACATTAAAATCAAGAGACAAAAAGGAAGAGATTGTTTTATATATTTTGCTTCAGTTTTTGTTTTGAAACAAAAATGCCCAGTCATATTCACAAAATTAAAGTTGGTCCGAAATGATCAAGAGGCCTTAAAAGTTTGAGGAGGAATCATTTTCTGTCATTGTAGGATTCATTTATTTGAAGGGAAATCGGATGTTTGGAAGGAGCCAGAGATGAAATGCAGCGTTAGAACACGTACAGCTGACAGCAGACAGCTTGGGGTGCGGCGCTTTGGGAGAGCTGTGTGGTGGGTTTCCTGCTGCACAAGGTTAGGACTGAGGTGAAAATGCAGTGTTGGGGGGGGGGCGTGTGTGTATTTGACTCGAGGGTACTGGGCAGAGGTATTTCAGGGGGTCCGTACTGTAAAGCACAGGGCGGTGCACTCAGTTGTGAGGTGCATTGGCGGGTCTTAATATTGCTGAATTTTGCTGCCAGTACTGATCTAACACTGATGCTTCCTGGCCTTACACGTGGTGCACCAACACTGAGTGCGGGTCTTGGTACTGAATAGTGTGGGCTGCCGAAGGGAAGCACTGAAATACACCTACAGCTGTGTACGGGACTCAGTACTGGAGTAAAAGGGGAGTCGAGGTGCGAGATGAGAGAGCCCTGTGTGAGTACCATTGGGTGCTGCGGGGTATGATCTGTGGAACTGGCGGAGCTGTGTGCGGTACTGGCGGAGCTGTGCGCGGTACTGGCGGAGCTGTGGATGGGTGCCAGTATGGGGGTACCACAGAGTGCTGCAGGATAAGATATATGGTACTGGCGGAGCTGTGCGCGGTACTGGCGGAGCTCTGCGCTGTACTGGCGGAGCTGTGGAGGGGTGCCAGTATGGGGGTACCACGGAGTGCTGCAGGACATGATAAACATGCCTAGCCTGGCTCGAAGCAGAGGTGCATTGAAGGAGATGTGTGCGGGAGCCGATGTGTGCAGGAGCCGATGTGTGCGGGAACCGATGCTGGAATAACAGGGCAGGGATGTGGTGTATTCGAGGAGGGTGTGTGCATGTGTGTTTGTAGACGGAATGCTGGAAACATGCATGGTGCCAGTACTGTAGAGCAGATAGTGCAGCAGGGGTGGGGTGCATCAGTGGCGGGCGGGTGTGTGTCTTTGTAGCAGTGGGCTCTGCAGAGCAGGACTGAGCTGCACTGGTGGAGGGCATGTGTGTGTCTTTGTAGCAGTGGGCACTGCAGAGCAAGGCTGAGGTGTACTGGTGGAGGGCCTTCGTGTGTCTTTGCAGCAGTGAGCACTGCAGAGCAGGGGTGGGGTGCACTGGTGGAGGGCCGGTGTGTGCCTTTGCAGCAGTGGGCACTGCAGAGCAGGGGTGGGGTGCACTGGTGGATGGCTGGTGTGTGTCTTTGCAGCAGTGGGCACTGCAGAGCAGGGGTGGGGTGCACTGGTGGATGGCTGGTGTGTGTCTTTGCAGCAGTGGGCCCTGCAGAGCAGGGCTGAGGTGCCCTGGTGGAGGGCCGGTGTGTGTCTTTGCAGCAGTGGGCACTGCAGGACAGGGCTGAGGTGCACTGGTGTAGGGCAGGTGTGTCTTTGCAGCAGTGGGCACTGCAGAGCAGAGCTGAGGTGCACTGGTGGAGGGCGGGTGTGTGTCTTTGTAGCAGTGGGCACTGCAGAGCAGGGGTGGGGTGCATTCGTGGAGGGCGGGTGTGTGTCTTTGCAGCAGTGGGCACTGCAGAGCAGGGCTGAGGTGCACTGGTGGAGGGCAGGTGTGTGTCTTTGCAGCAGTGGGCACTGCAGAGCAGGACTGAGGTGCACTGGTGGAGTGTGTGTGTGTCTTTGTAGCAGTGGTCACTGCAGAGCAGGGCTGAGGTGCACTGGTGGAGTGTGTGTGTGTGTGTGTAGCAATGGTCACTGCAGAGCAGGGCTGAGGTGCACTGGTGGAGGGCGGGTGTGTCTTTGTAGCAGTGATCACTGTAGAGCAGAGCTGAGGTGCACTGGTGGAGGGCGGGTGTGTGTCTTTGTAGCAGTGGGCACTGCAGAGCAGGGGTTGGGTGCACTGGTGGAGGGCGGGTGTGTCTCTTTGTAGCAGTGTGCACTGCAGAGCAGGGGTGGGTTGCACTGGTGGAGGGCCGGTGTGTGTCTTTGCAGCAGTGGGCACTGCAGAGCAGGGGTGAGGTGCACTGGTGGAGGGCGGGTGTGTGAGGGCGGGTGTGTGTCTTTTTAGCAGTGGGCCCTGCAGAGCAGGGGTGGGGTGCACTGGTGTAGGGCAGGTGTGTCTTTGCAGCAGTGGGCACTGCAGAGCAGAGCTGAGGTGCACTGGTGGAGGGCGGGTGTGTGTCTTTGTAGCAGTGGGCACTGCAGAGCAGGGGTGGGGTCTATTCGTGGAGGGCGGGTGTGTGTCTTTGCAGCAGTGGGCACTGCAGAGCAGGGCTGAGGTGCACTGGTGGAGGGCAGGTGTGTGTCTTTGCAGCAGTGGGCACTGCAGAGCAGGACTGAGGTGCACTGGTGGAGTCTGTGTGTGTCTTTGTAGCAGTGGGCACTGCAGAGCAGAGCTGAGGTGCACTGGTGGAGGGCGGGTGTGTGTCTTTGCAGCAGTGGGCACTGCAGAGTAGGGCTGAGGTGCACTGGTGGAGGGCGGGTGTGTGTCTTTGCAGCAGTGGGCACTGCAGGACAGGGCTGAGGTGCACTGGTGGAGCGTGTGTGCGTCTTTGCAGCAGTGGGCACTGCAGGGCAGGACTGAGGTGCACTGGTGGAGGGCGGGTGTGTGTCTTTGCAGCAGTGGGCACTGCAGGACAGGGCTGAGGTGCACTGGTGGAGGGCAGGTGTGTGTCTTTGCAGCAGTTGGCACTGCAGAGCAGGGCTGAGGTGCAATGGTGGAGGGCGGGTGTGTCTTTGTAGCAGTGGGCACTGCAGAGCAGGGCTGAGGTGCACTGGTGGAGGGCGGGTGTGTGTCTTTGCAGCAGTGGGCACTGCAGAGCAGGACTGAGGTGCACTGGTGGAGCGTGTGTGCGTGTCTTTGCAGCAGTGGGCACTGCAGTGCAGGGCTGAGGTGCACTGGTGGAGGGCGGGTGTGTGTCTTTGCAGCAGTGGGCACTACAGAGCAGGGCTGTGGTGCACTGGTAGAGGGTGGGTGTGTGTCTTTGCAGCAGTGGACACTGCAGAGCAGGGCTGAGGTGCACTGGTAGAGGGCGGGTGTGTGTCTTTGCAGCAGGGGGCACTGCAGAGCAGGGCTGAGATGCACTGGTGGAAGGCGGGTGTGTGTCTTTGCAGCAGTGGGCACTGCAGAGCAGGGGTGTGGTGCACTGGTGGAGGGTCGGTGTGTGTCTTTGCAGCAGTGGGCACTGCAGAGCAGGGCTGAGGTGCACTGGTGGAGTGTGTGTGTCTTTGCAGCAGTGGGCTCTGCAGAGCAGGACTGAGGTGCACTGGTGGAAGGCGGGTGTGTGTCTTTGCAGCAGTGGGCACTGCAGGGCTGAGGTGCACTGGTGGAGTGTGTGTGTGTTTGCAGCAGTGGGCACTGCAGGGCAGGGCTAAGGTGCACTGGTGGAGGGCGGGTGTGTGTCTTTGTAGCAGTGGGCACTGCAGGGCTGAGGTGCGCTGGTGGATTGTGCGTGTGTGTCTTTGCAGCAGTGGGCACTGCAGGGCAGGGCTAAGGTGCACTGGTGGAAGGCGGGTGTGTGGCTTTGCAGCAGTGGGCACTGCAGAGCAGGGGTGGGGTGCATTCATGGAGGGTGGGTGTGTATCTTTGCAGCAGTGGGCATTGCAGGGCAGGGCTGAGGTGCACTGGTGGAAGGCGGGTGTGTGGCTTTGCAGCAGTGGGCACTGCAGAGCAGGGGTGGGGTGCATTCATGGAGGGTGGGTGT
This sequence comes from Calotriton arnoldi, assembly GCA_963921515.1. Taxonomy (NCBI): domain Eukaryota; kingdom Metazoa; phylum Chordata; class Amphibia; order Caudata; family Salamandridae; genus Calotriton; species Calotriton arnoldi. The sequence continues at coordinate 975,462 of CAWUFW010003418.1, read as the reverse complement.
GTATCTTTGCAGCAGTGGGCATTGCAGGGCAGGGCTGAGGTGCACTGGTGGAAGGCGGGTGTGTGGCTTTGCAGCAGTGGGCACTGCAGAGCAGGGCTGAGGTGCACTGGTGGAGTGTGTGTGTGTTTGCAGCAGTGGGCACTGCAGGGCAAAGGTGCACTGGTGGAGGGCGGGTGTGTGTCTTTGCAGCAGTGGGCACTGCAGGGCTGAGGTGCGCTGGTGGATTGTGCGTGTGTGTCTTTGCAGCAGTGGGCACTGCAGGGCAGGGCTAAGGTGCACTGGTGGAGGGCGGGTGTGTGTCTTTGCAGCAGTGGGCACTGCAGAGCAGGGCGGAGGTGCATTGGTGGAGTGTGTGTGTGTCTTTGTAGCAGTGGGCACTGCAGAGCAGGGGTGGGGTGCACTGGTGGAGGGCGGGTGTGTGTCTTTGCAGCAGTGGGCACTGCAGAGCAGAGGCGGAGGTGCATTGGTGGAGTGTGTGTGTGTCTTTGTAGCAGTGGGCACTGCAGAGCAGGGGTGGGGTGCACTGGAGGAGGGCGGGTGTGTGTCTTTGCAGCAGTGGGCACTGCAGAGCAGGGCGGAGGTGCATTGGTGGAGTGTGTGTGTGTCTTTGTAGCAGTGGGCACTGCAGAGCAGGGGTGGGGTGCACTGGAGGAGGGCGGGTGTGTGTCTTTGCAGCAGTGGGCACTGCAGAGCAGGGCGGAGGTGCATTGGTGGAGTGTGTGTGTGTCTTTGTAGCAGTGGGCACTGCAGAGCAGGGGTGGGGTGCATTCATGGAGGGTGGGTGTGTATCTTTGCAGCAGTGGGCATTGCAGGGCAGGGCTGAGGTGCACTGGTGGAAGGCGGGTGTGTGGCTTTGCAGCAGTGGGCACTGCAGAGCAGGGGTGGGGTGCACTGGTGGAGGGTCGGTGTGTGTCTTTGCAGCAGTGGGCATTGCAGGGCAGGGCTGAGGTGCACTGGTGGAGGGCGGGTGTGTGGCTTTGCAGCAGTGGGCACTGCAGAGCAGGGGTGGGGTGCACTGGTGGAGGGTCGGTGTGTGTCTTTGCAGCAGTGGGCATTGCAGGGCAGGGCTGAGGTGCACTGGTGGAGGGCGGGTGTGTGGCTTTGCAGCAGTGGGCACTGCAGAGCAGGGGTGGGGTGCACTGGTGGAGGGTCGGTGTGTGTCTTTGCAGCAGTGGGCATTGCAGGGCAGGGCTGAGGTGCACTGGTGGAGGGCGGGTGTGTGGCTTTGCAGCAGTGGGCACTGCAGAGCAGGGGTGGGGTGCATTCATGGAGGGTGGGTGTGTATCTTTGCAGCAGTGGGCATTGCAGGGCAGGGCTGAGGTGCACTGGTGGAGGGCGGGTGTGTGGCTTTGCAGCAGTGGGCACTGCAGAGCAGGGGTGGGGTGCACTGGTGGAGGGTCGGTGTGTGTCTTTGCAGCAGTGGGCATTGCAGGGCAGGGCTGAGGTGCACTGGTGGAGGGCGGGTGTGTGGCTTTGCAGCAGTGGGCACTGCAGAGCAGGGGTGGGGTGCATTCATGGAGGGTGGGTGGGTATCTTTGCAGCAGTGGGCATTGCAGGGCAGGGCTGAGGTGCACTGGTGGAGGGCGGGTGTGTGGCTTTGCAGCAGTGGGCACTGCAGTGCAGGGGTGGGGTGCACTGGTGGAGGGTCGGTGTGTGTCTTTGCAGCAGTGGGCATTGCAGGGCAGGGCTGAGGTGCACTGGTGGAGGGCGGGTGTGTGGCTTTGCAGCAGTGGGCACTGCAGAGCAGGGGTGGGGTGCATTCATGGAGGGTGGGTGTGTATCTTTGCAGCAGTGGGCATTGCAGGGCAGGGCTGAGGTGCACTGGTGGAGGGCGGGTGTGTGGCTTTGCAGCAGTGGGCACTGCAGAGCAGGGGTGGGGTGCACTGGTGGAGGGTCGGTGTGTGTCTTTGTAGCAGTGGGCACAGCAGGGCAGGACTGAGGTGCATCTATGTCAGCACTGGAGTAGACAGAAGGGAGTACAGCTCTCTCAGGCTCCTTTCAAACGTACCCCTGTACCCGGGCACTGACTGTGAAGCTGCGCTCTTCTGCCCCTGCCAGTACTAGAGCAGTGACTGGTAAAGCTGTGCGTGTCTGTCCTAGTACTGAAGCGCTGACCAGTGCAGCCTTGCATGTGCAGACTGGTAAACCTGTGCGTGCCCACCCCACTCAGGAACAGTGACCTGTAGGTGTCCGCTGTAGTACTGGGGTACTGCCTGCTAAAGCTATGCGTTTCCTCCCTCCCAAGTACTGGAGAACTGACCAGCGAAGCTGTGCATGCCCACCCCAGCGCTGGAGCACTGTGTGTGTCTGCCCTTGTACTGGAGCATTGACCGGTATGTGCCCACCCCTGTACCGGAACACTGACCGGTAAAGCTGTGAATGCTGAACCCAGTAGTTCAGCAATGACCGGTAAAGCTCTGAGTGTCTGCCCCAGTACAGAAAAAGTGACCTGTATGTCTCTCTCCAAGTACTGGCGAACTGGCTGCTAAACAAGTGCATTTCTGCCCACCCCTGTACTGGAGCCAGTAAAGCTCTGCGTGTCCACCCCAGTATTGGAGAACTGACTGGTACAGCTGGGCTTTCCATCCCGGTACTGGTGCACTGAGTGGTATGTGCCTACCCACGTACTGGAGAACTGACCGGGAAAACTGCATGTCCACCCCAGTACTGGAATCCTGACTGGTGAAGATGCGCATGACCGACCCAATACTGGAGCACTGACCGGTATGTGTCTGCCCCAGTACTGGAGCACTGATGAGCAAAGTTGTGAATGTCTGCCCCAGTCCTGGAGAATCGACAGGTAAAGCTGTGTGTTTCCACCTCAGTACAGTAGCTCTGACTGGTAAAGCTGTATGTGGCCGAACCAGTACTAGAGCACTGACCGGTAAAGCTGTGCGTGTTTGCCCAGTACTGGAGCACTGACCGTTAAGGGTCTGCCCCAGTACTGGAGCACAGACCGGTATGTGTCTGCCCCAGTACTGGAGCACTGACCGGTAAAGTTATGCGTGTTAGCCCAGTACTGGAGCACAGACCGGTATGTGCCCGAACCAGTACTGGAGCACTGACCGTTATGCGTCTGCCCCAGTACTGGAGCACTGACCGTTATGCGTCTGCCTCAGTACTGGAGCACTGAACGGTAAAGCTATGCGTGTCCACCACAGTGCTGGAGCACTGACCGGTAAAGTTATGCGTGTTAGCCCAGTACTGGAGCACAGACCGGTATGTGCCCGAACCAGTACTGGAGCACTGACCGTTATGCGTCTGCCCCAGTACTGGAGCACAGACCGGTATGTGCCCGAACCAGTACTGGAGCACTGACCGTTATACGTCTGCCCCAGTACTGGAGCACAGACCGGTATCTGTCTGCCCCAGTACTGGAGCACTGAACGGTAAAGCTGTGCGTGTCCACCACAGTGCTGGAGCAGTGACCGGTAAAACCCAGCGGAAGCCGCCCTCGCGGCTCGTCTGAGGGCCCGAAAGGGTTACACGCCACCCCTCCCCCACTGCAGGCTGCACAATGCAAACACACTGAAGGCTGCAAACAAACGAGCAGCGGCGTCTGACCTAGAAATGTGTCCAGGGAGGAATGCGGGCAGTTCCAGGAAATCTTAACTCCTTCCTGGGACTCACAGCCCTGCTCGGGGCCTGCAGCTCCATGACCGGCCCTGCACCGTGGGCCTGCAGCTCCATGACCGGCCCTGCACCGTGGGCCTGCAGCTCCATGACCGGCCCTGCACCGTGGGCCTGCAGCTCCATGACCGGCCTTCCACCGTGGGCCTGCTGGCCCTGACCGGCCTTCCACCGTGGGCCTGCAGCTCCATGACCGGCCTTCCACCGTGGGCCTGCAGCTCCATGACCGGCCTTCCACCGTGGGCCTGCAGCTCCATGACCGGCCCTGCACCCTGGGCCTGCTGCGCCCTGACCGGCCTTCCACCGTGGGCCTGCAGCTTCATGACCGGCCCTGCACCGTGGGCCTGCAGCTCCATCACCGGCCTTCCACCATGGGCCTGCAGCTCCATGACCGGCCTTCCACCATGGGCCTGCAGCTCCATGACCGGCCTTCCACCGTGGGCCTGCTGCTCCATGACCGGCCTTCCACCGTGGGCCTGCAGCTTCATGACCGGCCTTCCACCGTGGGCCTGCTGCGTCATGACCAGCCTTCCACCGTGGGCCTGCTGTCTCATGACTGGCCTTCCACCGTGGGCCTGCTGCGTCATGACCGGCCTTCCACCATGGGGCGACCTTCCACCGTGGGCCTACTGCGCCCTGACCGGCCTTCCACCGTTGGCCTGCAGCTCCATGAGTTGGCCTCCCACCGTGGGCCTGCTGCGCCATGGACCGGCCTTCCATCGTGGGCCGGCAGCTCAATGACCGGCCTTCCACCATGGGTCTGCAGTGCCATGGGCCTGCCCAGCACGTGGGCCTGCAGCGGCATGACCAGCCTTCCACTCTGGGCCTGCAGCTCAATGACCGGCCTTCCACCGTGGGCCTGCAGCTCCATGACCGGCCTTCCACCGTGGGCCTGCAGCGCCCTGACCGGCCTTCCACTGTGGGCCTGCAGCTCCATGACCGGCCTTCCACCGTGGGCCTGCAGCTCCATGAGCTGGCCTCCCACCGTGGGCCTGCAGCTCCATGAGCTGGCCTCCCACCGTGGGCCTGCAGCTCCATGAGCTGGCCTCCCACCGTGGGCCTGCAGCTCCATGAGCTGGCCTCCCACCGTGGGCCTGCAGCTCCATGAGCTGGCCTCCCACCGTGGGCCTGCAGCTCCATGAGCTGGCCTCCCACCGTGGGCCTGCAGCTCCATGAGCTGGCCTCCCACCGTGGGCCTGCTGCGCCATGGACCGGCCTTCCACCATGGGCCTGCTGCGCCATGGACCGGCCTTCCACCGTGGGCCTGCAGCTCCATGACCAGCCTTCCACCATGGGCCTGCAGCTCCATGACCGGCCTTCCACCGTGGGCCTTCTTTGCCATGGGCGGCCTTCCACCGCGGGCTTGCTGCGCCCTGACCAGCCTTCCACCGTGGGCCTGCAGATCATGACCGGCCCTGCACCATGGGCCTGCAGCTCCATGACCGGCCTTCCACCGTGGGCCTGCTGCTCCATGACCGGACCAGCACCATGGGCCTGCAGCTCCATGACCGGCCCTGCACCGTGGGCCTGCACCATGGGCCTGCAGCTCCATGACCGGGCCTGCACCATGGGCCTGCTGCAATAAGGGCCGGGCCTGCAGCTCCATGACCGGCCCTGCACCGTGGGCCTGCTGCGCCATGGGCCGGCATTCCACCATAGGCCCGCAGCTCCATAACTGGCCCTCCACCATGGGGCCTGCTGCGCCCTGACTGGCTTTCCACCGTTGACCTGCAGCGCCATGGACGAGCCTTCCACCGTGGGCCAGCAGCTCCATGACCGGCCTTCCACCGTTGGACTGCAGCTCCATGAGCTGGCCTCCCACCGTGGGCCTGCAGCTCCATGACTGGCCTTCCACCATGGGGCGGCCTTCCACCGTGGGCCTGCTGCGCCCTGACCGGCCTTCCACCGTTGTCCTGCAGCTCCATGAGTTGGCCTCCCACCGTGGGCCTGCTGCGCCATGGACCGGCCTTCCATCGTGGGCCGGCAGCTCAATGACCGGCCTTCCACCATGGGTCTGCAGTGCCATGGGCCTGCCCAGCACGTGGGCCTGCAGCGCCATGACCAGCCTTCCACTCTGGGCCTGCAGCTCAATGACCGGCCTTCCACCGTGGGCCTGCAGCTCCATGACCAGCCTTCCACCGTGGGCCTGCAGCTCCATGACCGGCCTTCCACCGTGGGCCTGCAGCTCCATGACCGGCCTTCCACCATGGGCCTGCTGCGCCCTGACCGGCCTTCCACCATGGGCCTGCTGCGCCCTGACCGGCCTTCCACCGTGGGCCTGCAGCTCCATGAGCTGGCCTCCCACCGTGGGCCTGCTGCGCCATGGACCGGTCTTCCACCGTGGGCCTGCTGCGCCCTGACCGGCCTTCCACCGTGGGCCTGCAGCTCCATGACCAGCCTTCCACCATGGGCCTGCAGCTCCATGACCGGCCTTCCACCGTGGGCCTTCTTTGCCATGGGCGGCCTTCCACCGTGGGCCTGCTGCGCCCTGACCAGCCTTGCACCGTGGGCCTGCAGATCATGACCGGTCCTGCACCATGGGCCTGCTGCTCCATGACCGGCCCAGCACCATGGGCCTGCAGCTCCATGACCGGCCCTGCACCGTGGGCCTGCACCATGGGCCTGTAGCTCCATGACCGGGCCTGCACCATGGGCCTGCTGCAATAAGGGCCGGCCCTGCACCATGGGCCTGCAGCTCCATGACCGGCCCTGCACCGTGGGCCTGCTGCGCCATGGGCCGGCATTCCACCATAGGCCCGCAGCTCCATAACTGGCCCTCCACCATGGGGCCTGCTGCGCCCTGACTGGCTTTCCACCGTGGGCATGCTGCGATAAGGGCCGGCCCTTCACCATGGGGCCTGCTGCGCCCTGACCGGCCTTCCACCGTTGACCTGCAGCGCCATGACCGGCCTTCCACAGTTGGCCTGCAGCTCCATGAGCTGGCCTCCCACTGTGGGCCTGCTGCGCCATGGACCGGCCTTCCATCGTGGGCTGGCAGCTCAATGACCGGCCTTCGACCATGGGCCTGCCCAGCACGTGGGCCTGCAGCGCCATGACCGGCCTTCCACCATGGGCCTGCAGCTCCATGACCGGCCTTCCACCGTGAGCCTGCAGCTCCATGACCGGCCTTCCACCATGGGTCTGCAGTGCTATGGGCCTGCCCAGCACGTGGGCCTGCAGCACCATGACCGGCCTTCCACTCTGGGCCTGCAGCTCAATGACCGGCCTTCCACCATGGGCCTGCAGCTCCATGACCGGCCTTCCACCGTGGGCCTGCAGCTCCATGACCGGCCTTCCACCGTGGGCCTGCAGCTCCATGACCGGCCTTCCACCGTGGGCCTGCAGCTCCATGACCGGCCTTCCACCTGTGGGCCTGCTGCGCCCTGACCGGCCTTCCACCATGGGCCTGCAGCTCCATGACCGGCCTTCCACCGTGGGCCTGCTGCGTCATGACTGGTCTTCCACCATGGGCCTGCTTTGCCATGGGCGGCCTTCCACCGTGGGCCTGCTGTGGCCTGACCAGCCTTCCACCGTGGGCCTGCAGCTCCATGACCAGCCCTGCACCGTGGGCCTGCTGCGATAAGGGCCGGCCCTGCACCATGCGCCTGCAGCTCAATGACCGTCCCTGCACCGTGGGCCTGCTGCGCCAATGGCCGGCATTCCACTGTAGGCCTGCAGCTCCATGCCTGGCCCTCCACCATGGGGCCTACTGCGCCCTGACCGGCCTTCCACCGTGGGCCTGCTGCGATAAGGGCCGGCCCTGCACCATGGGGCCTGCTGCGCCCTGACCGGCCTTCCACCGTGGACCTGCAGCGCCATGGGCGGGCCTTCCACCGTGGGCCTGCAGCTCCATGACCGGCCTTCCACCATGGGCCTGCTGCGCCATGGACCGGCCTTCCATCGTGGGCCGGCAGCTCAATGACCGGCCTTCCACCATGGGTCTGCAGTGCCATGGGCCTGCCCAGCACGTGGGCCTGCAGCGCCATGACCGGCCTTCCACTCTGGGCCTGCAGCTCAATGACCGGCCTTCCACCATGGGACTGCAGCTCCATGACCGGCCTTCCACTGTGAGCCTGCTGCCTCATGACCGGCCTTCCACCGTGGGCCTGCTGCCTTCCACCGTGGGCCCGTGGGCCTGCGCCGTGGGCCTGCTGTCCATAACCGTCCTTCCACCGTGGGTCTGCAGTGCCATGGGCCTGCCCTGCACCGTGGGCCTACAGCTCCATGACCGGCCTTCCACTGTGGGCCAGCATTCCACCGTGGGCCTGCTGTCCCATGGGCCGGCTCTGCACTGTGAGCCTGCTGCACCATTTGCCAGCTCTGCGTCGTGGGCCTGCAGCTCCATGACCGGCCTTCCACCATGGGCCTGCCCTCCACCGTGGGCCTAGTATAGTAACGAAACTTGAGCCCCCCCCTGCAAACTACATGCAGGGGGGCCCCCTACACTCTGGACCCAGTCTGAAGCTCTCAGACCAGAGCCTGCCAGTGCCAGAAGCGGGCCTCGGAGGTCGGGGACCAACCCACACCGCAGGGGCTGTGGGGACTTTTGTTACACCACAGCATGGGCCTACTGCTTAATGGGCCGGCCTTCCACCATGCGCCTGCTGTGCCATGGGCTGGCCTTCTACCGTGGGCAGGCTGTCCTACATCGACCTGCTGCGCCATGGACTGGCCTTCCACCACGACCCTGCCCTGCCCCATGGGCCTGCTGCACTATGGTCCTACAGCACGTGCCTGCTGCACCATGGGCCTGCCCTGCACAGTGGGCCTGCTGCACAAGGGACTACAGCATAGGCCTGCTGCACCATGTGACTGCATCTGTATAGGGTGACCAGGCATCCCGGATTTACCGGGACAGTCCTGGTTCTTCACCAGCTGTCCCAGCCAATTTCGGGAAACTTAGCTCATGTCCCGGTTTTTAGAGAGGGTCGACTGAAAACGGCGGGAGGTGCCTTTTTATTAGGCCTGGGCAGAGTTCGCGGAGTTCCATGCGGTACGCTACGCGGAGTTCCGCAAGCGGCGGACTGAATAATGTTGCACGGGTTGCGCTGATTTTTAGCACTGGGTGTTTGTCCTGTGCTGTAAAATCAGTGCGAACTGCACCACATGTAGCTCAGAAGGGCGCTGCTTCTTTCTACTGCTCGAGTAGAAGTTGTACTCGAGTGGCAGCTGCCTCAACGCGGTTTCTCAGCGCGAGCAGTCGCAACCATCTGCGACCGCTCGGTTGAGAAATATAGTCGGGAAGTGGTCTGGAGTAAGATGTTCACCAACTTAACGTTGGCAAGCGTGAGCGAGGAGAAAACCCCGGAGCGCGGAGTGGGAAATACTCTGCGAACTACGCAAGCGGAGCGGAATTTCACGCACAGGCCTGCTTTTTATGTTTTCAAAAGCATGGATAGTTAGCAGCTGTTTTAAGAAAGTAATTTAATTAAGAGGCATGCTACTGGCTTTAAAAATTGCATTTTATTTATGTTCTTACAGCCTCTTCTGTAATTCTCTGCTGAGGAGCGCTGTCATGTACGCTCGGTTGAAGTAAAATTGTAGTCCTTCTTCTATTTTTGTGAAATGTCCCGGTATTTGGCTTTAAAATTCTGGTCACTCCACATCTGTAGCAAAGACCTGCTACACCAGGGGCCTACAGCACGGGCCCCTGCACTACGGTCCTACAGCACGTGCCTGCTGCATCATGGGCCTGCTGCACCAAAGGCCTACAGCCGCAGGAAGGGTCAGCTGCACCAGGAGCCTGTAGCCACACCAAGGCCTGCTGTACCAGGGTCCTGCAGCACGTACCTACTGCACCATAGGTCTGCAGCTGCACCTGGGGCCTGCTGCACTATGAGCCTGCCCTGAACCGCTGGCACAGGACTGAAGTGGCAGCAAGAGCTCCGGTCTGCAGCTGCAGCACGGCCGTGGTGCACCAGGAGCCTGCTGCACCATGGACCTGCAGCTGCAGCACGGGCCTGCTGCACCATGGACCTGCAGCTGCAGCACGGGCCTGCTGCACCAGGAGCCTGCCCTGCATGGCTGATACACGAATGAAGGACAAAGCCCTGCTGCAGCTCCACGTAGAGCCCTGCGGAGGCTGCACCTCCAGGTGGGGGCCTGCACTGACGGCATGGGGCTACAGGTCCAGCAATTACCTCGGCCTGCAGCTGCAGCACACGCCCACTGCAGCTCCAGGTGGGGCATGGAGCCCTGCGTTGGCTGCAGCACCTCCAGGTGGGGGGTCTAATGTGATGGCACAGGACTCAAGGTCCAGCAAGAGCCTTGTCCTGCAACTGCAGCAGAGGCTCATTATTGCTCTAGGCGAGGCCCAGCGGAGGCTGAAGCACCTCCATGCAGGCGGGGGCCTGCAGATGCTGCAGCACCAGCTATGGGCTTGCAGTGATGGCACAGGACTACAGGCCCAGGAAGAGCCTCAGCTGCAGCTGCAGCACAGGCCTTTTACAGCTCTGGTTGAGGCCCAGCGGAGGCTGCAGCACCTCCATGCAGGCGGGGGCCTGCAGATGCTGCAGCTCCAGCTATAGGCCTGCAGTAATGGCACGGGACTACAGGCCCAGGAAGAGCCTCAGCTGCAGCACAGGCCTGTTACAGCTCTAGGTGGGGCCCTGCGGAGGCTGCAGCACCTCCATCCAGGTGGGGGCCTGCAGATACTGCAGCACTAGCTATGTGCCTGCAGTGATGGCACGGGACTAAAGGCCCAGGAAGAGTCTCAGCTGCAGCACAGGCCTGTTACAGCTCTAGGTGGGGGCCTGCGGAGGCTGCAGCACCTCCATCCAGGTGGGGGCCTGCAGATGCTGCAGCACTAGCTATGTGCCTGCAGTGATGGCACGGGACTAAAGGCCCAGGAAGAGCCTCAGCTGGAGCACAGGCCTGTTACAGCTCTAGGTGGGGCCCTGCGGAGGCTGCAGCACCTCCATCCAGGTGGGAGCCTGCAGATGCTGCAGCTCCAGCTATGGGCCTGCAGTGATGGCACGGGACTACAGGCCCAGGAAGAGCCTCAGCTGCAGTTGCAGCACAGGCCTTTTACAGCTCTGGGTGAGGCCCAGCGGAGGCTGCAGCACCTCCATCCAGGTGGGGGCCTGCAGATGCTGCAGCACTAGCTATGTGCCTGCAGTGATGGCACGGGACTAAAGGCCCAGGAAGAGCCTCAGCTGCAGCACAGGCCTGTTACAGCTCTAGGTGGGGCCCTGCGGAGGCTGCAGCACCTCCATCCAGGTGGGGGCCTGCAGATGCTGCAGCACCAGCTATGGGCTTGCAGTGATGGCACGGGACTACAGGCCCAGGAAGAGCCTCAGCTGCAGCTGCAGCACAGGCCTTTTACAGCTCTGGTTGAGGCCCAGCGGAGGCTGCAGCACCTCCATGCAGGCGGGGGCCTGCAGATGCTGCAGCTCCAGCTCCAGGCCTGCAGTAATGGCACGGGACTACAGGCCCAGGAAGAGCCTCAGCTGCAGCACAGGCCTGTTACAGCTCTAGGTGGGGCCCTGCGGAGGCTGCAGCACCTCCATCCAGGTGGGGGCCTGCAGATACTGCAGCACTAGCTATGTGCCTGCAGTGATGGCACGGGACTAAAGGCCCAGGAAGAGTCTCAGCTGCAGCACAGGCCTGTTACAGCTCTAGGTGGGGCCCTGCGGAGGCTGCAGCACCTCCATCCAGGTGGGGGCCTGCAGATACTGCAGCACTAGCTATGTGCCTGCAGTGATGGCACGGGACTAAAGGCCCAGGAAGAGTCTCAGCTGCAGCACAGGCCTGTTACAGCTCTAGGTGGGGGCCTGCGGAGGCTGCAGCACCTCCATCCAGGTGGGGGCCTGCAGATGCTGCAGCACTAGCTATGTGCCTGCAGTGATGGCACGGGACTAAAGGCCCAGGAAGAGTCTCAGCTGCAGCACAGGCCTGTTACAGCTCTAGGTGGGGCCCTGCGGAGGCTGCAGCACCTCCATCCAGGTGGGGGCCTGCAGATACTGCAGCACTAGCTATGTGCCTGCAGTGATGGCACGGGACTAAAGGCCCAGGAAGAGTCTCAGCTGCAGCACAGGCCTGTTACAGCTCTAGGTGGGGGCCTGCGGAGGCTGCAGCACCTCCATCCAGGTGGGGGCCTGCAGATGCTGCAGCACTAGCTATGTGCCTGCAGTGATGGCACGGGACTAAAGGCCCAGGAAGAGCCTCAGCTGGAGCACAGGCCTGTTACAGCTCTAGGTGGGGCCCTGCGGAGGCTGCAGCACCTCCATCCAGGTGGGAGCCTGCAGATGCTGCAGCTCCAGCTATGGGCCTGCAGTGATGGCACGGGACTACAGGCCCAGGAAGAGCCTCAGCTGCAGTTGCAGCACAGGCCTTTTACAGCTCTGGGTGAGGCCCAGCGGAGGCTGCAGCACCTCCATGCCGGCGGGGGCCTGCAGATGCTGCAGCTCCAGCTATAGGCCTGCAGTGATGGCACGGGACTACAGGCCCAGGAAGAGTCTCAGCTGCAGCACAGGCCTGTTACAGCTCTAGGTGGGGCCCTGTGGAGGCTGCAGCATCTCCATGCAGACGGGGGCCTGCAGATGCTGCAGCTCCAGCTATGGGCCTGCAGTGATGGCACAGGACTACAGGCCCAGGAAGAGTCTCAGCTGCAGTTGCAGCTGTGGCCCGTTACAGCTCTGGGTGAGGCTCTGCAGAGGCTGCAGCACCTCCATCCAGATGTTGCAGCACCAGCAATGGACCTGCAGTGATGCAGGGAGTAGAGGTCCAGCAAAAGCCTTGGCTGCACCTGCAGCAGTGGCCTGTTACAGCTCCAGGTGGAGCCCTGCGGAGGTTGCTGCACCAGTTAAGGACCTAGTGCGGCTATTGGGGACCCCTCCTTCATGGGCTGCCAAGCCATGCCATGGCTGCAGGGCATCCATTTCCCTGCTCTGAGTTTTCATTTACCAAACCAGTGCATCCTGGGAGCTGTAGTCCCGGCTTGTTTCGGTTATACGAATGGGACGAACACAACTTGGCGAAGGCAATGGCTTGTACAATGGGAGTCCTTTTCTTGGTGAAATAGGATAGGGACAAGGTAGAACCTGTAGGTAGGTGCACATGCAAGAACTAAGGGGTAGCTCTGCTGTTTCAGGTTTCTGCATGTAAGATCTTGGTGGACAGGGGGAGAGCTCTTCTGTTTCATGTTGGTTTCTATAAGCTCGTAGTAACCATTGGGAATGTCTTGCTGGCTCAGGGTTTTATCTGTAAAACCATAGAGCCATGATCGATGGCTCTGGTTTCTGATATCTGCTTGCATAAGATCCATGTAACTAGACATGCATGCTGGTCGACCTGTGACCCTGCTCTCAACCTCAGAGCTTGCAGGTATTCCAGATCCATGTGTCAGTAGCTCATCCAGTCCAGCTTTATTTATTTGTATTTTCATACTTATAGTTCTAAATTTGTAATGTGATAAACAGGACCACAAGTGTCCTCCTCATTCACCCTCGCACACATTCTCCGCATCCGTCGCAGCCGCAGCGGAGGTCGCTCTTTCTCCTACATCGCTGCCAAGACCTGGAACGACCTTCCCCTCCAGCTCCGTACAGCCCCCTCACTGGCAGACCTCAGAAACAGACTCAAGACCCGGCCGCTCCGTACAGCCACCTCGCTGGCAGACTTCAGAAAGAGACTCAAGACCCGGCAGCTCCGTACAGCGCCCTCGCTGGCAGACTTCAGAAAGTGACACAAGACCTTGCAGCTCCGTACAGCGCCCTTGCTGGCAGACTTCAGAAAGAGACTTAAGACCCGGCAGCTCCATACATTGCCCTCGCTGGCAAACTTCAGAAAGTTACTCAAGACCCGGCAGCTCCGTACAGCGCCCTCGGTGGCAGACTTCAGACAGAAACTCCAGACCCGGAGACACAGCGCCTAGATACCCCTAGTGTTGCGCTTTATAAATGCTGTTTGATGATGACAAGTATCAGAATTCGAAGAACAATGTACACTGGATGGGATACTCGCACATACACCTGGGAAACTGGAGAGCTCGGCCTCTGCCAAAGTCTGAATGAGGTACACATCTTGCCATGTGAGCCCCCATGACATGTGACACAATTAGCCATTTCTGGCTTTAATGTACAAACTCTTTGAATCATGGGTGTAATATATATGTTTGGCCGTCCTGGTTTGCAGTTGGCTTTGATGAAGGGCGCAAGCCCGAAACGCGTCGCATTAAACTGCTGGACAGTGTCTTTTTTAAACAAATCAGCTCCTGTGTCTGCTTACTTCCTGGGAGTGCATCTCACAATGAGGCGAACTCTTTCAATTCAGTATTTCGGCCCGCCCAGGTCGAGAGAAGCACCACTGCAAGATCCAAAGCGGGCCGCCGCTGTTTTCACATTGACTGCGGGTGGAACAGGAGGAGCGGCCTGCAATGGCGAGCTGTGTTTCCTTGTTTTAAAACACCATTAAAGAACTTTGAAAACTAGTGATGGTTACGAACAGACCCACTGGGGTAAGGAACTACCAGCCCCATCATGCTTTGTGCAGGCAAGGAGATTTGCCGGCCCACTTGGGGTGTGACTTGTATAAATGGAGGGAAAATGCTGGCAGAAATGTTTGGCCGTCCTGGTTTGCAGTTGGCTTTGATGAAGGGCGCAAGCCCGGAACGCGTTGCATTAAACTGCTGGACAGTGTCTTTTTTAAACAAATTAGCTCCTGTGTCTGCTTACTTCCTGGGAGTGCATCTCACAGTGAGGCGAACTCTTTCATATATATATATATATATATATATATATATATATATATATATATATATATATATATCTCCTACAGGCGGTCGCCAGTAGGTAGTTGCAATTAGAACCTAGTTTCCATAGGAAAAGCGTTTTGTTTTGCTAATAACTTTGGGGCTGTTTGACAAATCTTCAAGAAATTTTCAAAACTAGTTTGCCTCTCACTTCAGCTAGTTGCTGTCTAGAAGCTTTCAGGGTGATTCGTCAAGCGAGGCCTGAGAAAAAGGTGGGGTTCCCAAAACTACTTTTCCCCATGCAATTTTAGACACGACTACCACCAAAACCGCTGAACGGAATTACACCAAATTGGGCAGAAAGGTAGATCTTGGTCCAGAAAGAGCCCTTTTTAGGTCAAGCCTAGGCAGCGCATGTGCTGCCCTGCGAGGCGTTTTGTATTGGAGTATGTACTTGAAGTCTCGCCCACTCTCCGCTCATATTTTTCATTGGCTTGTGTCATTGTCCTTCTTAAACGCTGGCTTCTGATTGGTAAATAGTCTTGTTCGTCCCTCCTTAGTACCGCCTTGTCTTCATTTGTAACCTCTCATGAGGACTGGGCCTTTTACTTCTGTTACACGGTATGTTTTAATTCGTCTGTAAGCACTATTTTCTTTAATGAGTTTCTCCTACTGCAGGCACGACATGCTTTCCTTACATTCAGCACGCCATGCACACTTTCACTTTCCAAGCAGCCCGGGACAATGGCGGCTGCTTCTTTGAAATGAAATAGGTCTCGCATTTACAAGAGTTTGAGCTATTAGCATTGTAAATGACAATAGCTTAAACTCTCGTAAATGTGAGACCTATTGCATTGCAAATGCTTGAATGTAATTTGGTGTAAATCTGTTCAGTAGTTTTGGAGTGATTTAAGAAAAAAGATTTATGTATATCAAGGAAGGCGGATGCTCCAAGGATCCAACAGATCTCATAATGAGATCTGATTGGCTGCCACCACTTCAACCAGGAAGTGGTGGCAGCCATCTTGGGACTTGGCCGAAAGACAAGGGGGCAGGGTGGAAATAACATGACCCCCTAGGACTGGCAGTGGGCTGGGGCCCAAAACATTTTACATTTTCCCACGAAACCCCGGAGGATCCGCAGGAAAGTTAAAGAATTTTTTTTTTACTAGTCCCCTGGGTGGGCCAGGTCCCGGGGGGGGTGGGGGGAGGGGGCGGGGGAGATTCATTATTAAATATATAGGGGGAGGGGCCACACGAGGCCACCCTCCCCAGGCCGCTTTCTGTCCCAGGGACCACAACCCCCGGGGGCCCAGCCAAATAGAAGAAGAGGAGGGGGACCGCCTGAGCCACCCTACCTGGGCTGATTTTGGCCCCGGGGACCACATCTCACGGGGCCTGGCCTTTGACATAATTGGGAGGGGGACACAGCTGTGCTGTAAAAGGGGGAGGGGAAATCAAAAGACACACAATTGATGGACGGAATGCAGAACAAATCAAACATTCGCCTCCAGTCAAGATATCTGGGTTAAATCCATCATTCTTTTGCTCACCATGCCACCACAGTTTAGACGTGGCCATATGCAAATCAGTCTTGACCCTGTGCCTCATGGGAACAGTCCAGCCCGAACTGCCAAGCCAGGTCCTCCCTGGATCGGAAACAAGCATCCTAGGACCGGTTTCGGGGGTTTCACCCCTCTTAAGCCAGGATAGCTTGAATCCAGTGGCATAGTGAGCCCGGGACCCACGTCTGGGCATACCCGGCGCACTTAGGGCGAGAAATCAAAAGACACACTATTGATGGATGTTTGCTGCAACAGTAAAAGGGGGAGGGGGCATGCAGCCCCCTTCAATGGCTGATTTCGGCCACTGAGATCCCATTCCGCGGGGCCCAGCTGCAAATCTAAGAGGGGGACAGCGCAGCCCCCCTCCCGGAGCCATTCATGGCCCTGGGGACCCCATTCCCCAGGGCCACCTCCAGCTATGTCCTGGGGTGCCCAACCCCGGGACATACCGGTTTCCCTGCCTGCAGTTGCATGGGCAAGGAAACCTGTGTTTGCTCTTGCTTGGGGGGAGCAATTTCAAAGCTCCCACCAGGAGAGAGCAAACACTAAGGGGCACATGCATCAAAGGTTTTTGCAATCGCAAACGGTGCGATTCGCAAAAATCGTCCGTTTGCGATCGCAAATTGGCCTTTGGAGATGCATGAAAGTAGTTTCTATGCGCAATTTAAGAATTTGCAATTATTTGCGATTCCTAAATTACGATTGCATTTAAGGAATCGCAATTTGCGATTCCTTAAATGCAATGCTAGAAGCACTTTCAAATAGCGATTTCGCTATTTGGGATCGCAAATTACAGACAAATCAAACTTGTCTGTAATTTGCAAAACTTTGAAAAATGCACTAAAATGCATTTTTTAAAGTTTTAGGTTACACACACACACACACATGCCCTTGGGGCATGTGTGTGCGCAACATGGGTGCACATCACAATTTCAGGGTGCAACAGGGTGTCATTTTGACACCCTTGCATCCTTGAAATTGCATGAGCAATTTGCAGAGTACCTACTGGTACTCGCAAATTGCGCATGCAATCTCCAATTCATTCCTGTAGGCCCCTAGGAATGAATGGGACGGCATTCCTTAATTGCAATTTGCGAGTCGCAATTAAGGAATGTTTAGGAATCGCTATTTTTATAGCGATTCCTACATGCATAGGCTTTTGCGATTCCTTAATTGCGATTCCTTAATAATCGCAATTAAGGAATCGCAAAAGCCTACCTTGATGCATGTGCCAGTATGCCCATTCCAGCAGGCTGGAGCATGGAAATTGCTCCCACCCGTTGGGAGCAAACTTTTCATCTTTTTCCATGCCTGCACTGAAGCGGACAGGGATACTAATGAAAGTATAGCTCCCGCCCACAGGGAGCAGCATTTTTAGCTGCTCCCTGCGGACGGGAGCAATGCCGGCTCCCGCTGGAGGCAGGGAGCTGCCTGAGGCTTTGGGGGCCTTCCCCCGCAGCCCCCCCAACAAGGAGATGGTGGGTGCCTTGGGTGGGCCCCATGGCTCCCACCTTTTATTGGCCGGGCCCCAGGAGATGGGGACTCTAGGGCCAAAATCAGCCTGGGAAGGGGGGCTGTGTGCCCCCTCTCCATTTATGATATGGGCAGCCCTGGGAGATGGTGTCTCCAGGGCCAGAAATTGGCCAGTGGAGATGGGCTGTGTGTCCCCCTCCCGATTTACAATATGGCCGGGCCCTGGGAGATAGGGGATGGGGTCCTTGAGGCCGAAATCAGCCTGGGGAGGGTGGGTGCCTGCCCCTCTCCTCATAAATTCAGCAGTGGGTCCCCATCTCCCTAAAAAATGTGGCTGGCCCCAGGGTATGGGGTTCCCGTGGCCTAAATCAGACAGGGGAGGGGGGCTACGGGCATGTATGGTAAAGGCATCTGCGTGGTAAAGGCATGCATGCATGCATGCGTTTTAACACATACAACACACAATGAGACAGCGCAAAGTCACAAGCCTATAGCATCTATACAAGTAGACACAAAGATGCACGCAAAGATATATACTGTCTGCGCAAATGTGACACAGCTTCATGCACAGAAGAATGTGTATTGCAAGCAGCCCGAGACACACGTAGTAGACAAAACACATGCACACACACAACGCACATTCAAAGACACACACACCCACACACTCTCTTCTCTATCTCAGACACAGAAAACCTACATACTCGGCTAAAGAGTTACTCATGTAGAGCACACAACAGACAACGTCACACACAACACATATGCAACACCCTTAGAACACACACACACGCAGCTCTCAGGGAACACACACACACATGCAGCTCTGACGGAACACACACACATCCGTGGTTATACTTGAGCCCGCCCTTCTCACAGTGTCAGGACGATGATTGCTCCCAGCCTGCAGCAGAGCCAGTGGGGCCAGGGAAGGGGGGACCCGAAGAACCAGCGCTAGGGAGAGCCGGGCGCTGAGGGAAGGGGGGACACGAAGAACCAGCGCTAGGGAGAGCTGGGCGCTGAGGGAAGGGGGACACGAAGAACCAGCGCTAGGGAGAGCTGGGCGCTGAGGGAAGGGGGGACACGAAGAACCAGCGCTAGGGAGAGCCGGGTGCCCAGGGAAGGGGGGACCAAAAGAACCAGCGCCAGGGAGAGCCGGGCGCCCAGGGAAGGGGGGACACGAAGAACCAGCGCCAGGGAGAGCTGGGCGCTCAGGGAAGGGGGGACACGAAGAACCAGCGCCAGGGAGAGGGTGCCCAGGGAAGGGGGGACACGAAGAACCAGGGAGAGCTGGGCGCTCAGGGAAGGGGGACACGAAGAACCAGCGCCAGGGAGAGCCGGGCGCCCAGGGAAGGGGGGACACGAAGAACCAGCGCCAGGGAGAGCTGGGCGCTGAGGGAAGGGGGGACACGAAGAACCAGCGCTAGGGAGAGCTGGGCGCTGAGGGAAGGGGGGACCAAAAGTACCAGCGCCAGGGAGAGCTGGGCGCCCAGGGAAGGGAGGACACGAAGAACCAGCGCTAGGGAGAGCCGGGTGCCCAGGGAAGGGGGGACACGAAGAACCAGCGCTAGGGAGAGCTGGGCGCCCAGGGAAGGGGGGACACGAAGAACCAGCGCCAGGGAGAGCCGGGTGCCCAGGGAAGGGGGGACCAAAAGTACCAGCGCCAGGGAGAGCTGGGCGCCCAGGGAAGGGAGGACACGAAGAACCAGCGCCAGGGAGAGCCGGGTGCCCAGGGAAGGGGGGACCAAAAGAACCAGCGCCAGGGAGAGCCGGGTGCCCAGGGAAGGGGGGACCCGAAGAACCAGCGACAGGGAGAGCTGGGCGCCCAGGGAAGGGGGGGCCGAAGAACCAGCGCCAGGGAGAGCTGGGTGCCCAGGGAAGGGGGGACTAAAAGAACCAGCGCCAGGGAGAGCCGGGTGCCCAGGGAAGGGGGACTAAAAGAACCAGCGCCAGGGAGAGCCGGGTGCCCAGGGAAGGGGGGACTAAAAGAACCAGCGCCAGGGAGAGCCGGGTGCCCAGGGAAGGGGGGACTAAAAGAACCAGCGCCAGGGAGAGCTGGGCGCCCAGGGAAGGGGGGGCCCGAAGAACCAGCGCCAGGGAGAGCTGGGTGCCCAGGGAAGGGGGGACTAAAAGAACCAGCGCCAGGGAGAGCTGGGCGCTCAGGGAAAGGGGGACCAAAAGAACCAGCGCCAGGTAAAACAGGGCACTCCTCCTCCCCTGGTTTCACCGCCGCCAACTCCCCCTAAAAAGAAAACCACCCGAAATCCCGCTCACTGTACCACAATCCTACCGCCACACTAAACACTCTGAATCCAGCGCCATAGCCACCATTACCAACCCTAAAACACCCCCCTTACAGCCTCAACGCCCCACTGCTTCCTGCGATCCCACCTTACTACCTCACCCAACCTCGTCATGCTACCAACCGCATAGTGTCCCCCTGCCAGCCATGTGATCCCAGTACCCCACAAGAGTTCTAAAACAGCTTCTTCAGCACACACCCCAAAACTCCTCTAAACCAGCGCATGTGCACCTTCTCCCCCAAGCCCCAAGACACTGTCCCCCCTGTCTGGCTCCAAACACCTCCAAATCTTTCTACTTCCTACCCCCAAAACCTCAATATATATCATACTAAGAGCTGTCGCCCCGAAATTATTCCACAATCAACCCCAGGTCCATTATCACTGACAAACCAGGGCATTGCACTCCCGGGTTCAAAACGCCAAGACAATCCCCTCTGCGGTCAGTCACCCCACATACGTTACAACTTTCACTCCCGGCAACACCACCACCCTCCAACAACCCCATGGCAATGCTCTCATGCCGCACGACATCAAACTCCAAGGGATGACTCTCCCCGCCCATCGCCGAAAACCCCAATCCAGCCCAACACCCGAAGACACTCACCTACCAAACCCCACAGCTACAAACCTGAAAGATGGTCCCATCTGCTCCATTGGTCCAAATCCACAAAGGGCAAAACACATCGCCTCACATACATCGTCTGCCTTTGTTTCCACCCATCACCCACCCAGATAAGCATTGACTGAGGCACCTTTGGAAATGTGCTTATATTTCAAGTCAAGGCCCCCTTGCCCATCCCCAAAGGAGGATTGAATGGGTTAACTTGGGGAAGGGGGCAGAAAAGGTGCATATAGGGAAGGGGTTTGGAGTGGGACCAACAGCCATCAATAACCCATCCTCCACAAAAAACGTACCTTGAAACGTTACAAAATTTAAAAATACATTTTGGAGATAAAAGTGGGATTTTTGGGTCTCTCTACTGAAAAGCAGGAAAAATCCGGTTTAAGAAAAAAGTCTGAACATAGATTTGTGATTGGTCGACCAACTTCCCTCTGCATACATGACGGTAGAGGTAAGCATGCCACCTAAAATAATACACTCCCTTCTCACAGTATGTGCACCGCCTGGAACAGGAGATCCCTGGGTGGAATAGATACCCCCAGCATGTCTGGTATCACAAGGGTCTCTGCGCCTAAGGGTAAACCATACTCCTCAAACTAGGGGGTTAGTAGGAGAGAACAGGACCTTAGACAGCCACATGGGGTACACCATTTGCTCTGAGCTTGGGGATCAGTATGAGAGAACAGGACCCCAGGCAGACATACCGGGTACACATATTGCTCTAAAATTGGGTGTTAGCATGACAGACCCAGAGCCCAGACAGCCCCCGGGGGTACACCATATGCTCTGAGCTTGGGGTACAGTATGAGAGAATAGAACCCCAGACAGACATGTGGGGCTTACTTACGAGGCTCACATAATGCCCTGAAACTGGGGGTCCAGTTCAATCGTATTAACCCCGGTGGGGTGCACCGCACATTCTAAACTTGGGGTTTGCATGAAAGAACAGGAGGACACCACGCAGCCCCGCGGGGTACACCACACTCTAAATTTGGGGACTTGTAAAAGAGAATTGGACATCAGACAGATCCTGGGGTACACCATAGGCTTTGAGCTTGGGGTACAGCATGAGAGAACAGGACCCCAGACAGACATGTGGGGCTTACATGACGGGGCTCACATAATGCTCTAGAACTGAGGGTTAATCCGACAGAACTGGACCGCAGACAATCGCATGGGGTACACCACACATTCTAAATTTGGGGGCTTGTAACACAGAACTATGGGGCTACAGCATAGGCTCTGAGCTGGAAGGGCTCCAGACAGATCAAAGGGGGGCGCCCATTGTACAGCCCACCATAGAGAGGCCAGGCAATCGAAGGACTGACCCTGATTACTGAGCGTTATCAACATAAGATTTGCAGCACATTTTTATGAAATAACATTTAGAGTCAGAACTGTAATTCGATTTATAAGTGTGTTTCATGAAAAAATATCAGGAAAAATTAATTTTTTCAAGTTTTATATCTTTTATTTTTAGGAGTGATCTCATACCGCTTTGCACTCGCCACAGAGCCTTCTTGTTTCTCATTTTATTGCAGAGAATTCCATATTCTTGATTAGATTGTACAAAAATATTTATTGAACAAGCACAATGAAAAAAACCTTTTTTTATACAAGAAAATGAAGGAAATTCATGTCTGGGAGGACATACATCAAAGTTTAAATATGGGAGATCTTTGGCGGGAACACACCATTTTCCAAAAGGGTGGGGGGAGACATATCCAAGTGGGACTGCACGATTACAAGTCTGGAGTCCTTTCTCTAGTGCCTTCTTGATGTAAGTGTTTAACGAAATGCTACACAATTTTCACCGCCCTGTATATAAATTCAATATTAGATTCTTTTTTTTACCATAAAAACTTTTGGGAATGGAATAAGTTTTTTAAAGTTAGGACTATGTTAATTATTTATTTTCTTAACAATATCTCGCCCACCAGAAGTTTGTTAACAAATATGCTCAGATTTGCATAAATGTTCATGGAAAGCGTTTCCCTATAGAGAAAACATATGGTGAGTCGCTAGATGGAACACTATACAAAAGCCCTGGATAAAAAAAAAACAACAAAAAAACTGCTAAATAAATGTATGCGAACTAACATTTTTTCTTTGAGGCAAACCGTCAGTCTGGGTGCCAGATCTGCACGTATCTTTTCTTTCTCTACCACCACCGCATGGAAATTACATAGCAAAAAATTGGATTTGCACAAAAAAAGCACAAGGCTATGGTCTTCCTTTAGACACTTCCACCGCTTTTTTTTTTTTTTTTACATAACGAGCTTCATACCTCCAGCCCGCCAAAAAAAGCCCTCCAGCAGAAGGAGAATGTTCAATTGTGTGGTTTCCTTTTCATGGTTTTGTCTGAACTGAGTGAATGTGCCAATTTTGGCGTGGACGACAAGTTTGTGGTCTGAAGCCAGAGTTAATTTGATACATCTTGCAACGCCTTTCGCTGGGGCAACCATGGTGACAATGAAATGCGGGAAGGTTTTCACTTTAGTGGCGTGACCCAGTGCACCTCACCCTAGGCACTCAAAAGCGTGGGCGACCATGACTCGTAAGAATCACTCTGCCCTGCTATAATGTGGAATGCACATGTCCCCAAGAACAATTCCAGCCTTCACTGTTCCCCTGGAAAGAGTTGAGTTTAAATAAAGCCGCACAAAGGTTTCCAATTTAACCCTTAAACGACTGCCCACCGCTAACCTCAAGGCTACCATAGGGCTGCTGTGCGGACTTCCACGTGGAACCGCCTTAGCAAACCCTGTGTAACTCGGTGTCTTTGACGTGTAGTTTTCGCCCTGACCAGCCTGCTTTAAGCATATCAGACTCCTCAAAACCAGAGGCTGTCAATACTGTACAGTACTCCCAATTTATGGCATCGAAAATTTATAGGACATACTTGCATCTGTGAATAGCAAGCAACTCCTGACTCACCTCTTCCAAGCATCCCAGGAGGGTTCGAGACCCCCCCTCCCCCACTCACACAGTACTCGGCTCTATCTCTGTGTGTAAGCACAGAATCCTGACACTCTCTAGGCACCCACTGTAGCCCACCCGGCAGCCTCGCGGTGTTCTGCATGGAAACTCTCCCAGCCCACCTTACTCAATGTGAAGGCAGAGAGCGGGGGTGCCATGTACCGAGCATCCACGTCCGACGGCCGGCTGCGCGCCACGCAGTCCCTGGGAAATCTCAGCACAGCTTGCTGATGGCCAGAATTAGGGGTGGGGGCATAGATGGGGACACTACAACAATGCCACGATTCCAAATACATAATAAACCGACGACAAAAAGGGCGCAGCCCACAGCGCCCCGATTCTTTTAGGGTATTGAGGACAGGCGGGAGGGAGTCGGACACTGACCTTTTCTGTTCCGTTCGCTCCTCAGTACGTCCAGTCATGGGGTTTGGGTGGGGTAGGGGCGATGTGATCTCAACGGAGGGGGCTGTCTCGTCTTCTTTCTGCTCCTCGATCGATGGGAGCCGAGCGGTGGGGGCACACACCGGCTCATTCCTAGAAGGCAGTGGGTGGGGCTGGGGAAGGGAAGCGCCCCCACCTCCCCTAGCTGGATTCCTTTAGTTTCGAGGCACTGGCTTCCCTTTCCCTCCGTGTGCTAATTTCCTACACTTATTTCGAGGAGTAAAAAGAGTGAGTGGTTGAGGGGGCGGGCGGGGGCTGGTATGGTGTTTGGGGGGGGGGCGCTGAATCTGAGAGTCCAATTATTTACTCCGCCCTTCCACCCCCACCGCTTCAGCTTATCTGACAATAGTGGGTTTGGGGCGTAGACCCCCTCCCCCTTCCCTGCGCACGGCTCCTCTGGAGAATGCCGGAGCCCCAGGCATGTGAACTTGAACTCTGCGTGTCTCCTGTTCCAGGCGGTGCACATACTGTGTGTGCGTGTTTGGGGGAGGGGAGTGGGAGGGGGCGGGCGCTGCACACAGAATGGGCCGGCCTTGAGAGGCCCTTCGAGGCGTGCGAGGCAAGCCAGGCCTGCCTGCTGCTGCTGTGCCCGGATACCACACGCAGGCAGCTCTCCCTGCCTCTCCGAGAGTCTCCTGCACTGCAAAGCTGCTTCCTTGAAAGATTTTAGGATTGTCTCTCGTTTCCCTGTCCCTTCAGTTCTGTATAACCGAAAACCATCAATGTATAGGGTATGAACAATCCCCACCGGTTTTTATGGCATAATTACATCCCCTATTAGAGAAGAGAAAAACCTGCCTCTATTATAGAAGATTAATAAACCCCATCTGTTACAGGAGAGTATTAAACCCCTTAGTTATAGGAGATTAATAAACCCCTTTTATTGGAGGTTAATAAACCCTCTGTTATAGGAGATCTATAACCCCCTCTGTTATAGGGGATTATTAAACCCCTTCTGTTATAGGAGAGTAATAAACCCCCTCTGTTACAGATTAATAAACCTCCTCTGTAAATGGAGATTATTAAACCCCTTCTGTTATAGGAGATTAATACACCCACTCTGTTACAGGAGAGTAAACCCCCCCTCTGTTATAGGAGATTATTAAACCCCCTCTGTTATAGCAGATTAATAAACCCACTCTGTTATAGGAGATTAATAAACACCCTCTGTTATAGGAGATTAATAAACAGCCTCTTTTATAGGAAATTAATAAACCCACTCTGTTTTAGGAGATTAATAAACCCCCTCTGTTACAGGAGGTTAATAAACCCCTTTGCTATAGGAGGTTAGTAAACCCCTCTGTTATAGGAGATTGATAAACCCCCTATGTTATAGGAGATTAATAAATCCACACTGTTAAAGGAGATTAATAAACCCCCTCTTTCATAGGATATTAATAAAGCCACTCTGTTGACGAGATTAATAAACACCCTCTGTTATAGGTTAATTAATCCAATCTGTTATAGGAGATTAATAAACCCCCACTGTTATAGATTAATTAATCCCCTCTGTTATAGGAGATTAATAAACCCCCTCTATTATAGGAGGTTAGTAAACCCCACTGTTATAGGAGATTGAAAAACCCCCTATGTTATAGGAGATTAATAAATCCACACTTTTTTTTTATTTTTTTATTAAGTGCATGTTTATTATTAGAAAACTGTATTTACAAGCAGACTTACATTAAAACATATATTAGTACAGTAAACATGAATTAAAGCTCACGCTATACAACATACACAGTTTTAAATTGATTTTACCCCCTCTCCCAACCCACCCTTCCCCGGGCTTGGACATAAAATCAAATATATTTAACAAAAACAAATCTGACTCGATAAATTGATTTAAATTACCTCTCAAGCCATTTAGCCAATGGTTCCCATATCCTTAGGCCTTTCCTTCTGGCTTGCGTCCCTCTATTCCCATAGATAGCTTTTTCAAAGTTATAGTTTGATATTAATCGTACTAACCATTGATGATATCCTGGTGGGGATGGATCTAGCCAAGCTGAAGCTAAACAAAGCCGATATATTGCCATACAAATAAAGACCAATTGCTCTCCCGATTTCCCTTGGGTCTCCTTATCCACCCCAAGGCAGATCAAGGAGGGTGAGAGATCAAAGTCCCTCCCAAGCACTTCTTTTATAAAATTTGCAATCTCTAATTTCAGGCTACTTAATTTCCTACATAAAGCAAACATGTGACTAAAATCTGCCTGATACAAGGAGCACCGAGGGCAAAGGGTCCCCTTCCCTGTCCCCCATTTCGCGATCCTTTTCGGGGTATAATACAGCGAAAAGCAGGATTTATAATATTGGGCTTGTAATCGCGCCGGAATTAACAGACTTTGTGCTAATGCGGTTGAGTGGAAAAATAAGTCTTCTGAGATACCAATTTCGTCTTCCCACTTCCTGGCACGTAGTATCAAATCATCCGGCATTAATAAGTTAAGAGAATTATATAAAGACCCAATAGTTAGATGTTTCTTTCCCAAATTATCTACTAAAGTATTACTTATAAACCCTGCTGGGCCGCCACATTTTTTCCTCAAAAATCGCGTACTTGTAGATATTTAAAAAATCTCTCCAATCCAATTTATATCTTTCTTTGAGATTCTCAAATGACGCTATCTCGGATAGGAAGTAGAAATCACCAAGTTTCGACAAGCCTTTATCTTGCCATTTTTTAATTATTAAATCATTAAAAATTTCTGGCAAATTAGGATTATTATAAATTGGGGTATAATGGTTCAAACGACCCAATCCTAACATTTTACGGACTGATTTCATAGTTTTAAATCCAGCAGTAAGCATTTTAAAGCGAACTTTCTTATAATGAGCATCATTCAAAAATCTCCAAATCCATCCCCATGCATCTCTACCCATTATAAGTTCTATTGGGGTGGGTATATCTCCCAGAGATTACCTGTAGGCTTGTTGAAAAAAAGAGTTAAATTATACAGTATAGTTGTTGCCCAATAATAAAGTTTTATATTTGGCAGTGCCAACCCACCCTTTTCCCTTGATAGGGAGAGAAATCTATAGGCTCTTCGGGGCTTTTCATAAGCCCATATAAAACGAGAAAATAAGTCTTCGATCTTTTTCAAACAGGTGGTACTAAACTCTAACGGTATAGCTCTTATGAAATACAAAAATGTAGGAAAAAAAAGCATTTTAATTAAATTGCATCTACCAATAATTGAGAGATGTAATTTATGTAGTCGGAATAATTCGGGTTTAATTTTATTAATCAAGGGGTCTATGTTACACTCAACTATTCGATCAACATTGGCCAAAATGTCAACTCCCAAGTATGTAGCCTTTTCTACCTGACGTGTATCATCATTCATGCTGGTGTTCTTGCAGATGATCTGGGTCTTTGATCTATTAAGAGAATATCCCGACAAGATTCCAAATCTTTCCTCCTCTTTTTCTAACTCAGCCATTGATATTCTTGGGTTAGTTGTTACTAGAGCTATGTCGTCAGCATAGGCCAAGACTTTCGTTTCCCAACCGTGATAAATAATAGGACTAATTTTTTGATTAATTTCCAACAGTCGCAAAAAAGGATCTATATATAAAGCAAACAAAAGTGGTGAACTCGGACATCCCTGCCGGGTACCTCTGGTAATTTTAAACGCATCCGTCAACCTACCATTTATAAGTAATTTCGCGGTAGGCTGAACATACAGCATTTTGAAAGCCTGTATAAGTCCCTGCCCAATCCCGGCCCTTGACAGGGTCTCCCACAAAAAGACCAGGAAACCCTGTCAAAGGCTTTTTCTGCATCCAATAGAATAAGTGCTATTGGGTCCTTAGATACATGGGCAGCATCAAACAATGCTATAACTCTCCTAATGTGGTCCGTGGTGCCACGGCCAGGAATAAAACCATGTTGCCAAGGTGATATTACTTTATGTATAACTCCCGCTAAACGGACCGCTAAAATTTTAGAATAAACTTTGCTGTCCGCATTAATTAGTGTAATAGGTCGATAGGAGGCTGGTTCTAAAGGAGATTTATGCTTTTTCAAAAGAATAATAATTTTTGCTTGAGACCATGATTCTGGTGGCTTCCCCCCCTTAAATATATGAATGAACAAATGGAGCATAACCTCTTTTAGTTCAGTAGAGAACTTTTGTAAAATTCCTCAGGGATATTGTCCAGCCCAGTAGCTTTACCATTGGGAAGGCTATTAATACATAATAGGACATCTATCCACTGGGGAGACTCATCAAGTAGCACCCGGTCATCTTGCGCTAACTGTACCGCCGGAGTTTGGTTAAGGTATGTTTTAATATCTTGTAACTGTAACGTATTAGTTTCATGATATAAATCTTGATAATATGTAAGAAATACCTTCCGAATACCCTCAGGGTCTACAATTGTTTTATAAGTAGTATCTTTGATTTCTGTAATGGTATTCCTGGTGCTTTTTTGCCTTGCTCTAACCGCAAGGTGGTGCCCAACCTGTTCGCTACATTCATATGCTTCCTTCCCCCATGTTGATAATCTATCTGCAGCTTTTTTGGTGATTTGCTCTAGCACAGATGATTTTGCCGACATTATTTTGGTAAGAGCTTCTGCTGGCTCCTTGCCATCTCTAATAGCAATAATTAAATTCTCCTCTGCAGCTGCCAGTTGGGCTTGCAAATTAGCCAAGAGCTGGCGCTTATCCCTATTTAGGGTGATAGAAAAACTCAATGTTTCTCCCCTGATTGCCGCTTTTAATGCGTCCCATACCATTTCAATACCTGTACTGCCTAAATTATCCTTGATAAATTGCGGAATCCAATACTTCATACGATTACAATAATCGCCATTTAAGAGAAGAGATCGTTCAAAGGTCCAATTAGGCAACTCTCTAATACCACCTATGACCCCCTTTATTTCCGCCACTAGAGGATTATGATCCGAAACAATACGAGAAGTCTTTTCAATTGAGCATAATTGGAGAATTGAGTGAGATACAAACATAAAATCTAGTCTTACTAACCTATTATGTGGAAAAGAATAAAAAGTATGGCCGACATCGGTGGGGTGCTGTGCATGCCAAATATCTGTCAATGCCTGTTCAGAACATAATGTCCTCAAAGCTTTAAAAACCTTCGGTTTTCGCCCACAATAGATCCAATCTTTATCTAGAACTATATTTTTATTAGCAGGCAGATTTATATTAAGGTCACCACAAATAATTAATGGGAGCGGCCACTTAGCCAACTCATTATTCATAAAATCAAAAATTGCTGGGTCATCTACGGTGCTACCATATACAGAACATATCGTAAGTGAATCCCCGTTTTCCCTCTGCAAATTAACAATAACCCACCTCCCATGTTGATCAACTAATGTTCGGTTAAATTTAATTGAGCGCTTTGCGGATAGTACTGCCACCTCCCGAACCCTAGCATCTTGTGTTGTGGCGCCTACTACTGTATAACCCAGTGAATCCAAAAGATTGATCTGTGTTCTCTCTAGATGTGTTTCTTGTAAACAT
Source organism: Calotriton arnoldi (assembly GCA_963921515.1). Classification (NCBI taxonomy): domain Eukaryota; kingdom Metazoa; phylum Chordata; class Amphibia; order Caudata; family Salamandridae; genus Calotriton; species Calotriton arnoldi. The sequence goes on along the minus strand of CAWUFW010003418.1, from coordinate 946,268 downwards.
AAGATATCGGATTTAAGTAACCGAAGAGCCACTGCAGTATTCCGTCGTTTCTTGGGATCGTTAAGTCCACAAACATTAATCGTTGCTATACGTAGATTACTCATTAAGAATTAACAAACTCCTCCTATACAAATAAAACAAATATTGAAAGACAAAAATTCGAGTCAACTCTCTCCATGCCAAGCCCTTCCCCAACCCTACCCAGATGGATCCCTCCCCCCACCCACCACCACCCATTCGGGCAACCTGGTTCACAAGGAACCAGGATGTGGACATCCTGAGCAATCGAAACCCCGTGCCCCTCCCTGGTCCGACCCCATCCCAGGCCACCCACTCTAACAGTGTGATTACAAATTATAATAACCAATATAACAATATTTGTTAGTATTAACACAGCTTTTATGTCCGTAAGTATCAAATTATTTAAATCTTGGTTCTATCTCTTCTTGTTTCTGTAGCTTCATTCAAGTAGGCTTGAGCCTGCACTTCCGAAATGAAGCTGCGTGTAACTCCATTCAGTATGATTTTTAGGCGCGCTGGGTTCTGCAAATAAACCGTTGCCCCTATTTGTTGAAAAGGAGCAAATAGCTGCCTCATCCTCCATCGTCGCTCTACTGTAGCATGAGCAAAGTCAGGCCTACTGAAGAAAGTAACGCCCTTAAACTCCCTCTTACTTGTAGGTCTTGCTAAATCAAAAATTGCCTGACGTAAAAGAAAGTTACCAAAATATACTAGCAAAGCACGGGGGAATTGCACTGGAGATGAAGGTCGTTTAGAAAGTGTTAGCGGGTGGCGATGAGCCCGTTGAATCTCCTTGTCCCAGTCCCAAGATTGAAGTTCAGGAAATGCTCCTTTAAAAAGTAAGATTATATAAGCCCTAGGATCGCTTCCTCCACTCCTTCTGGAACACCTAGAATACGAAGATTATTCCTCCTTAATCTGTTCTCCTGCTCCTCAACCTTTACCATTAGATCCTTGACTATACCATCATGTGCGTCTCCTTGTACCTTTAATGAAGATACATCTTTCTCCAGATTCTCAGTGCGCACTTCGACAGACGACATTCTATCAGCGATTTCAGTGCAGGTGCGTCCCACTTTCCTAATTGCGCCCTGCAGTTTCTGTGTGGCTTGTCGACTTTGGCGATTGTCCTGCTTTACTTCTTCTTGGAAGCCCTTGATTGACTGTAAGACTTCAGTGAGGGTAGGTTCTTTTTCTTTGCTTCTTGGGATTATAGAATTCGCGCTACCCAAATCTCCCATAGCCGTGAGGTTGCCGCCTGAACGAATAGTACAATCTGATGGAGTCGCAAACTGGGAGGAAGAATAATCCCATCTAAGCTCAGTACTACTTCCTTGTTCCGTGATCTCCCCACTTTTGTGTCTATTTTTCTTTTTTTCTTTTTTTTTCAATCTTAGTCCCGGCTTCTTCTTTTGCGCAGCTATTTGCCCTGAGGTCCCAGAGTCAGTATTAGTTTCCCAATCCTGTTTTTTTCCATTATCATCACCTTCACTAGATGTAGAAATACCGGTTTCATATAGCTCTGACTCATCTGTAGCCGGGTAGGGTTTCTCCATAATATCTGGCTTATCAAGATTAACGGGATTAACAGAATTGTCCGGCTGAGGGAATATTAAATTTGCTGAGGTTGGCGAATTCTCGAGACATATGGCTCCCGTATTTGCAGTGATTACATCTGATACCACCACATTAATAAGAGGTTCTGTCCCAGAAGTTCTTAAATCAGGGGATAATGAAGATAGTAGAGTTTCAGACTGGGCAGTTTTCATCTGTGCGCTGCCAACATTTGCCCCTGATTCCCCAGTTATTTCTGCATTAGCCGTTGATGTGGGGGAACTTGCAACCGATATTACTGGCGTATCTAAAGAAGGGACCCCAAGATTATTGGCGTTTGCAGAAGGCGCCCCCAGAACAGTTGGGGCCAGCTGATCTTCCAATACCGCCTCCATTAACTCGTTTTGCGCCTCCTCCACCTCTGCTGGGCCAAACATATTAGAAATTAACTGTTGAGAGTTAGAGATCGGGGCAATAGTGTTAATGTTTTTTTCCTGTAGTTTTTACTTTGCTTGATTTGCTTAACCCTCTCACAGCCCTTTCTTCGAGATTAATTTTCCCCTCTTGATCTTTACTTCTCAGCCCCGCGTTTCCGGACGACCTGAAGGGATTTCTTGTCGGAAATGCTGTACTGAGTCAATTAGCAAGGGAGCAAAAGGCTGACTGCTTTTTGCTTTAATATTTTTCCCAGCGCGCCCCGCCATCCTTACTTGTCTTTCCTGCTTTCTCCGTGAACACAGGACACAATGTATCCACCGCTGCGACCAACAACAGTAGCTGCCTCTCTTCTCCGTATCTTGTGAGGCCGTCAGGATGTTGTAGATCGCCAATAACGCAGCCTCATGACAGGTCGGGGTTGAGTGCCACCGCAGGGCAGAGTGGAACGACGAAGCCTGAGCCGCCCGGCTCGCTATTCTGGAGGCTACTGTTGAGCACGTCGTACCTCGCCACCGACTCTGGGCTCGTTCCTTTGCTGAATTTGCCGAAAGTGAAACCACTGTCATACAGAGCAGCCGCTCCATATGATTAGACGATCGGTACGTTTAAACAGCTTTCCGGTTTCTTTTTGATGCAATCACTGCCATATGAGAATGTTTTTGGACCTAGTTAGGTGTCGGACCGGCGGAGCTGCAGTGAGTAGCAGCTACTCAGACGCCATCTTGCCTCTATTTCTCTAAATAAATCCACACTGTTATAGGAGATTAATAAACCCCCTCTCTTATAGGATATTAATAAAGTCACTCTGTTGACGAGATTAATAAACACCCTCTGTTATAGGTTAATTAATCCACTCTGTTATAGGAGATTAATAAACCCCTCTGTTATAGATTAATTAATCCACTCTGTTATAGGAGATTAAAAAACTCCTTGTGTTATGCGAGATTAATAAATCCCCTCTGTTATTGGAGATTAATAACCACCCTCTGTTATAAGAGATTAATAACCCCCTCTGTTATGGGAGATTAAAAAACACCCTCTGTTATATGAGATTAATAAACCCCCTCTGTTATATGAGATTAACAAACACCCTCTGTTATAGGAGACTATTAAACCTCCTCTGTCATTGGACATTAATAAACCCCCACTGTTATAGGAGATTAATAAAACCCCTCTATTATAGAAGATTTTTGCATCACCTGAACGAGAGATTAATAATCCCCTTCATATGAGATGAGTAAACCCCCTCTGTTATAGGAGATTAATAAACCTTGGAGATTAATAAACCCCGGTGTTAAAGAAGATTAATAAACCGCCTCTATGACAGAAAATTAATGCCCCTGCTATAGGAGATGTCTTCACCCCTCTGTTACAGAAGATTATTATATCACCTGTGTTACAGGAGATTAATACCCCCTCCTTTATATGAGATGAGAACTCTCCCTTTATTATAGGAGATTGATAAAGGCCCTCAGTTATAGGAGATTAATAAAAAAAACTTTATAATAGAAGATTATTACATCACCTGTACTACAGGAGATTAATATTCCCCTTCATATGACAAGAGTAAACCCCCTCTGTTATATGAGATTAATAAACCCCTTTGTTATAGGATGTTAATAAACCCCTTTGTTATAGGAGGTTAGTAAACCCCTCTGTTATAGGAGATTGATAAACCTCTCTATTATAGGAGATTAATAAATCCACACTGTTATAGGAGATTAATAAACCCCCTCTTTTATAGGAGATTAATACATCCAGTCTGTTAAGGAGAATAATAAACCCCCTCTGTAATAGATTAATTAATCCACTCTGTTATAGGAGATTGATAAACCCCCTATGTTATAGGAGGTTAATAAATCCATGACAGAAAATGAATGCCCCTGCTATAGAAGATGAATTCACCCCTCTGTTAAAGAAGATTATTACATCACCTGTGTTACAAGAAATGACTACCCCCTCATTTATATGAGATGAGAACGCTACCTTCTTTATAGGAGATTAATAAAGGCCCACAGTTATAGGAGATTACAAAATATAGAAGATTATTGCATCACCTGTACTAGAAGAGATCAATATTCTCCTTCTTGTGAGCTAAGTAAACACCCTTTGTTATTGGAGAGTATTAGCCCCTCTCTGTTACAGGGGATTAATAAACCCTCTCTGTTATAGGAGATGAATAAACCCTCACTGTTATAGGAGAGTCATAATCAGTCTCTGTTATAGGAGATTACTAAACCTCCTCTGTTATAGGAGATTAATAAACCCATCTGTTATAGGAGATTACTAAACCTCCTCTATTATAAGGGATGAATAAAAACCCTTCTATTATAGAAGATTATTAGATTAATATTCCCCTTCATATGAGACGAGTAAACACCCTCTGTGATAGGAGATTAATAAACACCCTCTGTTATAGAACATTAATAAACCCCATTTGTTATAGGAGATTATCATATGACCTGTGCTAGTGGAGATTAATAACCCCCTTCATATAAAACAAGGAAATCCCCTCTGTTACAGGAGATTAATAAACCCCCTTTGTTATAGGAGATTAATAAACCCCCTTTGTTATAGGAGATTAATAAACCCCCTTTGCTATAGTAGATTAATTAAACCCCCTCTATTATAGAAGATTATTACATCACCTGTACTAGAGGAGATTACTCTTGCCCTTTACATGAGATGAGTAAACCCTCTCTGTTATAGGAGATTAAAGAAGGCCCTCTGTTATAGGAGGGGAATAAAAAAACACTCTATTATAGAAGATTATTACCTTACCTGTACTAGTGGAGATTAATAACCCCCTTCATATAAGACAAGTAAACACATTCTGTTATAGGACATTAATAAATCCCCTCTGTTATAGGAGCTTAATAAACCCCCTCTGTTACAGGAGCTTAATAAACCTCTCTCTTATAGGAGATTAATAAAAAACCCTCTATTATAGAAGATTAGTACGTCACTTGTATTAGAGGAGATTAATATTCTCCTTCATATGAGATGAGTAACCCCCTCCCCTATTATAGGAGATTAATAAACCTACTTTGTTATAGGAGATTAATAAATCCCCTCTGTTACAGGAGCTTAATAAACCTCTCTCTTATAGGAGATTAATAAAAAACCCTCTATTATAGAAGATTAGTACGTCACTTGTATTAGAGGAGATTAATATTCTCCTTCATATGAGATGAGTAATCCCCCTCCCCCTATTATAGGAGATTAATAAACCTACTTTGTTATAGGAGATTAATAAACCCCCTCTGTTACAGGAGCTTAATAAACCTCTCTCTTATAGGAGATGAATAAAAACCCTCTATTATAGAAGATTAGTACGTCACTTGTATTAGAGGAGATTAATCTTCTCCTTCATATGAGACGAGTAAACCCCCTCCCCTATTATAGGAGATTAATAAACCTACTTTGTTATAGGAGATTAATAAACCCCCTCTGTTACAGGAGCTTAATAAACCTCTCTCTTATAGGAGATGAATAAAAAACCCTCTATTATAGAAGATTAGTACGTCACTTGTATTAGAGGAGATTAATCTTCTCCTTCATATGAGACGAGTAAACCCCCTCTGTTATAGGAGATAAATACCCCCTCCCGTTATAGGAGATGAATAAAAACCCTCTATTATAGAAGATTAATACAACAACTGTACTAGTGGAGGTTTAGAACCCCTTTCATATAAGACAAGTAAACAACCTCTATTATAAGAGATTAATAAACCTCCCTCTGTTATGGGAGATTTATAAACCCCCTCTGTTACAGGAGTTTAATAAACCGTCTCTTTGACAGAAAATGAATTCCCCTGCTATACGAGACGAGTTCGTCCTTCTGTTACAGAAGATTATTAAAATCACCTGTGTTACAGGAGATAATACCCCCTCCTTTATATGAGACGAGAATGCTCCCTTTATTATAGGAGAAATTACTAAAGGCCCTCAGTTATAGGAGATTAATAAACAAATCCTTTATCATAGAAGATTATTACATCACCTGTGCTAAAGGAGATTAGTATTTCCCTTCATATGTGACAAGTAACCCCCACTCTGTTATAGATTAATAAACCCCCTCGGTTATATGAGATTAATAAACACCCTCTGTTATAGGAGATTAATGAACCCCCTCTATTATAGGAGATGAATAAAAACCACTTTATTATAGAAGATTATTACATCACCCGTACTAGAGGAGATTAATATTGCCCTTCATATCAGAAGAGCAAACCCCTCTGTTATAGGAGATTAATAAACCCCTCTGTTATAGGAGATTACTAAAACCCCTCTGTTATAGGAGATTAATAAACACCCTCTGTTATAGGTGATTAATAAACAGCCTCTGTTATAGGACCTTAATAAATCCGATCTGTTATAGGAGATTATCATATCACCTGTACTAGGGGTGATTAATAACCCCATTCATATAAAACAAGAAAATCCCACCTGTTTCAGGAAATTAATAAACCCCCTCTGTTATATGAGATGGAAAAAAACTCTATTATAGATGGTTATTACATCACCTGTACTAGAGAAGATTAATATTACCCTTCATATCCGACAAGTAAACCCTCTCTGTTATAGGAGATTAAAAAGGCTCCTCTGTTATAGGAGAGGAATAAAAACCCCTCTATTATAGGAGACTATCACATTACCTGTACTAGTGAAGATTAATAACCCCCTTCATATAAAACAAGTAAACACCTTCTGTTATAGAAGATTCATAAACCTCCTCCATGACAGAAAATGGACATCTTTGTTATGGGAGACTATTAAACCGATTATTTTTTTATAGGAGATGAATAAAACCCCTATGCTATAGATTATTGCACCAACTGTATTACAGGAGATTAACATCCTCCTTTATATGAGTAAACCCCTCTGTTATAGGAGATTAATAAACTGGCATTGTTACAGGAGATTAACATAACTACTCTGTTAGAAGTGATTATTACATTATCTCTGTTAGAGATTAATACACCCCCATTTATATGAGATTAATACATTGCATATTTTATAAGAAATTGGAATGCCCCCTCCATTTAGCCGATGAATAGATAAGATATGAATCAATCCCTTTATAAGGATAAATAAACCCCTGCTTTTTTAGGATAAAGAAATCAACACCTGCTTTTGTAAGCGAATAATAACTAATACTGGACATGAAAACTCACTTGTGATAGGCGATAAACGCATCCCTTGTTATAGCAGGTGATAAACTCCATCTGTTTTAGGAGATAAATAATGTTTGTTTCATAGAACATAATAATACAATTTTTTATAGAAGAATAGCTTTCATTTTATAGGCGATAAATAAACCCCACTGTTACCGAAGATTAATAAACCCCAGCTGTTTTAGGAGATGAATAAACTCCTTCTATTACAGGAGATAATAACCCCCCCCCCTTTGCTATAGGGGTTGAATAAATCCACTCTGTTATAATGATGATATCATTAGACATTACAGACAAAAAAAACTTTTTGTTAAAGGAGATACATACATCCTTTCTGTTATAGGAGATTAATGAACCCCCCTGTGTAAAGGAGATGAATTAAGCCCCTCTGTTACAGGAGATGAGTAAACCCCCTCTGTTTTAGGAGATTAATGAATGGCCTCTATTAAGGAAGCTGCAAAAACTCCCTTGGTAATAGGGATTAATAATTAATATTATAGGAGACACACCTCAGATTGCCTTTCTTGAGTGCTCTGTGATCCTGCCTATAAATCCACTCCACATGGCCTCCAAAACCCACTGATCCCCTCTCCATGACCCACTGATTCGCCATCCCAATCTACCAAAACCTTCCTTCAAATATCACTAATCCACCATCTAATTCTCCAACATTCTCTCTCTAAATCTGCCCAATAATCCCCCAAGGACCACTGATGCTTTCCTTAAATCTAACTGGTTCTTCTTGCAAATCTCCCAGTTACTCCTTTCAAGTCACGTTGGCCTGCTTTCCAAGCCATTCTTCCCTCAAAAGTTCTAGACTCTGCCTCAAAATCTCTTTACTACTCCTTCTAAATACTAGGTTATGTTATGTTATACTGCATTTATAGCGCGCACGGATACTCAAGAGTGTCCCGGCGTGGAGTGCTTAATAGAAGGAAGCGGGGGAGGCTGAACATACCAACATTTAGTTAAAAAGCAGGGTTTTGAGATGTTTCTTGAACAGTCTGGTATCTTGGATGTTGCGCAGTTCCATCGGAAGGGAATTCCAGGCTTCAGCCGCCTTAAAAGATAGGGAGCTGCCGCCCATGCGAGTGAGGCGGAAGCGGGGGATAACTGCCAGACGATGAGCACCGGAGCGTAGATGTCTTCGTGGAACATAGAAGGTAAAGCATCTCCTAAGGTAGAGTGGCCCCTCTCCATGTAGAGCTCCATGCGCCAAAGTAAGAGCTTTAAACTGGACACGGCGGGCCACAGGAAGCCAATGAAGGCCCCGTATATGTTGCTTCATGCTTGATCTTCCTGGGATACCGAGCAGAACCCTAGCTGCCGCATTCTGTATGGTTTGCAGTCTTTTTAAGTGGTAACCGGGCAGGCCAATGTATAGGGCGTTGGCATAGTCAATGCGTGACAGGATAAGAGCACGAGTCACCATTTCCTTAGCTGGCCGGGGCAGCAGGGGAAAAAACTTTCTGAGGGATTTCAGCGTGCCAAAGCACACTCCTGCCAGTTTTTTAATCTGCGTAGAAAACCTGAGGTCTTCACTGAACCAGACCCCCAAGTTCTTAGCAGGATTGCCGACAGAATTAGGCGGGGGGGTATTCAGTGGGCCAGATAGCCTCCCTAAAATGCGGGGGAAAGGATCCGTACAGGAGAACCTCTGACTTGTCTTCATTGCACTTCAGCTGCGCCAGTGCAAGCCATTTAAAAACAGCAGAGAGACAGTCTTTCACTTTGTCCGGGGCCAGGTCATTTTTCTTCCAGGTGAAGAGGAGCTGGGTATCATCGGCGTAAGCTATGATCTTCGCTCCCAGCTCCTCTGCTAGGTAGATCAGGGGAGTGACATAGATGTTACGAAGCAGGGGACTCAAAGTTGACCCCTGCGGTACTCCCGTAGTCACCTGTCTGGGGGCCGAAAAGAACGGGGGCTGCCATACCTGTTGGGTCCTGTCCTCTAGAAAGGATTTGAGCCAATCCCAGGCCCGGCCAGAGATCCCGATACTTGAGAGGCGAGCAAGCAGTTGGTGATGGGGCACCGTGTGAAAGGCGGCAGAGAGGTCCAATAAAATCAGAGCCGCTCTGCCGCCTGCATCCGAGCATTCCCTTATTGCCTCAGATATTTCGACTAAGGCCGTCTCCGTGCTATAGGATGCCCTGAATCCGGATTGAGCTTGGTGGAGGGTGCCAGATGCCTCAACAAAGGTGGATAGCTGTTTAAAAACTGCTTTCTCACACACCTTTGCCACGGCCGGAAGGAGAGATATAGGTCTATAGCTAGCAAGTGTGTTGGGATCAAGGGAGGGCTTTTTTAAAAGCGGTAGCAGTTTAGCCTGCTTCCAATTCAGGGGGACTGTGGCAGTATGGAGGGATAAATTTATGATGGCATTCACCTCAGGGTTAACCATCTCCACTGCCTCGGCAAGTAGCCTGGCCTGGCACAGGTCAGTCGGCGAGCCTGATTTAAGTGATTTAAGAATGGACAGTGTGTCAAGCGGGGCGATGGGTGACAACCCCGTCAGGAGGGAAACTGGCTGGGTGGAAGCAGAGGTGATCGGACTGACAAACCCAGCTTGCCCGTGGGAGTTAGTCCCCAGACTGTCCTGGATTGCCTGGATCTTCTCAATAAAAAAACTTGATAACTTCTCACACCATTCGGTGGAGGCAGGAAGGGAAGTACGTTCAGCGTTGGGCATTAAATAACTCTGGACAATAGCAAAAATGTCCTTCGAGTTATTTTTAGACTTGGCAATGCGTTCCGCATAGAAGCAACTTTTAGCCTCTCTGATAGCAGCATAGTATACTCGCTAGGCCTTCCTTAGCGCTATTTTGGCCAAGGGGCAGTAGGCCTGTCTCCAACTGCGTTCCAGTATTTTACAGGACTGTTTTAATTCCTTAAGCTTACTAGAATACCAAGGTTTCGAGGGGGCGTTTCTTGCTCGTCTGTTCAGATGGAGCGGGGTTAAAAACTCAATTGCCTGAGAGATCCAGTTAGTGAAACTCTCCAGCGCTCTAGACAAGTTTGTGGAGGGAGTGGGACGTGTGTCCGACAGTGCCTTGCAAAATGCAGCCGAATCAATTCTTGGCGGTGGTCTGCCTTGAAGAGGTCCCTTAGATAAGGGAGAAGGCGCAATGGTCCAAGAGAACTGTATCAGGAAATGGTCAGACCAGGACACTTGTAGGGGTTCCGTAATAAATAGAGGGAAATTTGAACATACTGGATCTAAAATGTGCCCCCCACTATGGGACGGAGAGTTAGTCCATTGGGTGAGTTGTGCCATATCAAGCGAGTCATAGAATTCCCTGGTATCACTAGCCTCTATACAGTCCAAATGGATATTAAAATCTCTGAGAAGCAGGAAGTTCGAAAAGCGGAGGGCCCTAGGGACAATCACCTCATCTAGGGCTTTCAAAAAGGCTCCGGGTGGACCGGGCGGTCTGTACACCAGTGTGCCGCCCAGTGTGAAGTGCGGGGATATAGCAATATAAAAGTCTAGAGCCTCTCCATCACCGATGCCCAAAGTGTCTTCACGAGTAAAAGTCCACGTGTCCCTGAACACTACCGCAATTCCACCACCTCTTCCCTCTTTGCGATCAGCCCTCACTATTTTATATCCCCTGGGAATAGCTAACTCAATAGCTGGTGCGGAGAACTCATTCAGCCATGTCTCAGTCACAAATAGTATATCGAGCTGCTCATCTGAGAGGAGCTCAGATATATCCGAGGCATGTTTAACAAATGAGCGGGCGTTGATTAACGCTGCCCGTATGTGTTTGCCTTTCCGGGTGTTTAAGGGGAGAGCTGTCGGCGGAATACAGTCGCCCAGCTTAGTGCGGAAACTGAACTTACAATTCTCACACCACATCCCTACAAATCTCCTCCATCTTCCAATTATACTTGGCACGCCCTCCAAACCTACCTAGTTCCACACCAAATCTTCCTGACACTCAGTACAAATCTTTATGAACCTTCATCTACATTTCCTGATTTTATCTCTAAATCTACTGAATTTTCGGAATTGGCTGTGCAGTGACGTGTCGACAAACCCAGAATGTAAATAAATACATAAGTTCTCCAAATTTAATCAATACTTTTTACAAATCTTCCTGATCTTCTCTCAAAGTTTCTCCAGTGCTCATTCAAATCTCCGTATGACTGTAAAATCGCTTTGATTTATATTACCAATGAGCAGACGCATGCTTATCCATTCACAAACCAGGATGTGCAATTTCCACATTGACACATTTTTGTCTGCAATTTGTAATGCGACTGGTGTACTAACAGGTTTCATAGCAAAGTTTTGACTTACGGGGTATCGCAAAACAACCTGTTTAATAAATATTAATTAGGCAGGTCACAAACAGCAACCCCATGTGATTGGTTGTGAATGCAGGGATCGCGTCCTAAAATTTGTGTTCCCAAAACGGGACCACTGCCTCCCCCCTTTCTGAAGCCGCTGAGAAGATTCCCAATGTGAAAGCAATGCCACAGGGTCAGCTTTCCCTTTGTGACTCAATTACTGTCCCAACTCTTTGGCTAGTAACTAATCAATGGTTTGTGACTTTAACTACAGTCACAAATCATTAATACATATGTTTCCAAACTGAAAATATGATTAACCACTTTCACGCCCCTTTTATATCTGAAATTCATGAAAAGGTCGTAAAATCTCTTTTACGAGTTAGATAGAATTTTCCCACTAATAAAAAGGTCTTCTGGAATCACGAGCCCTGTGGATTTGTGATTCAGAGTTGGCGACTGCAAATGGGCCTTGTACATCAGCCTCAAAACGTTAATATGTGCAAACAAAAACACGTTTCCAGTACGACAAGGCCTTTTCAGCGAATCACTCCTGTATTGGTAAGAAAACCTTCTATCTGGGTGATTTCTACCTGTGCATACAGCTGTCTGGGTTACTTCTTGGTTGGATCTCAGTGACCAAACATGGTGAATTCTCACAAGCTCCCTTTCCAGGAGCCGGAAATTGTCTAAGGGCTACAATCAAACAAAAGTCTGTTCAGCCTTATTGTTTCCTGCCCAGCCTCCCGGAAATTACAAAATCAATGCCCCTGCTCCCCCTTTCCATCTTTTGTGCCCGCCCAACCACCACATGATTTAGTTGGTTGGAAAGAACATATAATGATATTTATATAAGGGAAACTTAACTGTGTAGCAATGGAGTACTGTATGGTAATGGGGATGCAGGGACTACATGTGTTAAGGTAGTTTCAAGTAGTTCCTCCTCAAGTGTGAGGTCATTGCTGGCAGGTGGTATCCTTGTCCTGCCCAGGTTGTTTTCAGACATTTAAATCTGTGGATATTAAAGATCAGAATTGCCATAACTTTCTCGGCGTGCTCTCATTGGAGGACATACCACTGACGAGCAGCTGCGTTACAGTCCATGGACCCATGATGAGGATTGGTGTAGGCCGGGGCATCTAGGTAGGCTTGACCAGCTCTTTTATTTGTTGCTCTATTAGGGGTGAATTCCACCCAAGCAAGTTTCTAGAGATAGTTTGTCAAGGGCTTTAGGGTGGACTTTGGCACTCGTAGTATTTTTTGATGGGATTTGCCTTCATTCTGTGTCATCTAGGAGTTGCTTCTTGCAGCAATGACAATAAGCAGCTCAAAACAATAACATAACATAAATCTGAATTTATGATGCGTGATAAATTCGACCTAGATGTTATTTAGACGTGATTTGAATGTGAGAGCACAGCGTGCCAGATATGAGGCCCAGGAGAAAGTGTGCTGCAAAATATGAAAAACACGCAGAAAAGGAAGGAAAAAAAATGCGAAACAAATAAAGGCACACGGAGACAGAAAGAACGAAAAATACAGGAAGATATCAGCCAAAACAAAAGTGAGACTTGAAAGATCTATAAGGCAAAAATAAAGAAGGATTGAATCAATGGAGGAGAAAAAGCACAAAGGAAAAAGGAACTGAAAAAGAATTAAAGAAAGAAGAAAAATGACAACATAAAAATAAAGTGTAAAGGGAGAAAGAACACCAATTAGAAAATGCTGTAAAAATGAAAATATTTCGGAACTAGGAGGGCTCAATAAACAACATACCATTAACATGGAATAAATTGTGAAAGTAACAAGCAAAACCCAATAGCAAGGAAAGACAATACCAAGTTGTAAATTGAGACCAGAAAGAGAAAATAATGAATCAAAAGAAAAATAGAAGAAAGGAAGCACAACCGAAGATGAAAAAAATAAATTGCAAAAAATCAAAAGAACCACTGTTAACAAAAATGTAACAGCCAGTAGGACGGGGCACTGGATAAAACACAGATTAGCAGTCGTCTGTAGATTATACCATAACTAAAGAGGGGGTTATCGGGCCTGTGCCTAAGAACATACCTTAAATCTACTCCTTATCAGGTCTTTCCCCTCGCCCTTGGTCACCTTGGACCCACCCCGACCATATGCGACCTGTCTGTCAATGCTGCCATCAGCCCTGAGGTGGTGACCCCCACAGCCACCTGGTCCAAGAACACACGTTTCTCCCGAACATCCCCTTGAAAGAGCCCCATAACACCTGAAGGCGGCTGTTTAGGCGCTGAGAGAAGCCTGCCCCCATCTCTCGCCAGCCCCCTGTGCGCGCGAGAAGTCCCCCACTGCCACAGAGCCACATAGTTGAGTGTCAGGTGAGCAGTAAATATGTAAAATGAGAGGGTTAAAAGCGCTTTTTAAGGAGAGGCCCTGCAGGTGCTGGAGAGGCATAGATTCCTGACGACCACCGGACGTCTAGGGGGTCCCCGGGCGCCCACGCTGACCTTCATTCGGAGGTGCGGTTTGTAGAACATCCACAGGGCACGCTCTGTCCCAATTAAGACATTAGATACTGTCCCATAGGTAACGTTTTATTTACGCTAGAACAGACATATATTAATCCCGAATATTGCCCGTTTATAACTCGCTGCTTTTCATAAGTTTGAGCTACGATGAGGCGAAATGTCCCGGCGAGGGTTTCTTGGCGCTCAAAGTAAATGAACTGTTATCTCGCGAGTTAACTCTCTGTTGCCCTCGTGGCCTTGATATTAGAGGAATGTTGCCGATTTTTTTTCTCCTCGACTTTATACGGTGCTGAAAGTTTTGTTTTTGATGTGAAATAGCCAAATGCAGGAAACTTTGAACATTATTTTAGTAATGGCAAAACTGGCAAGATTTATGGGATGTTTGCTAGAGAAAAACTTTGCAACCGTGCACGCCCCTAATGTAGGGCTGGGTGGGGTCTGAGTTTGTGCAAAGTAGCTACACTACACTTCCCAAGACATGCTTGATGGGAAATGCATGAATTTCAAATCTCTGATGGGGCAGATTTTACCACCTGTTTTTAAAAGTTCTGAGGTGATTTATGAACCTCAACAAACCCATTTGCTCTCGTTTTTGAGGAACTTTACTCCAGGAAGAGCTGGAAAAGCACAAGTGCAGACAAGTTTCACCAATCCTTCAAGCTCATGCTCAGACAGAGCTAATGATAGTAACAGCAATGCGTTATCGACATGGAAGCAGAAAAACCTCCACGCAAGTCATGAAATAACAAGCACGAGCAATGCCAATCGGGTGCAGTGGCGTCACTAGGGGGGTGCGGGGGGTGCAGACCGCACCGGGTGACACCATCACATGGGGTGACACCGTGAGCCTCTGCTCACCCCATGTGATGGTGTCACCCGCCCCGGTGCGGTCCGCACCCCCCGCACCCCCGGACTCGGGAGTTACCGCACTGGGTGACACCAACCCTAGTGACGCCACTGATCGGGTGGCTTATGATCGAAAGTGCTTTTTGTCATTGATGGTTTTAGGCACTCAATAAGTCAACATACAATGCACTTGTGCATCCACCAACGTATTCTAGTATTCACCCTCTGATACAGTCGCAATAAAACACAGACAAATTGAGCAACATATGCAAAATAACTTAATACAAGTAGGAACAAGAAAACATGCTGCCATCTAAACACAGAGGGCATATGCTTGCAGTAATGAAACTAAGCGTGGTAGTGGGTGAACTTCTTGGAGAGGAATTGTAAATACTCTATCATTGTTTAAACTTCTATCATGGCCGCCACATCTAGAACCAACGTGTTGGCCATCTTGGAAGAGTAAAACAATGATATACTGTGGACAACAGCATCCCATAATGGGATCCTCGTTTACAGGAAGTGGTCACGTGGGCTGCGGTGTACTGCAAATGAAATGATTCGCACGTAATCGTTAGCACTGCCTGGAGAGCTGTACTATCCCCTTAAAACATTCACATTCAAAGAGGAGAAGCACAGAAATGAAAAGAGAACTATGTGAACACTGAAAACGAAAGGATAACAATTCCTTGCACACTAGTCATGCCTATAGCAGTTATCATTAGCTTGTCACCATAACAAACTCCAACCTATTGTATTGAGTGTAAGCTTTCCCACAAGGCAACCATCAGGCATATAGTGGTAAAACTGCAACTGTATACAAAATTGTAGTTGGCAAAGCAAAATAATATCTCTCCAAACATGGCTTAAAAAGAATTCTCAGGGTAGGGTGCAAATCTTCTATGCACCTGGTATGTCAGCAGCGGTAACAAGGCCTAGGTGGAGCTCGTAGATTTTCACTCCGAGGAATCACATGGAGTTACAGAAAAACTCAGCGAGATTCCACGGAGTTCCACCAATGGGCGAAAAATGCACGTTGTGCTGCTCGCACTCCGAACAACACACAGGGACATGGAGAAAAAGTACTTTAAACCCATGCCCCCAGCCCTCCCAAAAATGTGCAAACTTTTTCCCTAAGGAAAAACTAAAAAGTTAATGCAAAATACGCCCCTACTGCAACTCCAGGATACTACAATCTACTTGAAAAATGTAAGAAAAAATGGAAAGCTAAAAAAAAAATCTGCTGCAAGCCCTCCATCAAACAAGAAACGTTTCCAAAAGTTCTTTGACTTACTTGATTTTTTACAAAAACACCTTAAAATCCAATGGTATATATATGCTTCAGGGATGGCAGACAAAGAGAGTGATCCTTTCCCTCCAAATTCCAACTGAAAAAAGACCAAGGGATGGGAGGAGCCTTCTGGACAGGAAATGGAAGTTGGAGTCTCTGTGGCACTACCTTCCTTTTAAAAAAATTAAGTAAAATAAAAAAATGTGTTTCGGGCTAAAAAAAATATCTGAACCATCTGTTTGTGTAGAATACCTATTTGAAAACCTATGTTCAAGTTGATTTTGCTGTAGTTCGAGTAGAAAAACTATTCGGGAAGCAGCCCTCTGACTGTGACCACTCATGATTCCCTACATTTGTAGAATCTCGGCGAAAGTCCTTCTAGCGACTGGATATCGCGTTAGGGGATGCCAAATCTCGCTCGCACTCGCCAGCTCACATTCTGCAGCCTTGCTTTGTTTTCAATGTCATCACGTTGCTGGACAGCAAAACAGTATGCAATGCGGTAATTGGCAGATTTTGTGGGGAAACGCTGCAATACAAGAGTAATGCGGAGTCGCCAAAATTCTTTTAATTCTACTCGCAGAATTAAAATTTCACCCAGGGTTAGGGGTAACCAACACCAAAACCCTTGCTTCCGAAGGTAATGTGTGAGATTCCTTGTAACGAAAACACAATCGGTAGTCTTTAATTAAGAGTAAGAACAATCCACCCTTAAATGCCTGCTGACTCTAATATATGCTTTTCACAATCAATATGTCAGGCCTTCTGACTTTATCGTAACCTTTCATAATTAACAATCAGGCCCATACGTTTCATCATTGGGCTTGTCACCATAAGCAAACCTATTGCACCGAGTGTACGATTTCCACAAGGAAACTATCCAGCATACAGTCATAAAAGTGCAAATGTATACAAAATTATAGTGGTCAAAGCAAAATGCTACTTCTCCCAAGAGGGCCTAACAAGTATTAATTATTGCTGTGCGTATCTTCTCTCCAAACAGTTTGTTCGGGCGGATCCCCAACACCAAACCCCTTGCCTACTATAGTAATCTGCGAAATGCCATGTAACAAAACACCTACCTGCAAGCTTTAGCACTGTGTAATTGCAATCCATCCTTAAATCATGTTGTCTTTAACGCATATTTTTCACAATAAGTAGGTCAGGCCTACTGGCTTTGTTATAATGTTTCACAATAAACCAATCAAACCTATGAAATCTGGCATGACTTTTACCAATGAACCAAAAAGGCCTCTACCCTTTACCATCGGCTTTATACCCGACCAAACACCGGCCTGTTCAAGTGTGCATAAGCCGGCAACCATCATGCATACAGTTATAGAATTTCAAATATGTAGAACAAATACTGCTTGCAAAACAATATACAACCCCAGTCAATAGGGCCGAACCAGAATCATCACAGTGAAAACCCGCGGGTTTGCAAGAGTGGGTGTTCAACTGAAAAACTCTTAACATGTACAATGATCTGTGAGATTGCATGTAACAAAATGACTGTCCATAGCCTGTAGCAAGATGTGATAACTAGGAGTGGGCATAACTCCCTTGGTTCTGTGTAGCGCAATCATGCGGAATTACCTTAGAATGCGGTGAGATTATGCAGAATTACGTGAGAAGATTAATTCTGCATTTAGCGGTGTTTCTTAGTGCAAAAATACCACTTTGTGTCCAAAATAGATGCAAGGATGCATTTTGCGCTAAGAAATAGCACTAGATGCAACAGAACACAAATACTGAGCACGAGCAGCCGCTCACACTTGCTAAATGTGCTCTTGGGGTATGGTTTCTCCCCAACTTACTCCTGGCATTTAGTGCTATTTTCTTACCACAAAATGCACCCTTGCATCCAAAATGGAAGGGAGGATGGATGTTTGCACTAGGAAATGGTGCTAAGGGAAGCAGAAGATGAATAATGAGCCCTCACAGTAGGATGTTTCCCCTCAAATTACGCGGGCAGGAGTAATTGTGTAATTATCGGTAACTTCGCGTCAACGAGTAACACCGAATTACCGAAATTTCTCCCATCACTCTGGCATAATTGAAATTCCACCGAGGCCTAGTGATAACATCCAACTGTTTAGGGTTTCATGGCTTTAACAAATTATTTTCTCAATTAATAAACTAGAGCAACTGCCTTTCATAATATTGCATAATAAGCAGAACAGACCTATGGCATCAGACATAACATTCCCCAGTGCACCAAGCAGGCCTATCGCATGTCACCATAACCAACTCAGGCCAACAGTTTTGAGCGTAAACTTTTCAGTTAGGCAACCATTAGACACACAGTCATAAAACTAGAATATAGATAATTACACCAGGTCTCTCATTCACCCAAGTCAGGCTTCATCCCCACAACTCTGTCTCCCAAGACAACATTGTCTCTTTGTTCACCCCTTTTAATTGACCTTTCCACCCAGGCTACCATCACCCCTTCAGCAGTGCTACCAACACGCCAATCAGGCATCAATGTTTCCTCTACTAAATGGGCATACTACCATTCCTAGACCCGTTTCATTGCTGCCCATGCTCTTTATACCTTTGTGCATCTCTACAGATGGGATGATCTGCACAAGGCGCATAGGGCCAGATGTGCTAACAATAGGAATTCCAATTTCCTAATTGCAGTTATATCCGCTGAGGTCAGCAGACCATCATGTCTGTAATTGCTTTTTAATAAAGCAATCTTTTTTCTTTTAAATACAGCCCGTTTTCCCTAAAGGAAAATGGGATTCATTCAAAAAGAGAAAAAATGAAACTTTGAAGTTTCATTTTTTAAGAGTAAGCAGTGGTCCGAGGGGCCACTGGCTGCTCTTAATTCTCAAAGGGGAAAGGGTCCCAAAAAGGGACCTCTTCCCATTTGTGAATGGGTTACCATCGCTTTAAAAATGGTGATAAAGTATTACTGTTTTGCCACTAGAATTTGGTCACAAAACAGTAATCCATACCATACCGATTCAGTGTTTGGAAGGGACGCCCAAAACATGCGCCTTCCACATACCGAATCGCAAATGCAAATTGCAATGCAGTAACAAGTTACCAAATCACATTTTGCATTTTGTACATTTGAAGAAACATTTTTCCGATCGCAAACAGCCCGATTCTGTAAATCACGCTGTTTGTGACCAGAAAACTGCTTTGTGTACATCCTGCCCATTGTTCTCTCTGTTGCACATCTTCTAATTTCATGTAAATGACTGTTAATTTGCCAAACTATTTAATTAAATATCCATATATAGTCAAAGAGGCACAGGAACTCAATCACTGCAACCGAGGGAAAGCTCAGAGTGGGTAGAAAACATGCATAGCTAGCCTGAAGACTGGGTTGAACTGTCCATATTGAAGCAGTTTCCCACCCACATCTCAAACACGGGTGTGGCATCATAGGGGGCTTCTGGGGTGTCTCACTCCCCCTTAATCGAATGCTGAAAGTCGGGTTCTGAAAGCTTCTGTCGGCTCTGAGAACCTGCTGCCTGCCTCTATTTAATATCTGATACAACAAACATTTGCAATGCAATAGGTCTCGCATTTGCTAGAGTTTGAGCTATTGGCATTGTAAATTACAATGCTTTTTATTTATGTGTGGGTTTTGAAAACGAATAAATAAAAACATTGTCATTACAATGCCAATAGCTTAAACTCTGGCAAATGCGAGACCTATTGCATTGCAAATGCTTGTTGTTTTTTTGTGAAAAATGTTAGAGTTGCCATACATGTGCGCAGTACGGTTTGCACTGGAGCAAAAGGCTAAAAGGCTTTTCTGCAGGAGAAAAAAAATAGAAGCATCGCACAGTAAGAATGACGTGGGGCTGCTTTCTATATCTGCAGTAGCATACTTAGCAGATGACACTTGTGAAGTCATTTTTTAGTGGGTTCTCCAGATTGGAGTGTATGTAGGCAATGCCCTGGGTGCACATTGTGACCCAAGCCCCTGTCAGTCGAAGACTAAGGAGAGGAAGGTAGATGGATGTTGAGGGTTGTAAAATGTTGGCAACTGTGCTTGAATTGAGATGGTGCTTTACATGCAGGAGCAGTTTAGTTTGTGGTCTTGTACTTGTTTGAAAATTCCTGGGTTTTATTGATTTTAGCAAAGTCCGGCGAAAGGGGGGGGGGGTTCGGGCATGTTACGAAACAAACGAGTCCTGGATTTTATCAATTTTAGCAGCAGATGGCGGGAGGAGGTGGATTTGTGGGTGTTAAGAAACAAACGGTGGGAGAAGGGGTGCTGAGAAACAGCTATTGCCAGAAGAGGACACGAGCTACGATATAGGAGGAGGGCGGGCAAACAACCGACATGGCAGTAGGGTGGGAAAACAACTACTTGCTCGAAAAGATAAAATTCAAGAAACTAACTCACCGAACCTTGAAAAAGACCCGAAGCACCACAGTCCTGCTTTGAAATGAAACACAGCAATAGGACTATTAAAAAGAAAGAGAAAACAGACCCAGTCCTGCTCTTCTCGTGACCCTGCAGCAGGGATCTCTTACAAACAAAAAACAAGGTAGGACAGTCCCGAGCCTGGCGGTAGTTGGTGACACAGGGAAACAAGCAGTCCAGGCGCAACAGAACTGTTAAAAGACACCTTCAGCTCCTACCTGAACTCCAACAAGCTGAACAACAGAGGCGACATCGCGGAGCGCACTCCCTGCCTCCGGTGCAGATGGCGGCGAAACCGGAAGTCAGGCAGCCTTCGTTGGGACGTGGGCGGAGCCTGCCAAACAAACAGGAAGGAACCGCCGGAGAGGACATCCGGAACCCTGCAGGCTCCATGCTGAAGTCCCGGCCCCATCAGAGGGACCGGGTGAAGAGCGAGGCAGACTGCATGGCACCAGAGGCAAGACGGGGCTCCCGAGTGGTGAGGAGAGCCCCGCGGCATGCTGAGGAAAGGGCCAGGGAACCTGCAGACCGAGGAGAGACGCCGGAGTCCTGAACCAGCCGGTGAGTGAGGGCTTGGCTGGGTGCATTGCACGCTGAAGGACACGCCATGAGCGTGCACATCGGCTGTCTGAAAGAGACGCCGTGAGCGTGCACATGGCCTGTCCGGGCGCCGTGAGATGTGCACGCGTATGGTGCGAGCAGGAGTTGTGAGAACGCCGCGAGCCGTACGCGTGCACATCTCCTGTCTTGCCATACGCGTGCACATGTCCTGTCCCCCTTCCGACCCAAGTCGACAACAATAAGTCTCGCAGCGAGCAGCGCTTTGCGCTGCGTCGCTAGGCGAGACCTAAAAACAGCTTCTTGAGCTGTCCTGTTTCCATTATGCTTTTCCACGGGGTAGGCCAGATGTAATGATGATACAGAAGCATGTTTATGAGGTGGAAACATCTTCCTCGTGCAGCAAATGTGCTGTTTGTGATGTGGCTCTCTACTGCTCCCCATATGCCTATGAGAGCTATAAGCCCTTCTACCCTTTCCATTATTCTCAACCTTTTGAACCGTCAAGGAGGGAGACACTGAGTGACTTTGAAGGGTAATACCACTGAAATGAATGGAAACTAGGAAAAAATGTGAAGTGGGCTATCTTTCATGGCAGGTCATAATATTAGTATATGGGTGGCATGTCACTTGTTTGGAATTCAAATACGAGTTGCAGGTTGGTTTGATACCCTTCCAAATAAAAGTGAGTTGAGTGATACGGTGTTCTATTCGGACCAGTGCTTAATTTGAGTGGGTGGTTTCTGGTGCTCGGAACTGGCACTTAATCGTCAACACCGGCGCTTACAGAGCGAACTCGACCCAAAGGTATTGGAGCACTTTTCATGAGCGCCAGTTAAGGACACATTCATTTTTGGTAGGCACAGGGAGATGAAGCGATTTGTCCAGAATCAAAGGATGTCATAAGCCTACACCGAGACTCAAACCTGGTTCCCCAGCACCAAAGTCGACAGCTCTGGCCATTGCACCACATCCTCACCCCACTTGTAGGGTTCCATGGTTAGTAGTTGGCTCTGTTATAGGCGGCGCTAATAGGAGCAATGGGCTGCTGCAAGCTGCCTTCTGACGAGAGCCCCGGCACTTATTTTTTCACAAATAAACCACTGATCCAGACAGGGCAAATACCTACAGAAGGATCCATGGATGCTCTGAGGGATATCAGCACAAGCCCTGTGCAGGCGGGGACTGATCGTTGGCATTATCAGGCCAACCAGCGGCATCAGAGTCCTTTACGCAAGACCCACTTCATGCCAATGCTCCTCTTCATCCTAACTAGCATTATGGAATGGAAGCATAGGCTGCATAGTGCAGGACACCTTCTAGTCCTTTAAGTCATGATCTAAACAAACTTTAAGCATGCAGAGGCCCCTTCACAAATGTCTATTTTTCAGAATAACACCCACCTGCCCTCTGACAGGAAGACCCCACTCAAACTTCTGTTTTGTCAAAAACACTCATGCCCCTCAATCCGGCCCCCAGCCCCAGCACTCCCGTCCGTCACTCACCGAACCATCTTTTTTAGTTGTGTTCACTCCAGTGCTTGCTGGTATATCCCAGACTCACACCCCTGAGTTCTCCTGACTAAGCTAAGCCCCTGCTCATTGGTTTTTGTTAGTATTTTTCTCTTACCTTATCAAACTCTCTAGACTGGTCTGTCAAATGTTGGTCTGAAACTGCACCAGGGTTTCAAAATAATCACTGACTGTGCAAATATTTCTGACTGTTGTTTCTACAGCTTTCCGATATCCCATCTGCCATTCAGCTGTGTAGTCTTAATGTGTGTCTATGTCCATTTTATGCGGATCTAAAAGCAAAATGAACTAACATTTCAGTGACCTCTGTTGACTTAGCACCCATGATTCTTTCTTCAGTTCTTGATGGCATTGTTCGTTTTCCCGCATGTGGGTGATTTGCACCTATAGGAATGTTTCCTGCCATTAGTACCTGGTACCTACAGCAGACTGCTTTCTTCAAACCCTGCTGAGACACCGCTCTGTTTATATTTTCTCCTGCCAAGCGTCATTTTGCAGATACAAAGCCCTGATTTGGATCAGCCTTCAACACTTTGCTAATTCTGCAGATCTAACATTCTCTGCATTTTGGGTTGTGTTTTTTAAACAGAATATAAGTGCAACCAGCAGGATACCCCTCAACCGCTTCAGCCACAGCGGAGGATACAACTGAGTGATCCTATTGAAGTCAACGACGATAAACTTTTTTCAAGGGTGACAAATGATTTTTAGGGTAGGTGATTTCACTGAAGTCAATGGAGGGCAAATTGCTTGTTTGGAGGAGAAAATGAGCCCATTGAGGGTGAAGCCCTCCAAATCAGGAAGTTGGGCAGTCTGGGAGCAAGCACACCAATTGGGGGCTCTTTAACTAGTCAGTGGCCTGGTGGTCGACAACTATACTGCCTGGAGACGTGCTATCTTGGGCCATACCAGCTGGCAGTTCACTTTCGGTCCCAGCAGCTACAAGGAGTTTGCCTGAAGGCTTATAGCAGATACTCCAGTGCTTTGGGGTGGGATGAGGTAAAGGCTATAAAAGCCTCCGAGTTTACCTGGTTACCCTCTTTACTTTCTCTCTGCCTGTGGCAACAGCCACCCTGAATGCTCTCGTACTACTCTATCCCTTCTCGGTTTGAAGATTGTGATTATGGATGTTTGAGGATTAATAACACATTTTCTAGGTGTGGGAGCTGAGGGTTAGGATCTCCTCCTTAGGGGAAGGAGGCCCTCTCCCTCCAATATGACAGTGACTCTTATGGTCCACCCATTGTGGCCTGGGGCCGGATTGGGGGACATGCTTCTTAGACAGTTGGCCTGGGTCGCCTCCCCGATAGGTGCTCAGGGCAGTCGTCTTGAGCACAGATGATATGAAGCAGCTCGTTGTCTTCAGTGTTAGCAGGAGGATTTGTCTGGCATCTTGAATATTATGCAACATTCTTAAAGTATTAATGATAACCTTCACTTTCGAATGTACTTAGTTCTCTAAATTAATGTTGAAATGAAGTTGTAATAAATACGATCCAATGTATATCCACAAACAAATTGTTAGTGTACTTCTCTGGGCACATTATGATACATGTGGAGTTTGGCTCAGAATTGGCCATATCAGTTTATCCTTTAAAGAATACTCCTAATGATCATATATTTCTGATTCTGCTGTCTTAAGTTAAGACTATAGAATGGCACACCAACTAGAATTTTTGATTTAGCCCCTTTGTTTACATACAGATTGATTTCATCCAAATGCTTCAATATCGCCCCTATGTGTATGTACTGGATCCAGAGTGCACGTCTTCAGGATGGATTGAAGCATGCATATGTATCCGAGCTGATACCATTACTGTAGCTAATTTATAGATAATAATTAATAGACTTCCTCCCGAGATTTGAAATCTCACTGTGGATCGGCAATGACAAAAAAGCTCCGCTTGTGTTTTCTGTGTATTTGGAATTGTGTAAAGCTTAAGGAATTAAACAGCTCTCCAATTGTGATTACCACCCTGAGTCTTCAGGAAAAGTAGAGAGGTTTAATGGCACTCTGAAAACAAAATGTCTAAGATTTGTAGTGAACAGGGCTCATATGGACTGTGACCTTTAAAACTCTAGTCAATTCGAGCCAACCTTAACCGGAGGACTAAGTTGAGCCCGTATGAAATTATAATGTGTCGATCTATGACTATTCCTTCGACCCCTCCTGTCTCTCCAGCTTTGCTTGATTGGCACCTAAATGATGATGGGACTCAACAGCTTTGTTTTAACACCCATTCCATCTTGCCTCCAGGCTGACTATGGGCAGTCACAAGTCACAACCTGCAGCCCGGAAATTGAGTTTATATGAAGATCAATTACTGAAAGTCAGTGCTAAAGCCCTGGTGGTGGAGCCCGTAGCAGATACTGCTCATCCTGAACACTGTCACATGTGAGTTTGCACTTTATTTTAGTATGAAATATTTCCTTGCATCCTAAATTGTCCTCAGGATCCACTTTGCGCAAAAAAAAGTGCAAAATGAAAGACCAGCAATTTCAGGTAGCAACATGTAATTATGCATAATTGTTTATGCCTTTTGTAAAATTCCCAGTAAGGAAATTATTCAAATTTCCTCCAGGCCCAGTTTCGCCCTGGTCTCGTTTTTTCAAATAATCAGTCACTTAACAATATTCACAACATACGAATGCTAGTGTATAAATCTGTTGTTTGTCATTACTTTACAAACATGTTTCATATGACTGTGATGGGAGAAATTTTGACTGATTGACAGAATAATAATTGTTCTTTCATTTATAAACCCTTTCAGACGACAAGTGACGTGTGAGGAGAATTTTCTTCAACAGCAGGCCTGGAGGGAGGGAGTGGATCTGAAGGGGACAGTAAGAGAGAATGACCCAATGCTGGTATTGATGGCCTTGGATGAGCGGATCAGCAATGGGAAAATCCTTCCACCCATGCAAGGTGGTTTTAGAGAAGGGCTGTCTACAATTGACCAGATTTTTAATTTTCTACACTGAATCTACAAGACCAGTACAGTGACAAAAATGCCCCTCTACGTGCCATTTTTAGGCTTTTTGTCTGCCTTCGATCTGATCACAAGTAACCGTCTTTGGGAAAAACTGCATACTAGGTATAGAGCCAAGCCTTTTGTCTTTAATTCAAATGTTATATTCTGGAACCTCCATTCAGGTGAGACTAAGCCAATAGGGGCACATTATCAGCAAATGATGCAAAAATAGGGGAGTCAGGCAAAGGCTGCCTTCTGGCACCTCTTTTGTTCTCTCTTTGTATTAACGCTATTTATGAAGAAGTTATGAAAGCGTCTCCTGATGTTCCATCAATCAACGGTTTAAAGATTCCAGCTTTACAATATGCGGACGATTCTATTCTCATAGCAAAACCCCTAAAGCCTTGCAGGCCCAGCTTCTAGTGATGGTAACATATTGGAAGACAAATAATTTGGTACTCAATACCAATAAAAGCAAGATAATGATCTTTAGGAGCAAGCATTCAAAGAAGTTTTCTTTCTTCATAAATTGAGAGAAACTCCAGAAAGTGGCATCTTCCAAAAACTTAGGTGTCACCATTACCAAAACACTAAAATGGTCAACTCATATTCAAACCGCCATTGGAAATGCAGAAGCTGCTATTAATGCAATTCTGACAGATGGTGTGCAGGCACAGTCCTTTGTTTTCCAGCTCCATCGAAAAAGTTTTCCAAGTAAAAGTGGGAAGCCAGATTTGCTATGGAGCGGAGTTATGGGGCTTCGACAGGTCAAGAGAATGCATAGCACGTTGTGAGAGGAAGTTTTGGAAAACACTACTCAAATTACCAGCCAGCTTCTCATCTCCTGTACTGGAGGCAGATGTTGGTTACTCCTCAATCAAGTCTAAATGTCAAATAGCCCCCATTAAATATAGTCTGAAAGGCTGCATTCAAGAACTGCCCACCTTGTTGACGAGGCCTAGAAAGAACACTTTTCTATGCAGCCTAAATCTAAATATGTGACCAATTGGCTTAAGGAAGCAGAGAGGCTGGGCATATCTTCAAACTTAACCCTGCTACCACACAAGAGGCAAATGCAAAATAATAAATAAGCAATCACTGACCTTCAAGCTTCAGGGAACAGCGGCTGCCCTTGGCAGTTCATAAATGAGTTCCCACAGTGGTCTGTTTGAGCCATCCCCGCATGCACAACAATACCTTGTCCTCCTAAAGAACCACAGCGAAAGAAGACCTTTCACCTTAGCCAGGGTGGGATGTCTGCTCCTGAAATACAACTAGGAACAGACACAACCCGGTGACATCAGACTAATGCCCTTGCAGTGCGAAAAGGATAAGGAACACTTCTTGTTGGTTTGCGGCCTCTGCGGCAAGGTTAATTCCAACACAATAGCGAAGAGCCGACATAACGAGCAACCTGGGAACAGAGCAGACCAAATATTATTTTTACTAAGTGACCTTATGGGTTCTGCGACCAGGGCCACATGCCTATATCTAAGGCTCCGCTGGGACATCCGTACAAAACTTAAGAACGCTCAATGAGAACACGTTCTGCATCTAACCTGTCTATTATCACTCTGTGAGTTGCTCCGGCTGTTAGTCCAGAACTATTGTTTGATGCCCTTGGTCTTCTCTGGCTTGTTATATTTGGCCTCGATTTTAGAACATACAGTGTCTTAGCCAGGGCCGGACTGGGAACCAAAACCGGTCCTGGCAAAGTGCTCGGCTGGCCACCGGGGGGTTGGGGGTGCGGCCGAGCTGTTTGCCAGGGCCGGTTTCGGCCGATTTTGTTACAGGGGCCGGATTTGCAGCTATGCTGCAAAAACGGCCCTGTAACAAAAACGGCCCCCACCCTAGCGACCCACCGGGGAAATGCCCGGTGCCCACTACGGCCAGTCCGGCCCTGGTTTTAGCCTTGTTTTTTTAACTTATTTTCACTTGCATACTTTGTTTTAATTGTTCGTGCAAGAGGCATCTATGTTTTGTATTATGGGCCAAAAGCACTTTAATAAATTCAAATTCAATGAAAGTGAAGCTAAGATTGCAGGCCGAGTTAACTGGGGCAGGCGGGGAGGCTGGTCAGGGGACCACTAAGCAGGAAGGTAGACAGTGCTTAATTGACCTTCTTTTCCATGATCTTACCTATAGGGGAAGGAGGGAGATGTGGCAACAAGCCGTTAGGATTTTGCGGAGGGAAAAGAGGTCTTGTATACACTCAGAAGGGACTATGGATGAAAATATGCAGAAGCTTCAGAGAGCTTCGAGGGTTGGTGATAAAGGCCAGGGGAAGTGGCAGCACATGCGCTGTGCAAGGATCAAAAGTGGAGTCTGAATTAATAGGCATCAAACTCAAGAGGATGCCATTTGCTGAGAATTATTATTGCCTGCAGAATCAATGTTTGAAGACTGCTCAATTCCTGTAGGTAGGTCCCGCTTCTCAATATTCCCTCGCTAGGACTTTTGCCTTCAATTGCTCTCGGGCAGAACTTCAGCACTGGTGGTGCGGTAGAGCATGAGTGTGACTTGCCGGCTGTAAGTGGGTGAGGTGGTGACTTTCAGAGCCGTCTGTGATTTTCCTTTCCCCTCAGTGGTTGCTTCCAACTCTGCCGATACCCTTACCCCATTTGCTTCCACAACTGCCAGCATCTCTCTTTTGCTCTAGCTCGTGGCTCGTCATTCATATCCACCATACAACAGCTGACAATCTTTAAGTATTAAATACATTAAAATTAACTTTCGTCTTCCTTATGTACACCTAGCTAGTAGTAACACTGACTGCTGCAGCAGCCTCTTTGCTGTACTATCATTGTTCCTCTCCTAGAGAAGTAGAACCCTCGCTTCTCGGTCTCTCTAGAACCTTCCGAGGCAAACCACTGGCTATCCTTGTGACCAACTTGCGGGCACGCACAAACAGGCATCCGTTTACATTTATGAACCTACTGTTCAAGGTTGTTCAGGTCACCACATCTGCACACCAAAGCCATTCCCACCACGTATCCATACACAATCTATACTCTACCATTCAAGCCCTCCATGGCAACCGGTGCAAAGCCCAGATACTAGCAAACACAAGGAGACAATGGACGGAGCGCTGAAACTTTTCAGACACTCACCCCCAGTCACAGATCTGGGTTGAATCCATCATCGTTCTTTTGCTCACTTTGCCACCCCAGGTCAAACCCAGACATATGCAAATCAGTCTGGACCCTGTTCCTCATGGGAACAGTCCAGCCTGAACTGCCAAGCCAGGTCTTCCCTGGACCGGAAACAAGCATCCTGGGACCGGTTTCGGGGTAACACCCCTCATCAGCCAGGCTAGCTTGAATCCAGTGGCAAAGTGATCAAGGGTCCCACGTCTGGGCATACCCTGCCACCTTAGGGCAAACAAAGCAAATTCAAGGAGATGATGGATGAAGCGCTTAAACTTTTCATACACTCACCCCCAGTCACAGATCTAGGTTGAATCCCTCATCGTTCTTTAGCTCACTTCGCCACCCCAGTTCAGACCTAGCTATATGCTTCAGACCTTCAACCTTCTGAGACCGCTCCACTGGAGCTCACTGGCAGCTGATCTGGGAGCTATAGCCTCACACCATGTTTTCAATACCTACGTGAAAATGTGTCTTCTCTCCTCTTTACTACCGCCAAGGTCATCAAGCAGCATACACCTGCCCTGAGAGCAAATGTCTGAACACACGACAGTGCAGGGACTTTAGCAGTCCACAGCAGAGATCCACAGTCCTTGATATCGATCCAGAAGAGATGTCAATTCAAGAGCCTACGAGGCCCTCCACGAGCAGGAACCAGCAAATATCAACCACCCCCTGAACTTCCACCAACCTTCCAGACACCCGCGCTCTGCCTCCCTCGCACACACTCCCCGCTTCCGCCCCACCCACAGTGGAGGTCGTTCCTTCTCCTACCTCACCACCAAGGTCTGAAAAGACCTTCACCTTCGCACATCACCCGCTCTCACGAAATTGAGAAAGGGACTCAAGACCTGGCTTTTCAACTGTGCCCAGCGACGCTTAGCGCCTGCATACCCTAATGGGTGAGTAGCCGCGCTCTATAAATACCGACTGATTGATTGATTGGTATCAGATGATTACTACTGGGCTGAGCTGAGTATTAATAACATCGACTAATCCCACTCTTACAACCATAAACCTTGACAGATTCATAAAGGCGCGACAAACACATCTTTTAATGCAAACATCAGTTTAGCGCACTTGGTACCTGTAAGTGATTTACACAATCCACCCTCTTTTTCTTTCTTCTCAACTTTGCGTTTCATCTCCGTTTTCCACATAATTGTTCACCCTGCTTCTCAGTAGTGCCTTGAAACAATCTTTGGGCAGCAAAGGCACTAAGAAAGAAAGGAAAAACATGCATGTGAGAAAGCATATGGAAGTAACAGCATACCAGAAGGTGAAAGGCAGGGCGGTTTGTAAGTCTAAGAATGTCTCCGCCTCCACCCCCTGAGTGCGGGCGCAGTCTCTGGGACACGTGACCTGCAGCGTATACCTTGTTAAGTAGGCCACGCACGCGCCGATGACCCCTACAGCTACAGAAACAAATGCTGCTTTTTCACGTTTGTCTGGGTGATTAATGCATAAAGATTCAAGTGCTGAGGTGCCCGGTGCGATGAAGGAAGCCTAGATGTATAGCAGGGCTACGTAAATGTATTTGCTTTACATTATGGCACAAAGCAGTGGGGGGCCCTTTGATTTCGAAGCCTCTCTTGAGGAGGGAAGCTGGTTTTGATGTGCTGCGGTGTGGCAGGAGTGATTCAAGGGGAGAGCCCCGGCTGCCCGTGGATGGGGGGGGATTTCTTGAATATTAAATGAGCGCGAGCAAGCGGGTTCTCTTCTTTCCAGGTAGTATTCAGTATCCCAGCAGCCACTGCTCTTCCCTTCAGACAGTTCTCTCAAGAGACTGAAAGGAACCACAGGGACTTCTGGGATATCGAATACTTAATGATCAAGCAGAGAGAGAGGAGAGTAGAGGCCGTGGTACCCGTCATTTCATTTTCAGAATATCCCGACTGGCAATGGTTAATTTGTAAAAAAAATATAAGTACCAGGGCTAGCGTCAGGGGCAGTCTGCACCGGCCCATTTCTCCTGTTGGCACCGCCTAAAAGAGAACCATAAAGTGAGGAGAGGATGTGGCGTAATGGCCAGAGCTGGTGACTTCGGGGCGGTTGGAGTCTCGGCATCAGCTAAACAACCTGTGATTCTGGGCAAGGGCAAATCTCTTAATCTGCCTGTAAATGAATGTGTCCTTAACTGGTGCATATGAAAAGTGCCAGTGTTGATTAAGTGCTAGTGAGCACCGGAAACCAGCTCAAATTAAACACTGTCTCAACAGCTTCAGGGCGCCCCTACTTTAGTGTTAATAGGGGAGAGCACGAGGGGAAAAGAAAGAGAGAGAAAAGAAAACTAAAGAGCTGGGAAAAGGTGAGTGGGGAAGAGGAGGATAAGAACACACACTGCAATGTATGTGGACCCCGGTACGGCAATGGTGCGTCACCAGAAGGGCCGGGAACCAAAACCGGCCCTGGCAAAGTACTCGGCAGGCCCCCCCCCCCCCGGGGGCTGGGGGTGCGGCCGAGCAGTTTGCAAGGGCCGGTTTCGGCCGTTTTTGTTACAGAGGCCGATATTGCAGCTATGCTGCAAAAGCAACCCTGTAACAAAAACGGCCCCCCAGGGGCCCAAAACAGGCCCCCACCCTGGCAGCCCACCGGGGAAATGCCTGGTGCCCGCTACGGCCAGTCCGGCCCTGGTCACCAGGCTCGGCTAATATTTCAATACCCGCCCTATGTGGATAGAAACCAGCATGAAACGTGTGTCTTGTTCACTAATGCAACACTGGTGCTAGCATGCCATCATGTGCCCTGCATATGTGGCATCATGCATGAGGAGTGTCCTTCCGTCAGCAGGGTCAGAAGGCGGAGAGCGTGCACCAGGGGTGCAGCTTCGGAGGGGGGGTGGGGGGGGAGTTTGGGGTGTTACACCGCAATAATATATTCTCTGATAAACAGTTGGGTACAGATGCTTCCAGACGGGTATTGAGAGATGCCAGTTAGATTTCAGCAGGGATGTTTACATACACAGACAAAAATGCACATGTACTCTCTATTTTGAAAGTCCTCAAAATATTGGATATTTTTCCACATATTGTGTTTTCACTTTCGCTACTCCTACCAATCCGCACTCCTCTCCCTTCCCACTGCCTCTTAAGCCCCTCTCACGCACCCTGTTTGTGGTATAATGTATTGAAACATTATGTGCAAACCTGATTGTAGGAAAATCGGAATTTAACAATCTTCCTGAGCAAGCCACGCCCCTGGCGGGCACTGACCCAGGGGTTGGCGCCTCATGGTCACCAGTGGTTATCTTCTGTGGACAGGGTGGGGCCGAATTTTTGTACAGTGTTGCACTTAAAGTGAGTGTTTTCACCAAAGATCGGTCTGGCCGCCTCAGGGCCATTATACGGGTGGGCGGCCTAGACCTCCATCACTAAAGGGAAGGGGTGGGGCAGGTCTGATGAATGGGGTCACGGGGTCAACCTGGCTGGTATGAAAGGTCAGTGTGTGGGTCGCTATTTGGCTGTTTGTGGTCCAGTTTTTTGGTCAACTAAAACGGTTTTTCTTAACTGTTTATTTTCCTGATATTAAAACAAACATTGCCTGCAGCAAGCTCAAATCCATGCAGTCTTCCATTCCTTGTAAAACACTTACGCAGCGTCTCTTTACAGGTTCAAAACTGGACCAAATTTTTTTTTTAGTGATGTAATTCACTGATGGGGGTCTCATTTAATTTGGTGCCCGCGCTTATTTTCTGTCCCAGTCCGACCCCTACTCACAGGTCGTCCTCCTGGGGGCTAGGGAGGAAATAAGCAAGAATTGTTTGCAGGACCAGACTGGAGACCCAAAATCAGCAATGGTAAAAAAAAATGTTCAAACCATCCCCCCTCTCCTTGCACTCTCTTTCCAACCATCCATTCTCTCTCTCTGTCCTTCTCCCTGCTATGATCTCTTTCTCCCCACTGGTCCCTCCCTCTCTTTATCACTATGAAACCCTGTGCCTGCTGCAATTAACCTGGAGGAGCTGTGGAAAGAGGCAGTAACATGGGGAGTGGCTCTGGGCTTTCAAAACCGCCCCACCAGCTCCAGCCCCCAGGGAAATGCCCGGTGGAATAAAAGGCCTGTCCGGCCCTGTTTGTTTCCTTCCCGTCCCCTGCGGAGTGAGCACAGAGGCCTCGCTGGAGACCCAGAAGCAGGGGCCAGGTGAGTCCCAGCAGTGCTAAGCGACAACAAACCTGGGGCTTCTACCGGGCACTTTATATGTCTTTAACTCTCTTGGTCGACAATGAGGGTAAAGAGTAAGAGCCCTTAAGTAATCGATGTTATGTTTCACATGTTTTACTTCCACATTTCACTATTTCTAGGAGTATTTCCTTGTTGCATGTGCGCTTCTCTAGTTTTTCAAGCAACACGTGACTCTCCTATAGCGCATACTGTGAACTGAGTCGTGGCTAGGGGAGTTTAGGTTGTGGGTGGGAGTTCACAACTGGGTAGGTACAGCTGACAGCTCTCTAGCTGCAGTTGAAGGCAGTGCAAGGTGCTCACAGGGGCTGGGAATGGGTCAGTAAGGTGTTCAGACTACATGCACATCCAATTCTTGGCCTCTCTGCAGAGCACACAGCACAATGCTCACAGGTGTGCCAATTGCAATTACAATTTTATGTGAGAGTGATTGAAGGAGATACACAAACACAGTTGTCAAAACATTCATATTGCCAAATGAATATGCACTGGTAAATACAATCGGCCTGACCTGTTTCTATGGGTGATCCTTTTTGTGTGATGAATTTGGATTTACGAACATAAAAACACATGCATAGGCATTCAAATAGTAGCCGTGTGTTATGGCCATACCCATAGTTACAGAGGCGTGTCCAGTGGTTAAGTTGTAAAAATATAGGTACCAGGGTCCAAGGTAGTCTACTCCAAACAGCACCACCTACTGCTCCTGCCAGTGCTGCCGAATGGCAGTGCCAGCATCTCCTTCTAAGCATCACACTTAAACATGTGTGACATTTTGGACTATTGCATGTCACCCCAAGCCATTGGGATGGCCTGCAAGTGCGATTTGTACCACTTTTTAAAATAAATTAAATTGCTAAACACTCACGTTGTGGTTGAAAAATAGGCTGAGTGCGCCACCATGTGATAGACTCCCATAAACAAGCCCTAGTCTTTCAAAAAAAATGCTGGTGATGAGCATCGGAAAACACCGGCATAAATTAAGCATTGACTATCTCACATAAAAGATTCCTAGTTACACTGATTTTCCCACACCTGTTTTGGAGACCCCATCCACCTTTTTCATCTCAATTAAAGTCTAGCTCAAGTACAAAAGTCTAATAAAAAAAGAATTCTATTTTGAGCTCTGTTGTTATGCATAACTATCAGCTGTGAAAGTATCTTTCAGAATGGCCAATATGATGGCTCAGTGAGTTGAACGTGCTTCATATGCTCAAACTGGTGATTGGCAGGTTCTTCATTAACCCCATGTTTCTTCAAAACTTAACTCTGTGACACTGACCAACACAGGTTTTGCGAAAGGATGTGATCTGCAAATGAGTCCCAAATTTTGAAGTGCCAAGGCATATTTTTAATCCCAGTCAGACCCAGCCTGTCACATCAGAGCCTGAATAAGCAATGGCCCTTGCATCCTGATCGCAGAGTGACCACCGAGCAGAGTTAGCAAGCCCCTAGCCCTAGCGTAACCCTAGTCCCTTCGAGCTACAGGCATGCGGAGCACAACTCTGGCGGATTTAAACTCTCTCATTAGGTCGACACATTGAGCAGAACATTGGAGCATTTAGATTTTAGCAAAAATCTAATTCTTAGCACACTGGAATATTTGCAAAAGACTCACATTGTTCGTGGTCGCATTGCTCACCACATCTGTGCTCCTGGGTTCTGCGCCAGACACTGAAACATTTGGATTTTTGTCTGTCCCCCTTCAGAATTACCTGTACAACTTTATTTATTTATTCATTTATTTATGTAGAGAGTTGCAATAATCGTGAACTTGACCTGTAGGTATCAGAGCACCGTAAAGGAAAACAAAACCCACGTCATAGGTCATGAGGCATGTAAGGGCAAATATAGTAAGATTTCTTCATGGTACAGACGAGTGTCTTTGGTGCCCGCGGTTCTGGTCACAGGAAGTGGGTGCTCGTTGTCCTGATCTTAGATGTACAGTGGGCCTGATCTTAGATGTACAGTTGGCGCCTGTGGGCCTGATCTTAGATGTACAGTTGGAGCCTGTGGGCCTGATCTTAGATGTACAGTTGGAGCCTGTGGGCCTGATCTTAGATGTACAGTTGGAGCCTGTGGGCCTGATCTTAGATGTACAGTTGGAGCCTGTGGGCCTGATCTTAGATGTACAGTTGGAGCCTGTGGGCCTGATCTTAGATGTACAGTTGGAGCCTGTGGGGTCAGAGCACTGTGCAAGAAGGCAGCACACTTGTCATCAACCTTAAGCTTCATTTACAAATGTGCTATACATTTATTCTTTTACCATAGGTTTTCCCAAACGCTCTTTGGTGTGGGACTGAAAACCACCACCCCTCGCCTAACAAAACAAGCATTTACAATGCAATAGGTCTCGCATTTGCGATAGTTTGTTATTGGCATTTTAAATGATAGTGCATTTTATTTATGTGCTTTGATAATTAACACATAAATAAAAGGCATTGTCATTTACAATGCCAATAGCTCAAACTCTTGTAAATGCGAGACCTTGGCCGCCATTGTCCTGGAATGCTTCGAAAGTCAAAGCACGCATGGCGCGCTGAATGTTGCAGGAAAGCGTGTTGTGCCAGCAGTAGGAGAAAGGTTTTTTGAGAAGACAAGGGTACCCCAATATGTGAACCTGGGGTGGCGAGAGATCTAGGAAACAGTGGTTCAGGTGTGGCCTAAATGGTCCAAAACGAGAAAGTGACCCAGCAGGGAACACTTGGTTCTAAGATTTTGAAATTAATTCATGAGGGAGCAAAGGAAAGATCAGAGGAAGGCGCCATTAATTCACGCCTTCAGCCCATTTTAAAAATCAGTACCAGCCGCCCACATCATTAACAGACGAATGGGCCTAGGTTGATTTTCCTTTCTTCTAATTCAGCTTGCTCACCCTTGTCCTGAAGATGAATCCCACTTATTGGGTTCGAAACGCCGTCGACCTCCATACAACATGAACTCCTATTACTCCTTGTAAAATAACTGTGGAGCTCATTATATTGTTGTCAATGCGATGCCTTTTAAACCTCACTATCACCCTGCATGTCACGCTTCCTTTCACCTAAATGTATGTGAGCACCTGAATACTATACAAAAAATTGTAAAATAAATGTCTATCATTTATCTGACCTACATGACCTTCCTCTGATCTTTCCTTTGCTCCCTCATGAATTAATTTCAAAATCTTAGAACCAAGTGTTCCCTGCTGGAACAGCAGTAGGAGAAACGCATTAAAGAAAATAGTGCTTACTGACTAAATAAGACATATCGTGTAACAACAGAAGTAAAAGGGCCAGTCCTCAAGGGAGGTTACAAATGAAGACAAGGTGATACTAAGGAGGGACTAACATGCCTATTAACGAATCAGAAGCCAGCATTTACAAAGGACAATGACAAAAGCCAATAAAAAATATGGGCGGAGAGTTGGCGGGGCTCCAAGTCTATACTCGACTACAGCATGCCTCGCAGCGCATGCGCTGCCCAGGCTCGACCTAAAAAGATAATTATTAATAGGTCTGGGAACATATATTACCAAGGACAAATCAAGTTGAGTAAAAATAAAGGCAGTACAAGGAGCACAAACGGCATGAATAGAGTCAATGGTATTGGCAAAAAGCATTAGCAATACCAATAAGTGCAGCTTTTACATAGTGCAAGAAAAGAATATACAGAAAACTCAGGCAACACACACATACACATAAATGATGAAGTGCAGATGCACAGATATCCATCACACACATAAATCCACATGTAAAAAGAAAGAAATGCACACAGACTAACTATCGTTTGTGTTTGTCTAACCACAGCTCTTTGCTGCTACGTCTCTCACAGTTCACAAGATCAGAAAACCCACCACATAACCTCTAGTGCTCTTCAAAGACACCTGATCAAATACCACGCATGGGACACATCACTATTTTGCTTGGTCTTGCAAGGTAGTAATGCTCATCAAAATGCATATCTATATTCGTATCAGTACTAGAAACTCAGGAGATGGACTGGATTGTGGCCCAAAGTGATTACCATTGGCTGAGATTAATTCAAGCAATGCACCTATCAGATTTTTTCCCTCACTGTAACACCCTAAGTGACACGGGTATACCCAGACCTGGGACCCATGCTCACTCTGCCATCTGGCTCAAAATGCACCCTACTGATGAGGCCCAAATAGGCAGAAACAGATCTGCGGTTGATTGTGTTCCCTTTCAGCGGAGATCTACCCTGGCAATTTGCGTGGATGATTCATACTGGAGCGGGATCAAGACTGATTAGAATGTGGCTGGTTCGTGCCTGAGGTGCTCCAGTGACCAAAAAAATGATGGACTAGATGGCGGCCCCAAGTAATTACTAGTGGCTGAGAATAATTTGAGCAATCCGCCCATCGCTTTTTATTTTCATCAGAAACTCATGTGATAGTACATTTTGGAAGCCTCTGGAGAAAAAGAATTACAATAAATGCTTCAATACCAGATCTCTCAGAAGTTTATTAAGACAGTATCCTTTAGAGATGAGGTTGAGATTTTTCTTTTTCCAGAAGGTAGCAACAGCAGCCAAAGGGGACTACAGTGTGGGCTTATGTATATAATTCCCAGGGGAGCCCCATTCTGAACTTCGATGAGACCAGTCTCTACAACAGACCACGCTCCCCTCCCCCAAAGTCTGTATGCAGCACTTGTGCACTGACCAGACTTCACAGTGTTTACACTTGAGGACTTGTAGACTGAAGACGCGTTCATCTGAATGTGTCCCTAGTTCTATTTGGTGTGGTACAGAGAGAAGGCAGTGTATCCTACTGTCTGTGAATTTACTCCTCCCATGTGCCTCCCAGGTGCTGCTGGTACACGCAGTGGCTGCCTTTGTCAAAATCACTCATCGTCTTATTTCCAATGAAGAGCAGTCATGGTAATCCTGATCTCCGACTCTAGTATTCTGAAATCAAACCTGCATGTCATGACATTTATTGGGATACGGATATCCTGAAACTTTAGTAAGCGAGTGTGGCAAGAGGTCTGAAAGGCAGGCACTAGCCAAAGGGACTAGTTACAGGCCTATCCAAACTTTAGCAACCAAAGCCTAAGAGTCCAAAAGACAAATCACCACAACATGTCAAGCAGCAAGTTAAACAGAAAGCCACTGTGTAGACAACATTAAAAGTCATGTGTGGACAAAAAACATACTTGTATGAGCACTAGAAAGGCACACAAAAACCTAAAGAACACTCCAAAGTTTAGAGCACAATACAGCACCTTGTAGGAGGAGGCTATAGATGATGTGGATGGCAGTAGGTGAATGGAATCACAGGTGGGCAATGTTCATAACACAATCAGGCATGTTTCAAGTTTTCATGCACCTTTCTGCTCAGTAGAACTCCTTGGTGAATACACAGATTCCACTGTTAACATTCACAAACTGGCCAGAAAGGGCATTTTCAAAAACTACCCTTCACTACTCCACAGGAGAGCTGAAACCAGTGCTTAATTTGTGAAGACGGTTGCAGGTGGTGGGCACTCACACTCATTTATGGGGGCCAGCACTAATTTTTATTACCATACTTTGACCCAGAGCAAGCGAGAGAAAAGAGGAAAAGAAAATATGGGGAAAAGAAAGACTGGCAAAGAGAGAAAGCAGAGATTAAAGAGAACCTGCAAGAATTAGTTAAATAAGTGGAATTGTAGGGTGAAGGAAGAGGCATGAGGTGGAAACAAAACTCGACAGCCTTAAAATTCTGCAAGCCAACATTCGGCAGTGCAGGTTGTGGGTACTTGTTGTAATTTCTTAGGTGCGTTCTACTTTAAGAAAAGCATTCTAATATGGGTGTTCTGATGTTGCTATGCTGTGTACATTCTGGTCGAGTCAGTTGACTGCTGGCTGGACAGGGATCACCAGCGCTGTATCTTCTGTGCTTGGAATAAACATCATTTTACCCACTCAATCCTGGAACGGGGTATTATTGATTACAACAGATGGCGATTACAAATCAGATGGCTGATTACAAATCAGGTCATGGTGGTAGAAGAAGTCACTACTGAAGTTATTGTGGAGAGCATGCATGATTTATTTTCTGAGGATGTTGGTGAATTAAAAGGGTATGTACATAAGATCATGCTCAGACCCGATGCTGTTCCTATGCAACATAAAGTAAGGAAGGTCCCTATAATTGCAAGACAGGAAGTCAAACGCATGTTAGATGAGATGGTAAAGCAAGGTATCATCGAGGAGATTGAGACATCCAATTGGATTTCACCAGTCGTTATCACAGGCAAACCAGATGGCAGGTACAGGTTCTGTGTGGACTTGCGCACATTAAACCAAAATATAGTGATTGATAATTATCCCCTGCCAAATATTAATGAACTGGTGTTATCGTTGAAGGGTGGGAGGTTTTTTTCAAAATTAGACCTACGGAGTGCCTACCACCAAATCAGACTGCATAAAGAGTCTAAAGCCCTAACGGCATTCATTACCACAGAGGGAATATTCCAATTCACAAGGATGCCGTTTGGGTTGACATCGGCAGTTGGAGTATTCCAAAGGATGATGGGTTCAGTTTTAAAGGGTGTTGAAAATGTAGTTCATTTTCAAGATGATGTGTTAATTTTTGGTAACTCTAAGGAACAACATAACGTGGTCTTGAAAGAGGTTCTAAACAAAATGGCTAACGCAGGACTGACCTTAAAAAAAGAAAAGTGTAAGTTTTATGTAGAGGAGGTGGAATATTTGGGTTATACCTTATCCGTTGGTGGTATCGAGCCAAAGAGGGATCTTTTAGAGGCCATAAGAAAAGCCCCTGCGCCTACGGATAAGGATCAACTCAGGTCTTTCCTCGGCCTCATAAAATATTATTCCAAATTTGTTATGAACTTTGTGGAGAAAACTGAACAGATTAAAAAATTACTTAGGAAAGGTTGCAAGTATGTCTGGTCCGTGGAACAACAAAACGCTTTTGATGGAATTAAAAATGAGATATGTGAAGCAAAAGTGTTAACTCCATTTGACACCAAATTAAAATCTATCCTTACTGTTGATGCAAGCGCAGTAGGAGTGGGAGCTGTACTTGCACAGGTTCACAACTCTGGTGTGAAAACGGTGGCCTTTGCCTCTAGATCCTTGACAGAGTCTGAAAGGAATTACTCTGTTATAGAGAGGGAGGCTTTGGCTGCAGCTTGGGCCGCAGAGTACTTTCGCATGTATCTTTGGGGTTTTCAATTTGTTTTACGCACTGATCACAAGCCATTAATTAAAATATTGTCTCCAGGTGGTGCGGGAAAAGGATCGGCAAGACTTTCAAGGTTGGCTGCTCGTCTACAAGAGTTCGTTTATAGAATAGAGTACCTTGCGGTTGGAAAAACTGTCAGGCTGATGGATTATCCAGATTGCCTTTACCATGGCATGAAGTGGACAGGGTACAAGTGGAATCCTTTGAGTGTGAAGGTGCAGTGGCCTCTGTTGAAGAGTTGGTTGAGGTTTGTAATGGAGCAATTGATAAGCACTTGTGGAATGATTGTATGTCCAAGGATAGGGTTTTACAGCTTGTTAAGGAGTTGATTGTCAAAGGTGCCAGGCGTGAGAGTACCCTTCCTGCTGCTGTGAGGCCATTTGGAAAAGTTTTGGATGATTTGTCAATATATGGTGGTGATGTGATAATGAAGGATGATAAATTTGTGCCCCCACTAGAGTTGAGATTTACCATTTTCAAGTTAGCTCATGAAGGCCACTTGGGTCAATCTCTCACTAAGAAAAGGGTACGTGAACATTTTTGGTGGCCAACCATGGACCAACAGATTTCTGAGTGGGTGGAGAGGTGCATTGACTGTTGTGAAAGTGAGAAAAGATTGAAGGTTTGCAGCCAAGTGGAAATGGGTACCATCCAGGATCCAGGTTTGGCGTGGCATACCGTATGTCTGGACTTTATTGGACCATTGGCACGTGTGAATTATGAATTAAGGTTTGCTATGGTCATGGTAGATGTTTTCTCAAAATGGATAATTGTGAAATTTATGTCTGAAATTAGCACCAGGAATACCATTCGAGTGCTGGATGGAGTTTTCATAGAAGAAGGGTATCCTGTCAAGTTAATTACAGACAATGGCACTCAACTCACTTCTACAGAAATGGCCAAGTACTTGAAGTCTTGTGGTATTTTGCACACAAGGACTTCTTTGTACAACCCACAAGGGAACGGTATTGTGGAGAGGGCAAACCGCATGGTAAAAGGTATTATACAAATGGCAATTGTAAACAAGAGAAATGTAAGAGATATGGTTGATGATCTTATTTGGGCTTACCGTACCACGGAAAATACTGTCACCAGGAAAATACCTTTTTGTGTGATGAGAGGACGGAGTGCAAGTACCAAATTGGTGCCAGCTTGGTTGAAAGGTTCATTAGGTCAGACAAATTTAGAACAAGAGGAAAAAAGTCTAAACTCTTAAGAAAAACTTTGGGCCCCTGCAGCTTTTTACAAATTCACACATCTCTCAACTCGCTGCACACACCACACTCCTGCAATCGTTTTAGGATTTACGTTTAAATGGAATTTTGTTTTTATTTTTCTAATTTGTTCTTTTAAAACTTCCTGTTTCTCGTGTCAGATGCGAATGTCCCACTTTCCGACTCAAATGCCCTTTCTTTACATGTGCTAATGCCAAGAGTCCGGCTAGAGAGGCTTCTTCCAAACAGTAGAACACGCATGACACTGATGTGTGAAACCAGAGACCAAGTACTTAGAAGGTATAACCTGTTTAGCAGAGGCCGGCAGGGATCCATCACAAACCAGACACCCTGTGACAGGACGACAACCAAAGAAAGGATCTTTTGATGCCTACAAGTGACTGTTTTCCTTTCTTTCCTCATACAACATACAGGGCTTGAAATCCATTCATATATGCTTTGATTGAAGGAAGTTGGCAGAACTCTGTGGACACTGTCAAGCAGCAGATCCATTGTCACACACCCGTCGTGAGCGACATTTAGTTTGCTTCACACACTACTACATAGTCGTGCCGGGCATGTAAAGAAACAACGAGAAACACCTGTAGATTACTTTTTTAGTTTACTAATTTTACAGGTGTTGACCTTGTGTTGCCTCCACAAATGAATAGTGCATTACAAACTGTTACAGGTTGTGTTACAAAACACTAAATACAGCACAACTGACCTGCACTGTGAACTCAGGGCGAGGTTACTGTACATTTCTGTCATTGGAGCTTAGCTGCAGGCACTGTAGGCCACATGTAAATAGGCTTCTCACATTAACCATAAACAAAGGGCTTACAGCATCCCTGTTGTCTTTTTCAATGCAGGAAAACACATTTTCTTAATGCTCTCTGGGGCCTGAGTGATCTTGCAGGCCAGACTGCAGTAGGAAGAAGATTTTTAGCACGCGCTACATTTCAGTGTAGGTATACCGTGGTTATACTGCGTCAGTCAGACAAGGCTTATTGTTAAAGGTATGGTTTCATGGAAACCTCTGTAGATTTTCCGTTTGAGGCCTAAATAGCCTCAAAGGAAGAGCACTGTACCGGATTTTTACGCTTCATTTCGAATGACTCTGATATGAAGGAATCCCTCATTTTGCACTCCACGTGTACCACAATAGCATGCGACTATGTAGTGTGCCATTCTTTATAATCTGTTTTCACTGGTAATTTTTTTTTATTGTTCTTGCTTTCCTCTATCAAGTTTTTGTGTCATAATGTGTAACTACCTTTGTGTACAGACCTCTGACTCTCTAGAGCCCTGGTCCGCGCTTTAGAAGAATCATGTAAATAAATAATTAAACTAGAAACTATTTGCTGGAGAAAATCCACGTATACTGTTTTTTTGGGCCAAGTGTAGTGTGTATCTCACTCAATCGCAGTAACCTTTTATTTCAAGATCTTGTCTGTGTTAGATTCTGCAAGTTGTGCAGGTGCCAATGTAAGCTTTGCTTGGCAAAACAGCATCTGAAAAGAGTTAAAGAGTTGTCTGGTCCGTTTTCAGTATATAGCACATTTTAGGCATAGGGAGATTAGGCGATTTGCCTAGAATCACACACTGTTAAGTCAAACATTAAGGACAGAATTTGAATCTAGGTCTTTAGGCTGTAATGTAAGTAACTTTAACCAATTGGCCAAATCCTCCTACCACTGTGACACAAACTTCCACTGTACAGTAGATTTATTATCATCAAAGTTCTTGAAAGTTCAGTTCTTCAGAACAGAGCTAAAAGGGAGAGGGTGTGAAGGGTCACGCGATTTGTCTAGAATCACACTATGTCAAGTCAAACACCAAGGGCAGGATTTGAACCTATGTGTTAGACTTGGCATCTTTTGGCGTGTTTCCCCTGACTTTTTGCTTTCTGACCTCCCGGTTTTGACTCTGTTTTTGCTGGTGTAATGATTCTGCGCACTTTCCTCACTGCTGTCCAGTGGGAAAGTGCAAGTGCTCCTGTATAAAATGTGTTATGGATTGGCGTTTCCATGATTGGCCTATTTGGTTTATGTGTCAGTCCCTTGTAAAGTGCACTGCGAGTGCCAGGGCCTATAGACCAAATGCTGTTGGTGGGCTGCAGCACTGGATTGGGCCACCCACGCAAACAGCCCGTAAAGTGTAACTCGGGCCTGCCATCGCAGAGCCTGTGCGCAGCCTGGGGCTGCCATGTCGACTTGGCAAGTGCGCACACTTGCAAGTCCCTAAACCTTCCCTTTTCTACATGTTAGTCACCCCTAAGGTAGGCCCAAGGTACCCCTGTGGGCAGGGTGCGTTGTATGCGAAAGGTAGGACATGCCCTGGTGTGTGTGGCATGTCCTGATAGTGAATTACAGCCTAGTTCGTTTTTCACTATTGCAAGGCTACCTGTTCCCCATAGGCCAGAACGGGCAGTTTTGATTATTACAGCTTATAATCCTAACTGACCCCGGGAACATGGTAGAAATTCGAGTTTAGTATGCCTGGACTCAGAATGATAAAATGCATCTTTTAGTGAAGTTGGTTTTAACATTCTGTGTTTGAAAATACCACTTTTAGAAAGTGGGTATTTTCTTGTCTAACCATCCAAGCCTGCCTCTGCGGGTTGTGTATTCCTTGTCTGGAGTGTGAGTGACAGGGGCTGGGGGATGCCAGGAGACAGGGTGAGTCAGCACAGGGCTGAATAGCAAGATCTACATGTAGATGGGTGGGAGGAGTTGCACCTGGGCCCTGAATAGGACAGTGCCTGCCCTCCACAATGCTGGCTCCACCTCCTGTGGTGCGTCTGATGTCCCTGGCCTACTCTCTGAAAGAAGGGACGGAGACTTGTCAACAAAGTGCTCCAGAACTGGTTTGGACTAGGCAAAGGCCTCTCTGCCTTCAGAGAACAAAGGAATTTGGGATATAAATATTGGGGCCCTGACCCCATGAATTTAGATTTCGCTGGAATCAAGGAACCTGCCAAGACGAAGAGCTGGAAGAGCTGCCAGGAGGAGTACTGCCCCTTTGCTGTGTTGTTGCTTTGTTGGGTTGGCCTGCAGCTGCTGCTTCTGCCTTGGGCAGTGAAAGGACTGAACTTTCTACAAACTTGTGCTGAGTATCTCCAAGGGCCTGGAACCGAGCTGGCCTCCTGTTAAGAAGTCTCAGGGACTGCAAAGACTTCACAAGCCTCTGGGTACCACTTCTGGAACGCTGTTTCAGTTGTCACAGAGGAAGGGAACCGCAACCGACTCCGTCAACCGAATCCATCCTTGGCCGGTGACCTGTTTGCACCGCAGACCGCATCGCCCCGCTTCGCATCGCAACCCTGGTCTCACCGTAGGC
The DNA here is from genome assembly GCA_963921515.1 of Calotriton arnoldi. NCBI lineage: Eukaryota > Metazoa > Chordata > Amphibia > Caudata > Salamandridae > Calotriton > Calotriton arnoldi. The sequence goes on along the minus strand of CAWUFW010003418.1, from coordinate 901,603 downwards.
GACGTCAACACCGAGCCGCTGCTTGCACCGTGACCTGTGGGCACCGCAGTTCGCATCGCATCGCTTCACTGAACCAGCCGGACCCGACCGACGCGGACGCTGCAAGTGGCTCAACAGTCGTGACCGCATTGCATTTGGGGCACCGCTCGCACGTTTGCGACGCACCGCTCCAACTCGCACCGCTGTCCGACGCCAGCTCCCGCACTCCGGCTTGGTCGCCTGCATCGCAACCTGTCAGCACCGCACCGTGCACCGTCTCGCCCTGCACCGCACGCCTTGGACTCACCGACTCCGTCTGCACGACGCTCATCGAGCTGCTGCCTGCATCGCATCGAGGGACACCGCACCTTGCATCGCTCCGTCTTGCACCGCAACCGCGATGAACGCCGACCGGCTCGTACACTCCGTACCAGCCACAACGAGAAAGGTACTGTGACCGAGTCTGTTCACGACTCTGCTGGCCCGTAGCGACGAGGTCGGCCGGAACTGTTGGACTCTGTGTAATTCAGCATCGCGGTAGACTCGGACGGAGCTACCGACTCGTACGAACTTTGTTTTTGAACTATTCCTGCAAAGAAGAAGTTACCTTATCAAGCATTCATTTTTAAAGTATAGTATTGTGGATTTTTGTCGTAATTGGTCTTGTCTTGAGTATATAAAAATTGGTTATTTTTCTAAACTGGTGTGGTGTCCGTTTGTAGTGCTTACACTGTATTACTGTGGGTTATGTGTAAATGCTTTACACACTGCCTCTAGAATAAGCCTGACTGCTCGTGCCAAGCTACCAAGGGGGTGAGCAGGGGTTATTTTAGGAGTGTAACTCCCTTACCCTGACTAGGAAGAAGGGTCCCTACTTGGACAAAGGTGCAAGCCCTTGCCAACTAGAGATCCCATTTCTAACATTGGTTGTCAGCGGTGAGGATATGACTTGTGTTTGCACTTGACTTACAGTGATTTGTGTGCACTACTACCATATCGCAGACCATTACGTACCACATACTGGTTCTTTTTCTTTTGGCCTATTTTTGATCTTGCCAGTTTTCAACTCACTACTTTTGTCATGCCTGACTCAGCTGCATCATCCGTTGCATCTCTGGAAGTTATCTTTGAGGAGGATAGGTTGGAAACCTACGCCGTAAAGGAACTACGAGCAATTTGTAAAAGCCTGAAAGTCCAAATTAAAGGCCTCACAAGGAAGGAGGAGCTACAGAAGGCGCTGAGGGCCTGGGTAGCAGCCAGACATGCCAGTGGGAAGCCTGGTAATCTCAGCGAGGAGGTGGAGGAGCCTATTTCCAGGGTGGATGTGCTTTTGGGGGGAGGGGGGAACCCGCCAGGTCAGGCAGCAGCAGTCTGTCCCCAGAGGAGCTGGAGGACAGGCGGGAGGCAAGGCAGTTTGAGCTGCAGAAGCTCAGGCTGGAGAGTGAGCGGGAGGAGAAGAGATTGGCCATAGAGGAGAAGAAGATGCTCTTAGAGCATGAGAGAGAACTGAAGGAGCTAGAACTTAGGAGTAAGTCAGGCTCAGATGGTGGCAGCAATTCGTCCAGGAAGGCAGACAGGATTGTGCACATTCCCAAGAATGTAGGCAAGGAGTTCAAGAAGGGGGATGACATACAAAGGTGGTTTCAGGGTTATGAGGCAGCCATACACATGAATGGGGTCCCTGAGGAGAATTGGGGAGCAGGATTGTGGCCACTTTTCCCGGAAGAAGCAAGGGATGCTCTGATAGCTTTGGGTAAGGGGTATCACCTCACCTATGCGGACATGAAGGATGCTCTTCTCACTAAGTATGGTCTTACTCCTGAAAAGTACAGGGATCAGTTCAGGTCCAGTAAGAAGTCTGATGCCAACACTTGGTTGGAATGTGTGGATGTGTTCTGCAGGTCTCTGGATGGTTGGGTGAAGGGCAGTAGTGTAACAGATTTTCAGGGGCTCTACAACTTGATTGCATGGGAGCACTTGTCTAGTCTATGTTTTGCAGATCTGCGCCAGCACCTAGTGGATAGTAAGCTAACTGACCCCAGGAAGCTTGCTATGGAAGCGGACCGCTGGGTGAGTACCAGGGTCCACAAGAAAGCGTTTGGGGAGACTCAGCCAAAGGTGGGCAGGGTCCCCAGCAGAAAGGTGGGGGGACAAGGGTAAAGCACAGGAGTTCTCTAAAGGGCCCCAAACTAGTACCCAGGGTAAAGGTTCCCAGCCCCCGGTGATAAGAAGAAAGGGGTCTCTACAGGGAAGCCTGTTGAGACCGGCCCCCGCAAGTGTTATGCATGTGACCAGGTAGGTCACTTTAAGGGGGACCCCAAGTGCCCAAAGGGGACACAGCCACCCACCGGTGGACAGTCCAAAGTGTTGGCTAGTGTAGCGCTTGGGGAGGAGGGGTGCCCACAGGAGGGTGGGGATCCCGCAGAAATGACCCTTGTCTCACTAGGGGACAGTGAGATGGTCCCAGGAAACCAGGTGCCCCCTAACACAAAGAAATATAGCACCTGGGTGACCATCAATGGGAACAGGGTAGAGGCTCTCAGAGACACTGGAGCCAGTGTGACCTCAGTCCGGTGTCACCTGGTGTCTGAGAAGCAAGTAGTCCCCGGAGCATTCCACCAAGTAGTTGCTGTAGACAACTCTGAGCGCCAGTGTATGGTGGCGCAGGTTCCCTTTGAATGGGGGGTCTCAGGTCCCTTGAGGGTGGTTGTGAGCCCTACCATGCCTGTAGATTGTCTGCTAGGTAACGACCTGGAGCAGTCCTTATGGAAGGATGTTAAGCTCAGGTCTCACTTGGAGATGCTTGGGTTGCCAGAGTGGGCATGCGTGTCTACTCGGTCAATGGCAGCCAGAAGGGGTGATCAAGAGGACTTGGAGCCTGGAACAGTGGCCCAAGTCCCTGCCAAGAGGAAGGGCAGGGGCGCGGGAAACCGGCCCCGAAGTTCCCACGGACCGGGAGGAGGCGGACCTCGAGGGGGACGCCCGGTGCCTACAGGGGAGCAGGTAGCCGAACTGGGAGACATCTCTGAGCTGACCCATTGGCAGCAAGAAGGGGTCCCACCAGGGAGGAGTTCTGCAGGGAGCAGAACGAGTGCCCTACTCTGGAGGGTCTGCGGCGGCAGGCTGCAGACCAGGCAGCTGGTAATCAGTCCGGGTCACATCTGATCTACTGGGAGAGTGGTCTCCTATACAGTGAGCCTAAGGTTGCTGAGCCTGGGTCAGCCCGTGTGCTGGTGGTACCCCAGCGCTTCAGGACCTTCCTACTGGGTCTGGCTCATGACGTGCCTTTGGCAGGACATTTGGGGCAGGACAAGACCTTTGATAGGCTTGTCACCCACTTCTTTTGGCCCCAAATGCGAAGGCAGTCAGATGCACACTGTAGGTCTTGCCAAACTTGCCAGGCAAGTGGTAAGAGTGGGAGGAAGGTCAAAGCTCCTCTCCAACCTTTTCCTGTTGTTGGTACACCCTTTGAAAGGGTAGGGATGGATATTGTGGGGCCACTGGATCCCAAGACAGCCATGGGCAACAGGTACATCCTGGTCTTGGTGGACCATGCCACCCGGTACCCGGAGGCAATCCCTCTCAGGACAACGACGGCGCCAGTGGTGGGCCGGGTGTTAATGGGGATCTTTTCCCGTGTGGGATTCCCCAGAGAGGTGGTTTCTGATAGGGGGACCAATTTCATATCCAAGTATATGACATCCCTGTGGAAGGAGTGTGGTGTAACCTACAAGTTCACCACTCCTTACCACCCACAAGGAAACGGTCTGGTGGAGAGATTCAACCAGACCTTGAAAGGCATGATCAAGGGTCTAACAGAACCCATGAGGCGTAAGTGGGACGTCCTCTTGCCATGCCTACTCTTTGCATACAGGGAGGTGCCTCAGAAGTCTCTTGGGTACAGCCCCTTTGAGCTCCTGTATGGCCACCCTGTCAGAGGACCTCTGAGTTTGGTAAAGGAAGGCTGGGAGGCAGCTCCCAGGAAAACTCCCCAGGATGTGTTTAGCTACATGCTGGCCTTTAGAAACCAAACTGCCCGCTTCAGGAAACTCGCTCAGGCGAACCTAGAAGCCAGCCAGGAAGAAATGAAGAGATGGTATGACCAGAATGCCACTCTGGTCGAATTTCAACCTGGGCAAAAAGTGTGGGTCATGGCCCCAGTGGCACCTTGTGCCTTGCAGGACAAGTGGACTGGGCCATATGAGGTGGTGGAGCGCAAAAGTGACGTCACCTACCTGGTGGATTTGCAAGCTCCAAGGAACCCTTTGAGGGTCATTCACGTGAACCGCCTCAAGCCCCACTTCGAGAGGTCCGAAGTGAGTATGCTCTTGGCGACAGATGATGGGGTGGAAGAGGAGAGTGAGCCTCTCCTGACCTCCTGTCTACCAAGGAGCATGATGGGTCAGTAGAAGGTGTGATCCTCTCCCCTACTCTGACTCAGGAGCAGCAGGGGGACTGTCACCAGTTGTTGGGACAGTTCGCCCCACTGTTCTCTCTGACTCCCGGTGTTACTCACTGGTGTACCCATGACGTGGACACTGGTGACAGCCCTCCTGTGAAGCACAAGATTTACAGGTTGACTGACCGGGTCAGAGCCAGCATCAAGGAGGAGGTCTCTAAGATGTTGGCGTTAGGGGTGATTGAGCCCTCCCACAGTCATTGGGCCAGCCCAGTGGTCTTGGTCCCAAAGGCTGCTGCGCCCGGTGCCACTCCAGAACTCCGGTTTTGTGTGGACTACCGTGGGCTCAATGCCGTCACCAGGACTGACGCGCACCCCATCCCCAGAGCTGATGAGCTCATTGATCGGTTGGGAGCTGCCCGGTTCCTCAGCACGTTTGATTTGACGTCTGGGTACTGGCAGATTGCCTTAACCGATGGGGCCAAGGAGAGATCAGCATTCTCAACCCCAGAAGGTCATTACCAATTCCGGGTGATGCCCTTTGGGTTGAAGAATGCCCCTGCCACCTTTCAGAGGTTGGTCAATCAGGTGTTGGCTGGGCTGGAGGATTTCAGTGCCGCCTACCTGGATGACATTGCTGTGTTCAGTTCTAGCTGGGAAGAACATTTACAGCACCTTGAGAAAGTGTTGAGGGCTCTGCAAGGTGCAGGCCTCACGATCAAGGCCAGTAAGTGCCAGATCAGGCAGGGTTCTGTGGTGTACTTGGGACACCAGGTAGGAAGCGGCCAGGTGGCGCCCCTACAACCCAAGATTGACACCATTCTGGCTTGGGAGCCCCCCCAAGACCCAGACAGAGGTGAGAGCCTTCTTAGGTCTCACCGGCTACTATAGGAGATTTGTTAAGGGCTATGGCACCATCGTTGCCCCCTTAACAGAGCTGACTTCTAAGAAGCAGCCCAGGAAAGTGATCTGGACTGAGTCCTGCCAGAAAGCTTTTGATGCCCTGAAGGCAGCCATGTGCACGGCGCCCGTGCTCAAGGCACCTGACTTCTCCAAGGAATTCGTCGTGCAGACTGACGCTTCAGCACATGGTGTGGGAGCGGTGCTCTCACAACTGAACGAAGAGGGCCTGGATCAGCCTGTAGTCTTCCTTAGCAGGAGACTACTCTCCAGGGAACAGAGGTGGAGTGCCATAGAAAGGGAAGCTTTTGCTGTGGTCTGGGCGCTGAAGAAGTTGAGACCATACCTGTTTGGGACTCACTTCCGGGTTCAGACAGACCACAGGCCCCTCAGATGGTTGATGCAAATGAGGGGTGAGAATCCAAAACTGCTGAGGTGGTCCATCTCCCTACAGGGAATGGACTTTACGGTGGAACGCCGTCCTGGTACAGAACACGCCAACGCAGATGGTCTGTCCAGGTTCTTCCGCCTTAGTGAAGAGAACTCCAATGGGGTTGGGTAGTTCTCCCTACTTTCAGCTGGAGGGGACATGTGTTAGACTTGGCATCTTTTGGCGTGTTTCCCCTGACTTTTTGCTTTCTGACCTCCCGGTTTTGACTCTGTTTTTGCTGGTGTAATGATTCTGCGCACTTTCCTCACTGCTGTCCAGTGGGAAAGTACAAGTGCTCCTGTATAAAATGTGTTATGGATTGGCGTTTCCATGATTGGCCTATTTGGTTTATGTGTCAGTCCCTTGTAAAGTACACTGCGAGTGCCAGGGCCTATAGACCAAATGCTGTTGGTGGGCTGCAGCACTGGATTGTGCCACCCACGCAAACAGCCCGTAAAGTGTAACTCGGGCCTGCCATCGCAGAGCCTGTGCGCAGCCTGGGGCTGCCATGTCGACTTGGCAAGTGCGCACACTTGCAAGTCCCTAAACCTTCCCTTTTCTACATGCTAGTCACCCCTAAGGTAGGCCCAAGGTACCCCTGTGGGCAGGGTGCGTTGTATGCGAAAGGTAGGACATGCCCTGGTGTGTGTGGCATGTCCTGATAGTGAATTACAGCCTAGTTCGTTTTTCACTATTGCAAGGCTACCTGTTCCCCATAGGCCAGAACGGGCAGTTTTGATTATTACAGCTTATAATCCTAACTGACCCCGGGAACATGGTAGAAATTCGAGTTTAGTATGCCTGGACTCAGAATGATAAAATGCATCTTTTAGTGAAGTTGGTTTTAACATTCTGTGTTTGAAAATACCACTTTTAGAAAGTGGGTATTTTCTTGTCTAACCATCCAAGCCTGCCTCTGCGAGGTTGTGTATTCCTTGTCTGGAGTGTGAGTGACAGGGGCTGGGGGATGCCAGGAGACAGGGTGAGTCAGCACAGGGCTGAATAACAAGATCTACATGTAGATGGGTGGGAGGAGTTGCACCTGGCCCTGAATAGGACAGTGCCTTCCCTCCACAATGCTGGCTCCACCTCCTGTGGTGCGTCTGATGTCCCTGGCCTACTCTCTGAAAGAAGGGACGGAGACTTGTCAACAAAGTGCTCCAGAACTGGTTTGGACTAGGCAAAGGCCTCTCTGCCTTCAGAGAACAAAGGAATTTGGGATATAAATATTGGGGCCCTGACCCCATGAATTTAGATCTCGCTGGAATCGAGGAACCTGCCAAGACGAAGAGCTGGAAGAGCTGCCAGGAGGAGTACTGCCCCTTTGCTGTGTTGTTGCTTTGTTGGGTTGGCCTGCAGCTGCTGCTTCTGCCTTGGGCAGTGAAAGGACTGAACTTTCTACAAACTTGTGCTGAGTATCTCCAAGGGCCTGGAACCGAGCTGGCCTCCTGTTAAGAAGTCTCAGGGACTGCAAAGACTTCACAAGCCTCTGGGTACCGCTTCTGGAACGCTGTTTCAGTTGCCACAGAGGAAGGGAACCGCAACCGACTCCGTCAACCGAATCCATCCCTGGCCGGTGACCTGTTTGCACCGCAGACCGCATCGCCCCGCTTCGCATCGCAACCCTGGTCTCACCGTAGGCGACGTCCGACGCCGTCAACACCGAGCCGCTGCTTGCACCGTGACCTGTGGGCACCGCAGTTCGCATCGCATCGCTTCACTGAACCAGCCGGACCCGACCGACGCGGACGCTGCAACTGGCTCAACAGTCGTGACTGCATCGCATTTGGGGCACCGCTCGCACGTTTGCGACGCACCGCTCCGACTCGCACCGCTGTCCGACGCCAGCTCCCGCACTCCGGCTTGGTCGCCTGCATCGCAACCTGTCAGCACCGCACCGTGCACCGTCTCGCCCTGCACCGCACGCCTTGGACTCACCGACTCCGTCTGCACGACGCTCATCGAGCCGCTGCCTGCACCGCATCGAGGACACCGCACCTTGCATCGCTCCGTCTTGCACCGCGACGAACGCCCGACCGGCTCGTACACTCCGTACCAGCCACAACGAGAAAGGTACTGTGACCGAGTCTGTTCACGACTCTGCTGGCCCATAGCGACGCGGTCGGCCGGAACTGTTGGACTCTGTGTAATTCAGCATCGCGGTAGACTCGGACGGAGCTACCGACTCGTACGAACTTTGTTTTTGAACTATTCCTGCAAAGAAGAAGTTACCTTATCAAGCATTCATTTTTTAAGTATAGTATTGTGGATTTTTGTCGTAATTGGTCTTGTCTTGAGTATATAAAAATGTGTTATTTTTCTAAACTGGTGTCCGTTTGTAGTGCTTACACTGTATTACTGTGGGTATGTGCAAATGCTTTACACACTGCCTCTAGAATAAGCCTGACTGCTCGTGCCAAGCTACCAAGGGGGTGAGCAGGGGTTATTTTAGGAGTGTAACTCCCTTACCCTGACTAGGAAGAAGGGTCCCTACTTGGACAAAGGTGCAAGCCCTTGCCAACTAGAGATCCCATTTCTAACACTATGTCTCTGGGCTCTAATGTTAGTAACTTTAATCAATAGTGAATAGGCCACATCCTCCCATCTCTGACGCAAAATTCTACTTGTACAGTATAATTAATATCTTCAAAGTTAAAAGTTCAGTACTGCACAACAGAGCTAAATGGGAGAAGATGTGATGGGACAGATTCACCATGCCATTGCCGGCGTGTAAGCACATGTTCGCCATTTGCAAAATTACATTTTAACTGAAGTCCAAAGTATCAGTACACTAGAAACATTTTTAGTTGCCCATCCTGGGGGCTCATTAGATAACCTACAAAAGGAGTATTTAAGTAAAAATGATAACTTTGATGGTGCACACATGTAATGTCTGACAATGACAAAGAAACAGTGGCACATTGGTCAGGCTCAACAAAAGTAAGGCAAGTATGTCATTCTAAACGCAAAGTGTAGGATAGAATTCCAGGATCATAAACTCCCCATGAATCAGTGCTTTATTTCCCATACAATAATACTACTGCTCTGCCGCTTTCGTTAAAATGTCAGCATTGAATCGCGATCCCCATGTGTTCCCTCCGCGCCAATACGCTTATGTAGCTACTTATATTTAAGTGCAAATGTGCAACACTGTTAATGTAAATGAGTGAGTCAAAAGACAGTAGCAATTTCTCGACGTTGAAAAAAAATCGTAATAAAGTATAATGTTTCGTAAAACATAAATACCTCTGATGTTGTGAAAACCAGGCTCAACATTTCGTACAGCTCCGTAGGTTCACGCACTTACGGTGGGAGGCATTCAAGTTTGGGTGACTGCAAACCTTGCAGTGACCTTTTGACGCCCGGAGCCTGAAGGAGGCTTAGCTTTGCTTGTTCAGGGGACAGCTGGCTCTGGGAGGAGGTGGGGGACTGCTCTCCTTCACGGGAACGCCCCCTCAAGCACTGCAGCACCCCACAAATCACGCAATGTGAAGCCCTCCTCGGGTCCCCGGTCACTCCCCGAGCTCCGGCGGTGTCTGCTCATGGCGCCGCCCGGCGTCACCCACTCGAGCGCGAGGCATGTACCGCACACACAGGACTCCCACTCTGACTGGCTCATCAGGAAGTTTGCTAACAAAACACCTCCTTGTTCACGTGTGACTCCCGTGATGTAAGCCACGGGTGGCAGATTGACTCCGTCACTCTATTGTATTCTTAAAGATGTACTTTGCGAGCGTTAAATTGCGACTTTTGTGTGAAATGTCAGCAAAGATTATGAGCAACATGCAATAATAGTCAAACCGAGTTGGAGAACAGGCTTTAAGTACCTTGACAAGTGAAGTGTGTAGGAATTCGTACTAGTGATGTTAAATACACTTACAGAATGAATGGCGCACTTTAAGCTAATCAGTACTGCACTGTCTTTTACATGTATGAATTACAATTAATAAAAATAGCCACCAATCAGTCATTATTTAATGCACAGTTGTCGTTTTCTCAAAAAATGATTGAAGAGGATTGCCTCACATAACAAGCACGGAATAGAAACCCAGCCGAACGCGGGAATCGAAACCAGTGGTGCGCGCGCACCACAGAGGAGCGGGGGGCGAGGGAGCCGGTCGTCTGTGCCGCGCGCTGATGCGCGTCCTAGACACGGACGGGAATGGGCGGAGCAAAGGCGGGACATGCGCCCGCCTTTGCCCAATTGCGTGCTGTCTTTCTTATAAAGACGCACGCAAAGCCCAATAGCCGGGGGAAAAACGAAAAGCACACGCACGAGCGTGTGCGATTCCTAGGTCAGTTTCTAAACCCCATACAAGAGGTCTCGCGCTGCGCGAGCAGGGCTGCGCACTGCAACGCTAGGCCCGAGACCTAAAAACGAGAACAGTGCCAAGTCCACCCACTTCACTCACCTCCTTTGTCCAATGTGAGCGGGAAGGGCAGGTAAACTATTGTTTGCCTCAGCTGATCTTGGTTCCTAGTCTGGCACTGACTGGGGCAGACAGACTGATATACAGTCTGTGCCCAGAGTGCCAAAAAACGAAAACATAAATGTTTCCCAATTATGGAAATATATGAAACCACAACGCCCCCTCCCCTCGACCAATGCACAACTCATAACCTCACAAATGACAGCAGAGAAAAAAAAAACACAATGCTGTCACTGGTGATATCTCATAAGACATCACTCAATGAACACACATGGACTTTCTCATTCCTACCAGTGGAAATATAGCCTCCTTTTTAGGTCGAGCCTAGCGCAGCGCGCATGCGCTGCACTATGGGAGGCTTCTTGGGGGCACTCCAAACTTACCCTGAAACTTCTCCGTGTGGGTCTTGCAACTCCCACACATTCTATTGGCCTTTGCGTGTGGCTTTCAATAATGAAAGCACGCAAATGGCCAAAGGCGGGTGCATGTCCCACCTCTTTGTGTAAAGGTCACTCCCACGGCGTTTTGCTCTCGGAAGCGAGCAGCGGCGTGCAGGGTGGCAGCTGCATTCCTTGTGGGTCAAGTTACTATTTACACAGAACCGCCGTGCTTTCACTTTCGGCTGTTTTCGTCTATGCGTTATTGCAGGTCCACAGGTTTGGATGCAGGTTTGGATCTCCCTTGAAGTGTTTTGTCTAAACGTGTGTTTTTTTAATCTTAGATCGTCCATCGTTCAATTGTGTGCTTAACCTAGAGGAACAGGAAGCAGTGAGTGGCGTTGTCAGACTAGACTTGTGACTTCTGAGCGCTACAAAATCAGCTCCGGGCGTAAACACAGAACTTGAGGTTCTAGTAGCTTTGATTATCTATTCCTCGTGGTAATAGAGAATGAGGCATCTGAGCGCGACAAAAATCTGGACCGGGCGTAAATACAGATCTAGAGGTTCTGGGAGCTATGATTATCTGTTCCTTGCGGAAATGGAGAATGGGGGCTTCTGAGCGCTATCCGGATGTGCTTCGCACGGTGTTAAACCATGGGGGTTTCTGACGCTATAAAGATCTGTTCTGAACCCTGCGAAGATCTGCTTCGGACGCTATACGAGAAGTATATACGGGCTCGCAGTCTCCACCTGTGGGAAAACTCTTGGCCCTCCTTCCGTCCTCCGCTCCCTCTTCCGTCCTTCGCTCCCTCAGCACTCCCTATTGTCCGTCCGCGCTCCCCTCCAGTCCCTCCTAGTGTCGCCCGCTTTATCCTCTCTGCCCTTCTTTGGTCGCTGCTCAGTGCAGACTGAGCCGGGGCAGAGCGGCTCCCTCTAACCCTCTCTCCACCACCCCGAGCCCTCCCTCCTCTCCATCCACTCCCCCCTGGCCCTCTCATTTACACAGAAAGCCTTTCTGTCCTGTGTTGCTTTTCTTTAGCTGTCACCCATGCCTTTTGCCAGGGACTGCGGTACACTGAGGGAGCTACCTACGGCGGCTCTCGGTACTGGAATAAGAGGGGTGAAGCCCAGGAAGATAGAGGTGCATCAGGAGAGGTGCACGTGCGTGTGTATTCAAGGAGGTGAACGAGGTGGGGGCAGCCCCACCAATGCCTCATGTACTTTTGTTCCTCCCTCCACAGTGCTCCATGTTGCTCTCTCTCCCCTGTGTGCTTCTACCCCACCCTCTCTGCAATGTGCTTGCCCTCATGTGCTTCAGCCACACAGCATTGCTTTCCTGTCTGTAGGCTTTTCCCCATCAGGTCCACATTGCCCTCTCTCTCGCCCATTTGCTTTTCTCCCTCCTCTGCTCCATTTTGCTTTCTCTCCCTGTCATTTGCTTCCACCCACCTGCGCCCTCCATGTTGCTCCCCCCATTCGTCATTCGTTTCCCCCCACCTGTGCCCTGCATCTTGTTTCTCCACACCATATCCTTCGTGTGGCTTTCGCCCCGCCCATGTTGCTTCTGTTCTCGCCTGCCTTTTACCCCCCCCCACACCCTAATGTTGCTTTCCACCTGCTTTTTTTTCTTTTTATTTACCGATCCAACTCGGATTGGTGAAAAATTCACCCACATCATTATGCAATCGTGCACATGCGTGATATAAGCACCTACAAAATGACACAGCCAGCAGCATCATAGGTTTTTTAAAATGTATCTTTATCCATACTGCTCAGCATCAGGGATGCTGTGCAGCATCGCTAAAACCTATTAGGAAAGCCAATAGATTCCAAAGGCGAGACCTGTTGGCTTTGCCAATGCTTGTTATTAATATAATGGCAACAAGGACGTCTAGTTGTTGATAATATACACCTAACCATAGGTTAGGTTATTACACATAATAATACTTAAACATTAGTTTAAAAAAAAGTACCTGAAAAAAATACAATTAAAATTAAGTTAGGTTTGCAAATTAAAACCGAAAAACGACTGAAATTGGGAAGTTATAGCTAGGACAGCACGCAATTCTTCACTCACACAACAGAGATGCAAACCATAACTCACACACTAAATGCAATGACCCAAAACCATCACAAAACTATAGTTCAAAACTACACATGGTGAAAATATATATATATATATATATATATATATATATATATATATATATATATATATATATATATATATATATATATATAGTTAAAACTGCAAGCTCTGTGCCAAAAACTACCCAATAAAATCATATACCACAGCAAAGTGTATAAAACATGATTAAAGTAGCAGCACAGACTCGACAATGATTGAACTGAGTCACAAACTGTGAAATAGTTGAACAAAGTAATGAACGAAAGGACAGGGTCAATGACTAACATGGGATCATGCATAGGGCCACAGTGCATTAAACAGGACCAAAGCTAAAAGAACTTTGTCACATTGTAGGTATTGAGATCACCAGTGCCTAGTTGGAGCCGGTGGTTTCCGGTGCTCGGCACCGGCACTTAATTGTCAACACAGCACTTATGACAGTCTACCACATGGTGGCGCTGCTCATCTTATTTAGAGGAATAATCTGAACTGTCACACTTGCAGGCGAGGGAGATGGTTAGTAGTTGTTTTGGTACCATCATTGGCAGCACTGGGAGGGGCAATGTGTGGTGCAAGCTGCAGTGGCCTCCTGGTCAGGGCCCTGGCACTTATTATTTTACAAATTAAGCACTGAACTCATTGCAGAACATGGCGAAGGCCACTGATGAAGTCACAAGACCACAGACAATAGCATAGGGTGAGAATCCACAGGAAATGGTCAGACAACAGAATAGGGCCAAAGGTCACAGAACAGGGTCACAGATGAGAGTATGGTCACAGGTCACAATACAGGGCCACAGATAATGTAACTCGGTGTCTGAGTGCAGTAAATAGTCCCTGACAGTGACAAAGTCAGACCACAAAATTGGCTGACAGATTATGGAACTGGGTATGTGAGGACAGAATAGACTGACAGACCACAAACCTGTCTGTGACCAGAAAAAGGGCCAGAGATTATAGAACAGCGTCACAGACCACAGGACAGGATCACAGACTCAGGAATGGAGCATGGGTGACAGAATGAGGCAAGAACTACCACAGAGAAGAGTCACACACCACAAGACCAGGGAACAGCCCACAGAATCAGGTCACAGGGGACGGAGCAGGACCGGGGAAAACAGGACAATGCCACTGACCACTTAACATGGCGAGGATCAAACATGGCAGAGCAAGATAGAGCATAGTCACACTGCAACAGACAGGAGCCACTGACCACTGCACCAGGGCAGACATCCCTAAACCAAGTCTCATATCAGGGAACAGGGTCACAGAAGATGGGGCAGGTATAACCCCCACTATATTGCACGTGTTGCATTGCTTGACAATAATATTGCATCCAGTGCATGTGGAAGCAGGAATAATTATTACATGCTGCCATGATGACGTAGTGTCAGGAGATGTAAGGTTTAAATATTATAGCAGGTGGATAACATTGACCTCGAACCACCATCATACAATCGTCACAGGCGGACATGGTTACACCCCGCAGTACAGGGTGACAGAAAGCAGTGTATGAACAAAGGAGAAAGCTACAGGCCACACAACAGGGTGATAGATCGCAGAACATGCCCACTACCGATGGGCAGGGGTAATGAAATACCAACAGTCAGTCAGCAACAAAGCGCCATCCAGTCGCCAGGAAGCGGGTACAAGGCCCCTATCCCCAGAAGCAGTGCACAAGTGCCCCGTTACAGGCGGGGGAACCTGCCTGTCTGCGACCAGCTGCAGAACTGGGCCTCCTCCCAGCAGTGCAGTGGCAGCTGCAAGATGGCGGCGGCTCCGCACCTCATCCGCGCATGCCACAGCCTCCATTTTCTTCCAGTTCAAAGAGATATTAGAAAGGCGGCTTTTTAATAAAAAATGACGATTTTGGCCGTTTCTTGCGACGTGTGCCATGTGAACACATGCAAATGAGGCAGAGAGAGCGAGGGAGACTGTCGGGCAGATGCGAGCAGCCAATCACGACACCCGCTCTTCATCTTTCTAGGACGCGATGCTAATATTAACTCTGGCGGAGGGGACTGTTCGGGGGAGGGGGCAGTCTGCCTCGCGTGTCCTTGCTTAACCCTCCTTGCTAAAACAGAGTCTGAGCTTGCTATTCTGAGAAGCGCCTAGACAGCGTCCACTGGCCTGCTTTACACGGATGTACCCATGCGTCGGGACCACCATGGTAGGGGCCAGACAGGCATATGTGGATCTGGTAAAGTCAGGCACATGTCAGACACATGCCAGGCTGCTGCCTTTTTCAGAGCCACTGGCCTCTTAGAAATGTCTCAAAATTCCTGTAAGGCCACAGAAGCCTTTTTTCTTGGGCAGAAAGAACTACGTTTTCATCCAATTTGGACAGCACAAACAAGGGTGGAATCTTCAGAGTTTACTGAGACTGGGTAGGTTGGGGTAGCTAACGCGATCGGGCGCTACATGCT
This sequence comes from Calotriton arnoldi, assembly GCA_963921515.1. NCBI lineage: Eukaryota > Metazoa > Chordata > Amphibia > Caudata > Salamandridae > Calotriton > Calotriton arnoldi. Next base: position 886,531 of record CAWUFW010003418.1, on the reverse strand, counting down.
CCACATTAGTAAATAGATTACGCTTGGGATGGGTGATGGTTTTAGTTATGTCTACTATATAGATGACACTACTTCCTCTTCACAAGTCAACAGGAAGTCCAACAGTGTAGGCAGCTGGTTGATATGCAGGAGTGTACCAAACAGAAGGGACAGAGGGGCAAGTTTAAAGAGGTCCAGCATACATGCCCCACAGAGACAGTAAGCAAAGAGGGTATGAAGTTCCTCAGGGTCTGAGTAGAAGAATGTGGGAGTGCAGGTGGAAGTGACACCAAGGATTGGTCGTCTCACCTGGAGTAGAAAACAAGGGGGAAATTCCCTTGTTGGAACTAGGGCTCTCACACACCTAGCAAGCTAGGTGTCATGCTTCATCATATGAGCCTGCCCCTCGTCAGGTCGGCGCTGCAATACCTGACGGGCACCCAGTACGGGGCTCTTTGGCGGGCGTCTTTTGTTCCTGCCGGTGGGTGCAGTGGGGGTGAGGGGCCTAGTGTGTGTAGATGTGCAGTGCGTGGATTAAAACAGGTCAGTTAGTCCTAGTAGTGTTTTATTCTGGGAGGTAAACTGCCTGAGTAACAAGCATTGGCATAGCCAATAGGTCTCGTCTTTGGGACCTTATAAGTGTTTAGCCATGCAACAATTGTGCTGCATAACTAAATACTTATAAGGTCCCAAAGGCGAGACCTATTGGCTATGCTCAATGCTTGTTTTCTATTTGTTTACTTTTGCTATAATCGCGGCACCGGCGCTTTACTTTAACGTTAAAGTAAAGCGCCGGTGCCGCGAATATAGCAAAAGTAAAGAAATAGAAAAACATCTATTTCTTTACTTTTGATATAATCGCGGCACCCGCGCTTCACTTTTAATGTTAAAAGTAAAGAGCAGGTGCCGCGATTATAGCAAAAGTAAAGAAATAAAGTCAGGCAGATGGCGGCTGCGCACGTGCACGCGTGCGTAACCGCATGCTGGTAGCCAGCAAAGTAGCACTTCCAAAAGCCCCTTACTAAAGGTCTCGCAGAGCAGTGCATGCGCTGGCTCAGCGAGACCTAAAAACAGGGAGAGTGGCACTGAACTAGATGAAAGGTTTCTAGCTGTATATGCTCTACTCTCTAAAGGTCAACATGTTTCGTGCTCTATGCGTCAGGAGGATCAAGGCACTTCATCAGGACCAAAATAACTATCTACACGACATGATAAGTGAAAAGCCTACATACCATGTTATCAGGTAGGGACCCTAAATGTGGGGACAAAAAATACGTGTTTACGATTATTTACTCAGCATCACGTTCAAAATACTCAGACAAGGTGTGTAGGTGTATTTAGTGCATATACACCCATGCTCTACACCGTGCTTATGGTGTAGTGAACAAAGGAAAAATTCATGCGACAATCGTATAATGGAAATCCCAGCTATACAAAATAAGCACATGATAATAAAAACATTAAAAATGGGGGACACTCAAGATGTGAAACTTATTTAATAAAAACAGATATGCTAGAACACGGCTCACCAAAGTTGCTGAATAAGGTTGCCTGCAACGGAGTCCGGCGGTCATTATGGACAACAATGTGTGTCCTAGGGGATAAGGTAGGGAAACAGGAGGCTGATTGTAGTCGTAAGATGAACCAACTCTGTCAATGTGAGACACAAGGGGGGCTCTGGCGGCAGAAACATACAAGGGGCAATAAATAGTAATGGGGTGCCCAGGGTCCGCTACCAGCTCCCATGTCCTGTGGAGGCGATCGTTGGCCCGTGCATCCCGTATAGTGGCGGTCCCGGGGCAGTAGCTGCTCACGGTGGTGTGCATGCTGACAGACCAGTACCGAGTATGGATCATCATGGTATCCACCCGGCAGGGATTCCACCAACCAGGGATGGGCGGAATGGGTTGGATGCCCCCAAGAGTATGTCAGAAATACTCTTGGTCAGACCAAAGCCCGCGAGTCATCCCGCGGTTCATGGGAAATCTCGCGGGACTGGGGGCCATGGTGGAAAATCTGATGGGATGCTGGTGAATGGAGCGGCCATCTTGAAAAAGTACCTGAGATAAGTACCTGAAAGGTGTATGTCAATGTCGTACATAGGTCTAGTGTCAGTGTCTCATCGCAGTATTAGTAGTAGTCGCCTACGAGGTTGACAATCAGAGGTAGAAATCGTGTGAGCGATGGTACATGGTGATATAATGAAGGCAGCGTGAAGCGAGCTTGCCAAGGGTGTAATGGTGTCAGTTGGGGTTGACAACGTCTGGGTTGTACCAAGGTCAGTCAAACAGTGTGAGACAGACGAAGGCGTAGACTGATGGTTCAAGAATGATGTGTCAGTGGGGACCGCATACCCATAGGTGTAAAAAGGTCGATCATATCCGTTAGTCCTAATATCAAGAGGCACACCACTGATAGGCCACAGAGCAGATGTTATCGGATAATGTACTCATTTATAAAGAACTAGGGGTATGGATACAGTTAAATCAGTGAGCCCCATGGGATGTCGTCATTGAGCCCTACACAGTGTGTAGAGAGTCTATGGACCCATCTCTGTTCAATCCTGAAAAGCGTCGGTTGTAAAATCTGGTTGTGGGCTTCCAGGATCACCCACTGGAGGGAGTCAGGGTGATGTTTGGTGTCTTTAAAGTGCGTGTATAGTCTGGTTGTGACCCTTTGACATCTAATGTTGCTTTTGTGTTCAGTTATCCGGGTCTTGACTGTACGCATTGTCATGCCTATGTATCTCAGGCCGCAGGGACAGGTTACCATATAAATGCATTGTGTCGTGTTGCAATTTGTATGGCGGGTAAGGGTCCACTTGAAACTAGCGGAGAAACAGATCTCCTTGGTCACTTTAGTCTGCTTGCACACTGCACAAGAACCACACGGGTGATGCCCTGTTACTGGAGGAAGTCCCCATAGGGTCTGCTGTGTGGTTTGTCTGATTTGTTTAGGTCTAGTGTGTATCAGAATATCCTTGAGATTCCGTGTCCGTTTGTATGCAAACCTTGGCCTAGGGATGCATAGGTCACCTGTACCTAAGATAGCCCAATGTTTTAAGATGATTTTCTTAATGCGGGCTGAGTCTGGGGTGAATGATGTGACACACGTTAGGGTGTCTGTCGTGGGTTTGGGGTGTACCTCGAGGAGGGCCTCCCTAGGGTTGTTCCTAGCCCGTTTCATGGAGTCCCTAATTTTGTGTTCTGGGTAACCTCTTGCCCTGAGATTGGCAGCCAGAGTACTGGCTGCTGTTTTGTAATCAGAGGTCTTAGTACAGTTACCCCTGATGCGTAAGAACTGCCCGAAGGGGAGGTTGTCTCTCAGCGCTCTAGGATGGTGACTGTTATATAGCAATAAGCTGTTGCGGTCAGAGGGTTTTCTATAAAGTGTGGTGCTGAGTGACCCGCCCGTCAGTAGGATTTTCAGGTCTAGGAAAGGGATATCGGTCTCCGAGATGGTGTGAGTAAATGTTAGAAATTCATTTTGATTATTGACCCAAGTGACAAACTCCTCACATGTAGAGCGATCCCCTCTCCAGAAAATGAGGATATCGTCTATGAAACGTCTCCACAGTTTCAAGTTGTAGAGATATGGGTTGTTAGTGTTGTGGATGATGTCTCTTTCAAAAGCTGCCATATACAAGCAGGCTTTCCCCCTTGTTTTCTACTCCAGGTGAGACGACCAATCCTTGGTGTCACTTCCACCTGCACTCCCACGTTCTTCTACTCAGACCCTGAGGAACTTCATACCCTCTTTGCTTACTGATATGCAGGAGTACCAGCATTTTAACCAGCCCCACCTGTGAGAGGTGTTTACAACTACTTTTGTTAAATAAGCACAGCACACATAAATAGACGTAGTCACCTGGCCCTATCTGCGTCTTGTTTGTTTGCACTTATCTAGTTTATCTAATAATTGTGGGTTTTTGGAGGGCATGTGACATGTAGTACAAGATGGCGGTTTCCTGCGACGGCCATTTTGTCTCAGTTGTACTTGAACCTGCTCACAGCGGTTTCTACACAGACCGGTTTCTGGGCTGCAATCCACATTGAGCTTAGAGATTGGCCCCATAAACTGATTTTCTTGCCTGTCCAAGTCACGTCCGTGACTTGGCCAGTAACAGCCAGATCCCGCCTGTGCATGGAGAAATGACTCATGGAGAGATACTGTCTAAGACGCCAGGAGGACCTGAAGTCCAGCTGATCGGGGCCTAAATAGAGAAGGAAGGTGGACTGCACATCGAAAGGGTCCTGGGCGTGCCGGAGTTAGCAAAGGACTGAAGCTAGTGGTAGGCTTGTTCTGCCCCCTTAGTGAGAACCTGTGTACACGCGCCCTACCAACCCGTAGTAAGTAATGGGGACCAGGGCCGGGATGCTCGTATAGCCCATCGTGCATGTACGTCTGGAGCCTTTAGAGGACAGTTCTTATATGTTGAAGGCTATGGACTATGCTGCCAGCTCCCGGAGGCATGTGGCACCAGGCACAATAAGGGAAAAAGAAAAGAACAGGGAGAGACAAAGAGAAAGAGAGAAAATGGAAAGAGAGAGGAAGGGAGTGTGGCTGGTTTGAACATTTTAGCCAGGGGTAGTTTTGGCTCACAGTCCGGCTCTGGTGAGGACAGTCACCCAGTGGTGGACTGGAAGTGTCCTCAAGAGGCCTGCCAAATGTTGTGTACGCCACTTTCTGACTTTGTAGAGCCTGCATCACCCATTTCCCAGCCTGAGTGGTATGCAAGGTTCAGATGCCCAGCAAGGAAGCCATTGACCATTTGGCAAGTAAGAAACTGGACCCAGCTTTGGCTGGGTAGAAAAATGGAGCCCCTGCCATCCGGTTGTGTGTCCATAATTCAGTGCAGTGGGCCGCTCCGGCACAAGGTTCCCGATTCACGGATGCACTATGATAGGTTTGCCCAGCTAGGTTTCCCTCTCTTTCTTTCCATATCCTTGGAGGCGCGTTCCATTGGCTGGGGCCAATCATATTGCTCTCAGTACAATTGGAGCCAACGTGACACCTCTTATGGTTGAACATTTACTGTGACTTGTAAACATAGAAACATCCTAAACTAGAGTGCCAGTGTTTCTAGTGTCTGCCAGCTATTAGCAATGATCAGGAATAAACGAGATAGAGAGAATTAAACCTTTGACTCACTTTGGTACTAACTGCGAGGTGCCATTCTTTGGCACCTGTTCACACCTAAAGGGCGTTAGGGCCTAAGTTGCTACTTGTCCCCTGAACTAAGTCTGGTATCTCCTCTGTTACCAGCATCAAACCCTGAAGGTCTTTGCATGGTGGACAAGGCATTGACTAGAAACTTGTTTCAGATTCCTCTTGACAACTATAAGCACCTTGTTCTGTACACGTTATAAAAACAGCCCTTGTCCTCATATGTCCTTCCTTAGGGGTGAGCTCCTAACAAGACTTCCAGCTTGGAACATATCCCAGGAAACCTTAAATGATGGGATTATTGATAATCAAGATACAGCAGCACACGATCCCTCAAATGGGTACCCATCTACATCCCGTTCTCCTTCCCCTACCCGAGAACTGCTTGAGATCAAACATCTAGCGTTGCAGATGCTTAAGTAAAATTTCCAAGAATAAAACAAGTTTTCAAGTTTGAGTGTTGCAATAAAGGGGAAGGAACAGTTGAAGACAGAAAGAGAAACTGGAGGAAGAAAGACCTGTTCTGTAAGAGAAGAGGGTTGTGAATGAGCTGCAACTGAAGGAGTTAGAGACAGAGGCAGTGAAGGAATCGCTGCGTTCAACACCCAAACCTAAAGTTATCAGGTAACTTATTTGGATTTATACCATAGGCCCTGATGTGGTGTGTGACCGAGTTTACTTGACCTGCCTTGTTATGGGCAGAGGCAAAGTATGGAAGGTCAATCAAAGGCCGTACCTGGTCCTCTGTCCTCATTGACAACAAAGATATCCAGGAACCGAATGATGAGAATCAGAAGATGTATGCTTTTTTTTTTTTACAGAGTTTTATATAGCGCAAACTTGACCCGAAGGTATCGGGTATCAGAGCGCTTTACATTAGCACCAGTTGTGTTACACAAAGACACATTCATTTTTGTTAGGCACGGGGAGATTAAGTGATTAACCCAGAATCACAGGATGTTGAGCGTCATTGCCGAGACTCGAACTCAGTTCCCCAGATTTGAGGTTGACCACCCTAGCCGTTAGACCACATCCTCTCCCCAACTATTGGATGAGAGATGCCCATGTTCAGTGATTTGTATAAAGAAATGTTACAGGATGGATGAAAGGAAAAGAAGTTCCTTCCTATGAATGCCTCTCACACCATTTGATTGCGTTGAGGCCACTGGGAACTTATTCTGTCGAGCTGCGGTAGCAAATCGCCGATTTGCAGATCGGTGGTGCAAAACAGACCTAGGGTAAATCTGAGCACAAGCCTGCGAAGCAGGTGGGTGAGGAAAAAATTGGGATTCCTTGGCGTTTGAGGCCAAGAACCCACATCCAAGGGACATATCTCTTGGGAAGGCTTTGTGGAGGTGAGGTATACAGATAAGCTAGCCACCCGGTACCCCATTCCCACCTCCAAGTCTATGGGATCTAAGACCAGTGGCACGGCTGTCATTCTAGGGACAAGGGAGTCCCCTTGGGGGATGGCTGGCAGGAGCTGCCTCCATCAACCTCAGAGGAGACCCCCCCCCACTATGAGATTGGACCCACTGGATGGAGAATCCTTGTGATCTTATTTTTGTAGAGAAGTAATGAAATACTTGCAAAGGTGACCCCATTCAGGAGAATTCACTGAGGGGTAGCTCAGCTTGTCTCCTTAGAAGAGAAAGCAGACAAACTACGTGCCTGAACAAGTGGCCGACCCTTAACCAAAGGCCAGGGAGGAGGGCAGAGCACCTCAGCGGGTAAGTACCTGGTCATGGCCTAATTTAATGGATCTCAGCAAACTGCTCCCCAGCACAGGCCCAGCTGCAGCTGGCTTCAGGGGCTTCCAGGGTCCTCTTTGAGTTCTGGATGCTGTCTCCTCCATCTGTGCTCTGCCAGTATCTGCCTGGCGGGTCTTGGTACTTGAAATGCTTTGGGTAAAGGCATTGTGAATATTCCCTAGAAGTGTGGTATATTGAAAATCCATAAAAAATGTGTTTCGATCCTATTTCACACACTCTTTCCTCCATTTTGAGTGTCCAGAGGAAATTGTGCTTTGAACTTGACTTGCGTGAAATCGCATAATTTTTTCAAGTGGAATTTTGTGAAACTCAATGGACATTTCCCAAAAATTACGCTTTTGTAGCAACATGCGAATTTCTGGTTTCTCACTTGGCTTTTGCTATCCAAGCACGCAGCTCACATAAACAATTCTCACAAGATACCGCAAGAGACTGATTTGGGTATGAAATGTCTCTCAATCAGACATTTTCTGTGTAAATCAACCTCCCACTGGTATCTTGCAAGACTGTTTAATGCAAGATGTACTCTTGGGTAAAACTATGCGAAATTATGTCATGCATATGTTTGGTAATTTCATGAATGTCACCAGCGTAATTACTACTCCAACCGCCCTACTCTAAATGCCTACGTCCATTGCAAATATACTTCCATTCAGTTCTGGGTGTAGACTGAAAGAGCCCACACTGTGCATGGGATTATTCCTCATTCCACACTCCATCAGCTCCTGCCCTTTAATCCCTGTCTGGCTTAAAAGGAGTTGGGAGAATACATAAAACATCCCACGCAGCTAGCTCTGTCCAAAACAAATGGGAGAAAAAGTGTATGAAGATGGCATGTCGGAGAAAAAAATAAAAACACAATAGATGGACTGTTCTACTCATGTCTGGACTGAAGATAGAATCAGTCTTCTGATGTGGACCAAGCCAATTCCTCCATCTCAGCCAAGGTAGAATTTTTCAAATACCCCCCCTCCCCCAAGTGGTTTTGAGCCAAATCTTTGTACATTGCCCCACTGCGGATTTTGAGCAAGCCCGGTCTAGCTCCCCCAGAATCTCAACATATGCTGCCCCTTTCAAGGCACTACTTTGAAGTCTTCTGGCCTTGAACAAGGGCGTGAGTGGACTTGCCCTGGCATTCCTAGATCTTGGAACTGAGAGTTGCCTGTCTCCACTAGGTTGGCATCAAACCTGAAAAGATATGCCAGGGTCACGTTTCAGTGCTTGCGTGTTCACAAAGGCTACTTGTCTGACGTCCTGGTAGCATAGGCAACCACCAGAGGACCCTTCACAATTGCTCTGCAGGTCTTATAGTCACACTACTGAGCCACAAAGGAAACATGCAAGGCACCTGAGAGGTGACAACAGAGTTACAGCGGAGGCGTCCCCGGAGCATTGACTCTGCATGTTGAGCACCTTCCGCTGAACCCAAATGGAGTTATAAGTGGGGCCCCTGTGTCCAGTACTAACTAGCCTTTACTGATCATGGCTTCATGCGTAGTACACATCAACACCCATGTGCTGGGTAGTGGATGTATGCCCTGAGCCACAACTGTGGCAACACACCTGCCACAACACCGCACCCCACATCACAACATCAACAAGGGGATAACAATCTACAGTTATGTCACTTTTATTCGTTCGGCTCTGGATAAAAAATACTCTCATGGATTTTAGGGAAACCGCTGAGCTTCCTCAGCATTGATATGAGTCTTACTATAACCTATGGCCACCGGTACCTAGTGGCCATCACCAAACATTCCAGAGATACCACCCTTCCCTAGTTTATAGACATCCTAAACTTAATGAAATTAAAGATAGGTCCACCAGAAGGTCACAGGTATTGGAATAATTCAACTAAAACCAGATGTTGCCATTTTAATTTTGGGATCACCCTAACTGAAAAATAGCTTCATCCTTTAATACCCAAGGACGCCGAGAGTTGTTGACTGCAGGTGAGAGGTCATGAGATATCACCACTTTTAGGCAGTGGTGACTCCTGACTAGGGGTGGATGGTAAATTCTGCTCTGCCGGCTGAGTTGGCGGAGTTTTGGCCACTCCACGCTAGGCTTGTAGCTCTGAGTTCTGGCCAAACTCCGCCTACCACTGCGTGGCAGAGTTTTTTCTCGGGCATGGCACGCCAGTGGTGAGTTGGCGAGCGAAAATTGGCGTCCCCCAGGGTGATTTTCAGCTGCTAGGAGTGCACCCGGTGAGATTTTCCCAGCGCGGGCAGTCGCGACAGCTCGCTGTGAGAAAGCTGCTGCTCGAGTAGAAAATCTGCTTGAGTGGCGGCAAAACCAACTTGAGCAGCAGTGCCCTCTGGCATGCTGCATGGTGCCGCTTCTGCAGATCTTTCAGCGTGGAATGAGCTCCTGCCACTAAAAATCAGCGCGAGCATTGCGGCATGCTGATTTCCACCCGTTCACGGAACTCCTTGGAACTCGCTGAGTTTTCATGTAACTTTGCAGAAAAACTGCCGAGTGAAACTCCGCGAGTTCTACCCACCCCTACTCCCGACCACAACCGCTAGGTCCCAGGGTATGCTCGCACCCCAGTGGACATCAATTTTTACAACATCCACACATCATTCTTCATTAAATTCAACATTGTTCTATGGACTCCGACTTATTTCGTGAAACAGAATAAAGAACCTGGGTTGAAAACTTGCAGTAGGGAAGAGAAGACCATGAGAAACACACCTTGTCTGTGCCATTAGACTGTCGATGTGGCACTGAGCTGTGATGATGCTTTTGCGCCGTAAGTTAACATTTCCAGCACTTAGGGCCGTTCTGGCGATATTCTGGAGGATGACTTCTCATTGGATGGAGTCACCCATTTTAGTCTCTAAAAACTCTTTAAGTGAAACAAACCATGAAATAAACCACAGGCCAACCCATAAACCTTGTAACATACCGTACTGCTAACGCTATCTTTTTAACTAACTCGAGTCATTTTATGTAGAGCCTGCACTTTTTTCCTGTTCGTTATCATTTTACTATACTTTCATATTGAGGATTTTATTAAAGTTTTATTTCTTTTAATGTAATAAAATAATATTAATAATAATGTAAATAATTAATGTAACAGCAACTTTAAAAAGTAGATAAGAAATAAATCTCCTTTAACTGGGCACCCAAAGGGAAGGCAAAATAAATAGGAGTGAACGTTAATATAAAAAATAAATATAATAAAATAAAGCAATATTTTGAACCTACTTGGGCACTGAGGAGAAAGGACCAATTATTTTTAGGTGGACATGAACAATGTGCGTGGGCTCTGTGCAGGCACCCAATATGTAAAGTGGGTTGACTCAGCTGCATCCTGTGCTGGGTGGAAACAAAGCATGAATAACAGTTTAACAAACCAATGGCTGAAGCCTGCTAGAACAAAGCCCCACTTTGTGAATGATGTTTGTGAAAAGACTAGCCCGTTGAAAGAGGTTTAACTTTTAAGTCTTTCTCAAAAGCCAGCCCTAAAGAATACAGGAAGGGACTTCACCTAGGTTAAATGAAGTTTACTTGTCAGTCAAAAAATATTTAAAAAGTTGATAAAGGCACAAAGGATGAGTGATTCCCCAAACTCCCAGTGGTCAGTTATGGTATGCACTGTCAGTACCATCATCACCCAGTGGACAGTTATGGTATGCAGTCAGGTATAGTGGCTCCTAACGTTAAGTTGTGGTATGACATGGTCATGAGAGACACCTAGTGCTCACTTTGGGTATTGCAGGAGTGAAACCGCGGGCTTAGTTCTGGAATGGGATATACATTAACAGAACTAACCACAACCTGGCTTTACGGCGCGGCCTGATAGGGTCTGTGGACTCGACGTGACCCCCACGCTTTTCTCAAAAGGTCAGATGCTGGTTCCGCATGACCAAGCCTAACGCGCGCAGCTCTAGTAGCTGCGAATTCGGGCAAAAATGTAAACAGAAGGGGTCACATGAATTAACTGTGTCATAAGGACGGCTACCAAACAATGCCACCCTCAAATAATGCGCATGTCTGATGACGTGTTGGCACACGGAGCGCAAAAACATACTACCCTGTGATTAAGCATGTGACACTGCTGGGGTGTCTGGAAACGGCTGAAACAATGATAAGGGAGACTCCGACTGTGCGGGGGTTAATAACAAAAGGTATAAAAGTAACAGGGGCTCAGATACTGTGTGTCAATGTCAGCAGCGCCACCTAGTGGGCAGATATACTATTGCACGGTCAACGGTGAACCCCAGTAGTGCACTTGGACCTTTGATCGGCCATTTGGATGAAGAGTATGGAATGACCAGATGAATCATTGCGGAATTAATGTAAGGATCAATTATTTATTTACTGACATGGCAAATTACGTTTGCACCGTGGAAAAAGTCTCATTTGGCCAATAGCATAGATCAGATAGGAGCCCATTAATAAAGGAACAGTGATGTTTTTTCGAGAAGCGCCTGAACGCGAGGAGTCAGGGTGTGCCAGAGCAGCAACCTTTAGCATTAGGAGGGGAGGGGGCGTTGGGAGGAAATGAGGGGGGGCGGGTTTACGGGGGAACACACTTGTGATTATTTAGTGGTGAGATAGCTGGGTGTCTTCTCTTTTGGACTTTGTTAGTCAAACAGGCTATTTTAAATTGGATCTGGCCGGTTCTGGCATTGAAAGGGTGGCACAGATCTGACTGTGGCTGTTGCTGGCATTGAGGGGGTGGCACAGATCTGACTGTGGTACCGGCATTGAGGGAGTGACACAGAACGGACTGTGGCTGCCAACAGCATTCAGGGGTGGCACAGAACTGACTGTGGCTGTTGCTGGTATCGAGGGGGTGGCACAGATCTGACTGTGGTACCGGCATTGAGGGAGTGGCACAGAAATGACTGTGGCTGCCACCAGCATTCAGGGGTGGCACAGATCTGACTGTGGCTGTTGCTGGCATTGAGGGGGTGGCACAGATCTGACTGTGGTACCGGCATTGAGGGAATGAGACAGAACAGACTGTGGCTGCCACCAGCATTCAGGGGTGGCACAGAACTGACTGTGGCTGTTGCTGGCATCGAGGGGGTGGCACAGATCTGACTGTGGTACCGGCATTGAGGGAGTGGCACAGAAATGACTGTGGCTGCCACCAGCATTCAGGGGTGGCACAGAACTGACTGTGGCTGTTGCTGGCTTTGAGGGGGTGGCACAGATCTGAATGCGGTACCAGCATTGAGGGAGTGACACAGAACTGACTGTGGCTGCCACCAGCATTCAGGGGTGCCACAGAACTGACTGTGGCCGTTATCAGTATTGAGGGGTTGGCACAGATCTGACTGTAATACCGGTATTGAGGGGTTGGCACAGATCGCACTCTGCTACCGGTGTTGAGGGGGTGGTACAGATCTGACTGTGGCTGCAACTAGCATTGAGAGGGCGGCACATATCTGACTGTGGTACCGGCATTCAGGGGTGGCACAGATCTGACTGTGGCTGCCACCAGCATTCATGGGTGGCACAGATCTGACTGTGGCTGCAACTAGCATTGAGAGGGCGGCACATATCTGACTGTGGTACCGGCATTCAGGGGTGGCACAGATCTGACTGTGGCTGCTACCAGCATTCAGGGGTGGCACAGAACTGACTGTGGCTGTCACCAGCATTCAGGGGTGGCACAGATCTGACTGTGGCTGCCACCAGCATTCAGGGGTGGCACAGATCTGACAGTGACTGCTATCAATATTGAGGGGTTGGCACAGATGTGACTGTGGTACTGGTATTGAGGGGTTGGCACAGATCGCACTGTGCTACAGGTGTTGAGGGGGTGGTACAGATCAGAGTGTGGCTGCTATCAGTATTGAGGGGTTGGCACAGATCTGACTGTGGTACTGGTATTAAGGTGGTGGCACAGATCGCACTGTGTGTCCGGTGTTGACGGGGTGGTACAGATCAGACTGTGGCTGCTATCAGCATTCAGGGATGGCACAGATCTGACTGTGGCTGCTATCAGCATTCAGGGGTGGCACAGATCTGACTGTGCCTGCCACCAGCTTTCAGGGGTGGCACAGATATGACTAAGGCTGTTGCTGGCATTGAGGGGGTGGCACAGATCTGACTGTGGCTGCTATCAACATTCAGGGGTGGCACAGATCTGATTGTGGCTGCTATCAGCATTGAGGGGTGGCACAGAATTGACTGTGGCTGCAACAAGCATTGAGAGGGCAGCACATATCTGAATGTGGTACCGGCATTCAGGGGTGGCACAGATCTGATTGTGGCTGCAACTAGCATTGAGAGGGTGGCACATATCTGACTGTGGCTGCTGCCACCCTCATTCAAGTGGTGGAACAAATCTGACTGTGGCTCCTACCAGCATTGAGGGGTTGGCACAGATGTGACTGTGGTACCGGTACTGAGGGCTCTAAAACATGCCCCTTCCAGAAGCCTGGATGCAAAGGGTTCTGCAGGTGGCAAGATTCCAGACAGTCAGATTGCCCAGGAGTTCTTTGACCATCACATTACCACCATTGTATGATTTTTGATAAGGCATAGAATATTGTGATGAGCTGAATTTTGATTTAAATCTCCAATTAAGATTTTTAGGTCGAGCATTCGAGACCTCTTGTATATACTTTAGTATATACTTATATGTGTATGTACTTTGTGGGCTCTGGAGATTACCATAGGACATGTCTGCTTCCGCTTAGGGACTTTTTTTTCTGTTCCACTGCCTCTATTTAACTGTCTTGATAGAAAATGACCAGTAGAGGTCAGTAAAATAGCAGAATTGTTTTCTGCTTGTTCAACTGCCTCTATTTAATTGTCTTGAGAGAAAACGACCAGTAGAGGTCAGTAAAATACCAGAATTGCTTTCTGCTGAGGGACTTTCTTTTTTAAATTTTTCTGGCAACTGCCTCTATTTAACTTTCTTGATAGAAAACAACCAGCAGAGGTCAGTAAAATACCAGAATCACTTTAGCATTCTCTAGATTCCAGTCCATAGAAATTGTCTTCCACGAGCACCCGTAGACAATACTATTTTTTTTTAACTTGTATTTTCAGTGATATGACCACCGAAGGCCCTGATTTTATATTAAAAACAGAGCTTTGGATTATACCATTTCCCGCTGAAAGGCAATATTTCTATCCATGTGTTCCCATACCTGGCATGTCATGCAGTTTGGTGCTTACTTTCCCTCCATGTTAAAGAACAGTAGATGTTTCAGCACCCAGGCTAATGTGCTGCATAGCTAAATACATATAAAGTCCCAAAGGCGAGACCGATTGCATTGCAAATGCTTGTTTTTAAAATGCAGCTGTGTTGATAGTATTCAATTACTGGTTAACCTGTCCTCTTCAGAAACAGATGGCAGTACCTCTCAGAGAGACTGCATGCCAACAGTAAAATTCAGGTTGTACCCCTCAAAAGCTGATGCTCTTTTGTTGGGTCATTTTCATCTTTGATGCCAACAAGTTGGCTAGTTAGTTTTTGCTAGCACTCCAATGCAGTATCCCTAAATATTAATCTGGGAATTACTTCTGATAAAGACACATAGATAGATGCCAAGATCGCAGCAGTTTTGAAAGTGGGTAGTTTCTAACTTTGATCTTTGAGGAAACATTTTGCACTATTTGACCGACCCACAACGAGTGAACGCTATTGTGGCTCCTGTGCTGTTCTGTACTGACTTTGTGAACAAAGTCTATTTTGGTGTTATAGCTGACTACCCAGGGTTAATGGTTGTTAAAGGCCCCAAAAAGAAGGAGAGAGCCTTTAACAACTGTTTAAGTATGAGACAGAAGAGCTGGCACTAATGAGGTGAAAACTTTGCCCAGACTTTATTACCATATGTAAAAATACAAAATAATGAAGTAATAATGTCAGAAAATGTGCTGCATTATGCTGCAAACTTTTGCTTTTTCTTGTTACATAATTTATTCAACCCTGCTGCATAATTTGATGCCCGCCTGCTACATAGATCCAGTGGTCCTGGCTATAAGCCTATTAGAACATTCCACCCGCCAGGGATAGCATGTTATAAATTAAAAAGAGAGAAACAGAAAGACAAATATTGGAATGTTGGAGCAGAAGGGCTTTGCCAGCCATTAGGGGCTCTGTGCCACTTCACTGTCTTCAATGGAGCTCTCAACATTCCAATGTGCTAATTAGGCCATGAAGATTATCAACGGGCCACCTTGAGAGACTCAAAAATGTGACTGGTCGCCAGCTAATGGATTTCAGGAACAGAGACCACGTGACTCAGTCCTAAGATCTTCTTTGTTGTGTTTCTGTAGAGTGGAGCATTGAGTTTAAATTCTGGGGCAGAATACACCAGGATTTTTGTAATTGCGGCCCAATCTTTCTTCCCGAGAACCAGCGGCAGCTCCTCCGCTATGGTGGAGAAGCAGCTTAAAAAAAAAACTAAAAAAAAACTGATAATAAACCTGGGTTTATTATTGTTGTATTTTGTTTACTGGCTGAGTCATTCAGGGCGGGGCCAGGGGGGATGACAGGCACTGAGGGGAGTGGTTTGCACACATTCCCTTCAGTGCATATGAGGGTTTGGCCGGCCATCTCAGGATGGCCAAACCAACATGCACACTGAATCTGTGTCCAACCGGCGCTTGATGCCAGCAGCATGAGAGCAGCATCCGGATTGACTGCAGGGAAGTCTGGGAGCCTGTGCCTGCAGTGACCTGGAGCCAGAGAGGAGTGGAAGACTAGCGATGTGTCAGGTACGCTTTTTTATATTTTTTTGTTTGTCTGTCGTCTCAGCCCGCCACTTTTACCGGATGCTGGCCCTACTGGTGAGAACATTGGATATAGTAGGCTGCCTCAGCCTCTACTTCCATCTGTAGCTCACTTCTGAAGGGGCCCAGGTAAAAAAAAAGCTGTAACTGGGAGCAGGTACTTCTAGGCACTAGCAGCCTCGATTTGGAATGCCAGACCTACAGTGGTGGCTGGTGACATTTGAAAGTGGTGGGGCGTAAAAGTTAGGGATGACTTTTGAGGAGCCAGCGAGCACTGCATTTTCATTTACTTTCGCCTTGTTATTATTTTGAAGACTGTGCACCCCCATAATGGGGGTCCCATCACACCCATTTGCACAGAATCACAATTACAACAGGAGTACATGACCACTGCCCTGTGCTCTCTGCAGAGAGGCCAAGGATTGGATGGGCATGTATTCTGAACACATTTTTGACTGACTGGCACACACTGTGAGAAACTCACAGTGCCTTCAGCCTCAGCTCTAGAGCTCTCAATTGCAGCATAACACGCAGTGCTGCTGGTGTGACTCTGTTCAAAGGATGGGTGATCAGGAATGAAAAACTGCTCCAATGTGTTCTGGCCTGAGATATTGAGTGAACTGATTTATAAGGCGGCTGCATGCCTCTTCTGCAATATCAATTCTGTAGTGTAAGGGCAGCACCTACAATGCAAATCATGTAATGAAGCTGGCACCGTCTCCTTAACTGTTTGTTTGGCGTGCTGCTGGCGTACATGTGTTTCTGAACAGTGTGCAGAAAGTTAACACGACCTATGCTGCACTTGCAGTCAGACGTATTTGAACACATTAATTAGATAATGAGTGGGCCAGTGCGAAATGTTAACTGAGCCCCTTTATTGAGGAAATTACAACTGGTGCCTCTATTGGCATATATGGGAGCATAAAACGGCATCCTGCAGTGACTCGCTATGAGTGCACATCATGGTACGTACTGACTGTGTTGGTCTCCAGCATTGCCACCGGCACACAAAGGCCAGGCAGGATGCAATCACAGAGTCAGGTCCATACAAACAGAGCTGAATGTGAATGTCATGCTGTTGGCATGGTTGACGCTGCCTTACATCACAGATGTGGTGGCAGATTTGAGATTTAGTACATTCTGCTAAGTAGCACTGCTAACAATCACAGTCCCATCTTTTAATTTTTTTTATTTCATCCTCAGGTTTATCATAAACAGACACCCCAGATTCAGTCCTTCGCTGAACTATGTATCATTACTATATGCATCTAGAGAGACCGATACATACAGATCATGTCACATGGTCACAGCCACACTTTGGAAAGATGCAGGCAGGCATGGCAAGGCAAGTAGTGCACCGGCCTGTCTGTCAGCAGCAAACCTCAATCAGAGCTCTCAGATATCACCTCCTACTAGTATGAATGTCAAGCTCAATCTAATATTAAATATACCTCCCTGGCACGAAGTGAATGCAGTGTGTTTTCACCTGAGCAAAAAAGACTTCTACCCTATGTAGCATCACAAGTGTATTCGTGAGAGTCTGGGTCCCTGTGCCGAATGATAACCTTTCATACCAATTAAATAGCTTTCCAGATCCATCCCAGAGTAGCTAGGGTACAGTTTTCTTTGCATTCTGGAGATTGTATTACAAGAACTACAAGTCCCATAATGCAAAAATGCAGACATGTCAGCCCTTTAAAATAATCTGTGACGGCTCACTGTTTAAGCGAAATCTCGGTTATATTAAAACAAGGACTTCAACAAACATGCCATCAGTGGGACAGATATAGCTATGCATTTAAGCACACTCTGTAATATTAGAAAAATATGTATTATCGAATTTATCGCTGCTTGAAAAAGATGTAGCTGGCGCACATCTGAGGGGAAAGAGTGAGCAGGGGCCCCTGAGGTGGTGAACGGTCAGACACATGGTGCCATGAGCCTGCCTATGGACCAACCGGTCCTCAGAATACTTCACCAGTCACCCCAATAGCAATTAAAAAAGCTTGAGGGCAAGCCCAGTAACCTGGACGTAGGAGTGTTTATGGCTATGCTTGGAGTGAAGATTAGCTATACTGGTTATAGCTCATAAAAGGCAGCCCTGAACCCGAGTGAGTTATTAAAGGTTTCTTATAAGGGTAAAATAAATGTAAAAACATTCTTTTCCGGTGATATTCAGTCGGGCCTGCATCTGCGCTTTCCTTCCACTGTTGGCACTTCCTTCCCTCTCGCCGCTGTCTCTTCCTTCTAATTGCCGTCGCTTCCCTTTCCTCTTACTGCTGTTGCTTCCTTCCCTCTCACCACCGTCGCTTCCCCTCTCACCACTGCCCCTTCCTTCCCTCTCACGCTGATGCTTCCTTCCCTCTCAACGCTGTCGCCTTCATTCCCTCTTAGCGCTGTTGCTTCCATCTCTCCTCTGTTGCTTCCCTTACCTCTCACCGATGTCGCTTCCTTAGCTTTTATTGCTGTCTGTCACAAAAGATCAGCAGTCACTATCTTTCCTCTTTCGTTCTTGCTTCTTCTCACATCTTACTCTGTCCTTTTCCTACATTCTTCTTCCTTCCCTCTCCTCAGGCTTCATCCTGGCCACCTCTCATTCGTTTCTCCCCACTCTCCTCCCCTTATCTCGTCCATAGATCCGTGACTTTAAAACGGACTTCAGTTGCTGACTTCCCCTGAGGGCGCCAGAGGAACACATAATATTTTATATTTATAATGCTGACAATATGCCGGTTACTGTTTTTAACTAGTAACAATAACAGCAAGTGGTGTCATGTGGCAGGGGCAGCGGGCTTCGGATCAGCAGATAAATCGCAGAATGCCTCTGGCAATTAACCCGCTGAGCCATCGTTCCGGATAATAGCATCACCAGGCACCCTGCTTGCAGTATCACAGAGGCACTGCGTACTCACAGTATCACGAGGTACTGTGTACTCGCACAAACCTAAAGCACTCTAGAGTATCACCAGGCACCGTGCACGCAGTATCGCGAGGCACTGAGTACTAACCCTGGGCAAAGCACTACGCTACGCTCGCGTAGTTTGCGAAGTTTGCGCTACTTCGCACAACGCGAATTGCACGTAGCACAGTGCAAACACGCGTAGCGTAGCGTAGCGTAGTGCAGCGGTCATTTTTTGCTTGCTCGCGGTCCTCAACATCAAGTTGGCGACCGCGAGCAAGCAAAATGACATCCCGGCGAGATTCTCAACGCAGAGAGGTCAGGTTTCTCATTGCGAGTGGTCGCGTATGCTCGCGACCGCTCGCGATGAGAAACTACCAGTCCGCGTTGAGAAGCTGCCGCTCGAGTAAAAATCTACTCGAGCGGCAGTAAAAGACAGCTCGCACTGTGCAAGATGCCGTTTTCAATGATTGCACAGTGCGGACAAGCATCCGGCACTGTGCAATCATTGCGAACAGTGCACTACGCAGTTCGCGTAGTGCTACGCGTAGTTCGCGTAGTGCGAACTGCACTTTGCGTAGCTTCGCGTAGCGCTACTTCGCGAACTACGCCCAGGCTTACTGAGTACTCACATTATCACGAGGCATCGTGCAAGCAGTAGAACAAGCCACTGTGTAGTGTACTATCACTACTACAGAATGCGCATAGTACCACAACGCCTGGTTCAGTAGCAGCAAGCACTGTGGGCTCACCTGGTACGTTGTGCTCCCAGCATCAGTGTCACCAGGCTCTGCGTGCTCACTGTGTCTGGAGGCACTCACCTCAATTGTGAGCAGCAACACTGAACCAGTGTATTCATTGGTTTGAGAGGGAAGGAGAGGCAGCTACTGTATTGTGGTGCAGCCATAGCACCGCCAGAGGCCTGTATTCATTGATGTGCAAATTATAACCAATACATATAAAAATACCGCACCCTGACTCCGGTATTTGTTCTTAAACTGCACACCTTTGTAAACACTTTGCATTTCGGTTTCATGACTCACAGTCCTTGCATTACAGCGCTGCCGGGATGTGACAACCCACACCAGTCGCGGCCGGCATGACTCGGGGTACGCGCGCGGGGGGGGTTAATTAAATAAAATAAAAATAAATACATTTACCAGGATGAGGCATCTCCTCCGCCTGTCCCGCGTCGCATCACGTCTCCGAGTCCTCTCACAGACGTTGGCAAATCATAAGTCTGGATGCGACTGGGGGCAGCTACTCAGCTGTATCCTGCCATTTGACAGGGCATGGGGCGACTGTACGTCACCGCCCGAGCAGGATCCTATCTTGAGACTCCTGCACTACACTAGGCATGCGCAGCATACCTAATGTATTGTCAATGGAGTGGGGTGCTGAAATAAAAAGTGCCCTTCTCGCAGATGCGCAGTCGGAGTCCAGTTCTGGACTCCTGCTTCTCTCGCCTGCGTGTGTGCGTGCGGTGTGTGTTTATTGTTGACTATGACTCATGCGCACTTGAGGCTGTGAAACAGCTGCCAGCACAGGCCGGAAATGTAAACAGACGAATTGCGTCTGCCGTCTGCTTACATTTCTTGCTGCCCGTGAGCAGTTTTTCTTGTTGATATTGCCAAGTGGGGCGCTGCCCCGGCGCCCCTATGGACCAGCCGCCACTGCAGACCTATTGGCATTGGCTTCTGCGATACTGTGTGCCTTTTGCAAAGCTTTCAAACTGGTAACTGCATCCTGCAGTACCGGAAGAAAATTACATTGCCTTTGTTCCACTTGGCACCAAGGCATTGGCCGCACTTTATAAGCTAAAATTAACATAATGTGGTTTATCATAACATGTATTTACTCCGACAGCTCTGTAGGCGACTCTCCATGGAGTTATTGATTATGTATGGACCACCGTTTGTCTTCATTTATTCTTTGCATGGTAATAATGAAAGATACTTCTAGAACATCTGGGAGGCCCCTCCCACAACAGAAACATGTCCCATAGCCCATCTGAACCTGGACTATGGGCGCTGCAAATAATGCCTTGCTCCATGGAACTCTCACCCCGTTTGGATGGTGCGTGAGTGAGGGTAGATGTTGGTGTCTGCTGTCTGTGCTGGTTGTCCCTTGATCTATGTAGTCCCCAAACAACAACTCCTGTGCTCTCAGGCACACCTTTGGTCCTCTCCTACACAGGTGGACACCAGGGCCGGACTGGGAACAGAAACCGGCCCTGGCAAACTGCTCAGCCGGCCCCCCCTGGGGTGAGGGGGAGTGCAGCCGAGCAGTTTGCGAGGGCCGGTTTCGGCCGAGTTTGTTACAGGGGGCCGATATTGCCGACCCCCGGTAACAAAAACGGCCCCCCAGGGGCCCAAAACCGGCCCCCACCCTAGCGGCCTACCGGAGAAACGCCCGGTGCCCGCTATGGCCAGTCCAGCCCTGGTGGACACCGTAATTGTGCCCCCTTCTTTGTTGGCAAGCGGGTGCCCACCGCGAACCTCCTACTGTTGGGTCCTGGCTGGTGAAAGTAATCAAGAGTTTTTGAATTACAGCAGGACCAGGACCAATGGAATTATGCGGCAGGGGTTGAGTACATTATGTGGCAAGAAATGGCAAATTATGCAACATAACAAGGCACTTTTAGTGACAGTATTACTTCATTATTTTGTCATTTTTACACTCGTTAACAATGTCTCGGTATAGGTAGCACCTAATTTGTATCGGTTTAACACCCAAATATAGCAATAAGCAACAGAAAGCTCGCCAGTCAAGTTTTGCAAAAGGCCTTCACTGCGCGGCAACACGTGTTGCTGCATTTTTAGTAATTTTTTAACCGTTTGAGCTAGAATCATTTTTTTGGTTAAATTCTGCAGATTCGGCAGGAGATGATGGATTATGTGGCATATGCGTCAAATATATAATTATGTGAAAAACGCTGCGGCCGCAGAATCTAATAGTTCTAGTGGCCTTGAGCATGACTCTTCCCCAGCTTGACTGTCCCCTAGCATGACTCTGCCATAGCATGACAGCACCCTAGCATGACTGTATCCTACCTTGAGTGTACCCTAGCATGACAGCACCCTAGCATGACTGTACCCTAGCATATCTGCATCCCAGCATGACTGTATCCTAGCATGATTGCACCCTAGCATGACTGTATCCTACCTTGAGTGTACCCTAGCATGACAGCACCCTAGCATGACTGTACCCTAGCATATCTGCATCCCAGCATGACTGTATCCTAGCATGACTGCACCCTAGCATGACTCCCCGCTAGCATGACTGTATCTTATCATGACTGTATCCTAGCATGACTGCACCCTAGCATGACTGTCCCCTAGCATGACTGTACCCTAGCATGACCGTACCCTAGCATGACCGTACCCTAGCATGACTGCACCCTAGCATGACTGTACCCTAGCATTACTGTACCCTAGCATGACTGTACCCTAACATGACTGTACCCTAGCATGAATTCCCGCTAACATGACTGTATCTTATCATGACTGTACCCTAGCATGACTGCACCCTAGCATGACTGTACCCTAGCATGACTGTACCCTAGCATGAATTCCCGCTAACATGGCTGTATCTTATCATGACCGTACCCTAGCATGACTGTACTCTAGCATGACTGCACCCTAGCATGACTGCACCCTAGCATGACTGTACCCTATCATTACTATATCCTAGCATGAATGTACCCTAGGATGACTGCATCTTATCATGACTCTACCCTAGTAGGACTACCCTATCATGACTGTACCCTATCATGCATGACTGTACTGTATCATAACTATACCCTATCATGACTGTACCCTATCATGCATGACTGTACTGTATCATAACTATACCCTATCATGACTGTACCCTCTTAGCACTATCTTATCATGACTGACCCACCCTTACAAAGTTCACTGATGAAGGTGAAGTATCGGGAACAGTCGTTTTCCATGATATAAAGTGCGCGCCTGTTGAAATATGAAGGGTGGGGGCTGCCCTCAGAAAACATCATTGATATGAATGAAGGGACTTCAAACATCGGGAAAACAGAAGATGGGCGAGGGTGGTTTTTAAATGTATGAGACAGACTGACTGCCCTCAGTGATGCCACTTTGTAAACCTGGGGAATATACCGCTTCTTGGGACCTGCCGGTGCTTTCCAACACGGTTGGATCACTCATCTATGCGGCAGGAAGTTCCCTCTAATCTCACAGATAGGGAGGGCAGCTGCTCTGTGTGGGGGGCGTGTGGTGGGGGGGGGGAGAGGAGTCACAGAAATGGGAGAGAAAGACTGCAAGGAAGAGAGGTGGAAGGACGAGGAGCTAGAGGAGGGGGAGGGAAAGAGGGCAAGGACTGGAGAGGGGGAGGAGGAGAAGGAGGAGTCAGATGACGCGGGGGAGGAGCGGGGGAAGGAAGATTGTAATTAGGGCACACAGACATCATGCTTATGCGGAAGCTGCTAGAAATAACATGGGGCACGCGGCTGCTAGTCTATGGGGAAGGTTTAGACATCCTCAGCAGCTAGCATGGCTACCAAGTGTGCAGCAGTCAGTGGCCCCAGGGGTTCATGGAGTGAAGAGCAAGTCACAGCTCATCACAGGAGGAGCTTGGCTGCTGGAGCTGAGAGGACACCCCCAGTACATCCAGAGGCACCAAGACCACTAGGGTCAGTACCTTGGAACTGGCCGATGGTTGTCAAGGCCTTTGTAGGGCAAGTGCACTATTGGAACAGGGGGAATCCAGTGGCCCCACAGACTCACCAGGAGGGAATGAAGAACCGCAAACCACGGGCAAGCCCCCATCAGGACTTCAGCCTTCAATATCTCAGGAGCCATAAGGGCGAGACCAGTGCTTAATTTGTAAAAAAGAAGTGCCGGGGCCCTCGTCAGAAGGCCACCAAGCTTGCACCACCCATTTCCACTGCCCAGAGTGAAAATTCAGACTGTTTGAAGCCTCTGAAGCTGTAGGAATAGTTTGAGCAGCAGGTTTTAGTTATTTTTAATGTATATGGAATTAATAAAGCATTGTTGTTCTGCTCATCTCTAAATTACACAAGAAGCGCCACCATCTGGCAGCTGTCATAAGTGCCAGTGCTGACAATTAAGTGCCGGTGCCGAGCACCAGAAACCACCGGCTTAAATTAATTTACTCAGGACTTGGTTTTTGCAATCCCTAAAAGAACTTCTTGGCAAATTTTCAAAAGCTTCTCCCTAAGATCCACAGGGGGAACCAGTTTACCATTTCTTAGATTGTTGTCATCAACAATGGAAAGTTAATGTTTCAACTTGCAAAAACTTGTACTTCCCTATTTAACTGTTTATTCTCTGACCCCCCTTCAACAATCCATTTCATTACTTCATTCAGGACAAGGTCCTTCTCCTGAGCACACATCGATTCCTCTCATGAAATTCCACTTTCAACTTCACCAGCCTCAGCCACACAACAGTTTTCAGATTCACACCTGATGGCATCTTTTTTTGGCAAAGGAAGGTGACTCAAAAATCAGCAATTTTACTCGACTCCAGGTACATACTGGACTTCATATTTGAAACCTAATATCCTCAATGACATCTGTGCCAATCAGGAAAAAGCATTAAATACACCCTTAATTGTCAAAGTTTTGGTAAGTGGTCAGTGGTCACTATGCAATGTCACACATGCCCCAAATGTACTGTTTAAAGTGTTCCAATCCCCACATGCAAGTGCTTCCTGTTCTATGACAGAATATTTCTCCTGAGTAGGAGTAAGCGAACAGGAGGCAGAAGCAAATACACTTTCTTTGCCATCTGAATTAATCTGTGTTAAAATTGCTCCCAACCCTCTACCACTGGCTTCGTCATGACAATACTCCTCATAGTAGTATCAAAACCTTGTAACGGTGGAGCATTGAATATATCTTCTTTGAACTCTTGGACAACTCTTCGGCACTCATCTGTCCATTCAAACTTAGCATCCTTCTTTAGAGTTGTCTACTTGGATATGTTTTATCAGAAAAATTGCAAATAAATTTTGAATATAATTCAGCCAAGCCTAGAAATGCTCTCACTTCATCTTTATTCCTAGGTGATGCTGAGGTTTTTTATGGCTTCCACCAATCCAGTTTTGGGTTTTATTCCTTCCCCACTCACTTTGGGGCCTGGATATGTGACTCTTCTTTTGGCAGTTTTACACTTCCCTAATTCAGCCTGTAACACCATTTTTTAGGTCTCGCGCCTAGAGTTGCAGTGCGCAGCACTGCTCGCGCAGCGAGAGACCTCATGTAGGGGGTTTAGAAGCTGAGCTAGGAATCGCACACGCTCGTGCGTGTGCTTTTCGTTTTCCCCCCGGCTATTGGGCTTTGCGTGCGTCTTTATAAGAAAGACAGCACACAATTGGGCAAAGGCGGGCGCATATCCCGCCTTTGCCGCGCCCATTCCCACCGGTGTCTAGCACGTGCAGCAGCGCGCGTTCGCCTCGCTCCCTTCCCCCCCGCTCCTCTGTGGTGCGCGCGCACCACTGGTTCTCTTTTATGTGAGTCACTTCACTTTGAAATCTCGGTGTATATAAATCTATTGTGGGCGGGGTTTAAGGGCCTGCAATCATAGTTTATTGCTGACCCGGTGGACGCTTTCATGAAATGTGAGGGTAACAAGGACGAAGTGTGATTATGTTGGGTTTATTGATTCCAGAAGGCCGGGGTAGTTCTTGTCCGGGGATTTTCTGTACGTTATAACTTACAGAGAGAGAGAGGACTGGAAAGAAAGGGCGTTCATCACAGGTGGGAGGGCTGTAGCCCCGTACCTAAGCTCGTAGTTCGCATGCAGTGGCAGGGCGGGACCCCGGCATCGCCTTCACGCGCACCGCTTCGGGCTCCCTCGTTGGCGACGATAAAATGCCGCTTCGCTCATAGCTCCGAACCAGCACGCACCCTGCAGTTCCCCCGGGGCACAAGCAGGCATCCACTTCTGTCTTTCCATAGCAGACAGCATGCGCGTGTCCGTAGGGACTGTGGACAGTCCCACGCCATTTTGTTGCTATAGCAACGAAAATGCCGCTTCGCTCATAGCTCCGAACCAGCACGCACCCTGCAGTTCCCCGGGGCACAAGCAGGCATCCACTTCTGTCTTTTTGCTGACCTACAGTTCCCCCGGGCACAAGCAGGCATCCACTTCTGTCTTTTTGCTGCGATCAGCTTGTTTAAATTGTTTATGTGCCGCTGGACACTGATAAGCTTTCACGGCGCTTTGTTTTTCGGTAGGCAGCTGCATCAGTATACTATTGGGGTTGTATGTTTAAAGCTGTCATAAATGTTGTGCACGACGATATCATTTCACCGGACAGCATAAAGCTTTTCACCAAGCTTTCTTTTCTGGTAGGTTTGCCCTTTTAAATGCGCTATCACAAGCATATGTTTTTTACACTGCTCATCTTTTCACAGCGCTTTGTTTTTCCGTAGGTTTTTAAAGATGCGCGCACACACGAGCATATGCTTTTTGTACTGTTTACGTGTCGCTGGGCACTGTGGCGCTTTTCACAGCGCTTTGTTTATCGGTGTTAAAAGCAAAATGACAATTATGAACATTACCTGCGCCATCTTGTCTGGTGAAATTCTATGTGCACATAAGTTACAGTCATTTTAATCTATCACAGCCATTTTGTACTCTGTTGGTCACCTTTGTTTCACCCTGCCCTTACTAGCATCCCTCTGACCGACCTGGTACTGTGCTGGGGGCTATAAACTCTATTGCCACAACAAACCTCAGCGCCACTTGCTGCCACAAACTCGTTTTTCCTCTCATCCCTGTTTTCAGACAAGCTTTTGGACGCTCTACCCCTCACTACACCTAGTTACACAAACAGGTTCCAAACACCAAAGACTCTTGCAACATGATTTATTGCACTGCAAACAGCAAGACTTGTTATTACCAACAATGGGACCTGTTTTTATCAACAGAACGGACTCTTAGATCTGACCGGTCTCACATATTTTAGACCCTGAAGCAAGGTCCAGCTGCAAGATAAGATTGTCTGTTTGACCTGGGTGGGAAGAGAATTACTGTTGGGCTTGTGTGACAACCTGCCCGGGCGGGGACCCCAAGCTTTTGTAACCATGTTGATCAAACAAATGCATTGTGTCAAACCTGTATAAAAGGAAGAGCCAAGGGAGTTGTCAGCAGAACACCTCCCTGAGACATCCCGGTGTCTCAGTTGACGCGATCTCCTCATGACAAATAAACCATTTTCTTCTCTTCCAGTTTCCAGCGCCTTGCCTCATTATTTTGATAGCGAACCCAAAGTGAATTAGAGGTGGAACCCTGCACCGGGCAGCATTGAGGGTCTTAGAAGACTCGCTGCCTTTCACAAATTGGCGCCCAAGCGTAGGGGCCCATCAGCGACGCACGGGTCCGGTAGAGAGGTCCTAACGACGGAGTGAACAACTAAACGATTGGGGTATACCTGCCTGAGAAGACCCTTGTCTGGCTGCCGATCGACTGAACTTCACCAGTTCCGAACGGACCTCTCTCGAGTGACCCGCGGTCCTGACTGGGACCTTAGAGGAACGCCGCATTGATTGTTGGAGTGAGAGGACAACCAGGCGCTGGAAGGGGAAGACTAAGAACTGTCCATACGGTCCGGGTAAGGTAGTGAAAAACGACTTAAATTGATTGATTGATTGATTGATTGAATAGTTTGATTGAAATACTAGTATTCCTTTTTTGATAATGAGTTATTTGCGACATTTCCCTGCTTGCAAACAACAAAGAATAGGAATATTCTCTCTCTTTGCAAGCAGCGAAGGACAGGTAGTGCAGACTTTTTGTCTAAATTGATTGATTGAGATATTCATTTTGACCGATAAATACGTCATGCCTGTTTTCTCTAGATTGTTTGATTGTAATTGTTTTGGACCAGACCGTTTGTTAGAGGTCAGTCAGCCGGCACCGCCGGAAGGCACCCCTAACAAGGACATGTACGTAAAGTATGGATTAGCCACCGTAGCTTATAGCAAACTATGGCATAAATACACTAGGAAGGACCGGGTAAATCAGTGGCCACTGACGGGATCTTTCGATCCCGCTAAAATAGAAACGTTAGAATTAGCTCTCCACAAAAAGAAAACTAGACCAGCCATGTTTGACAGTTTTGGCTTATGGCGAAAAGAGGCAGCTCAAAGAAAGAAAAGGGACGAAGCTAGACAAGATAAAGAAACGCGAAAATCAGCTTACCAAGCCTGTAAAAGATTAGAAGAAAAACTAAAAGAAAAGGAAATCGATAAAAGGAACAGGAATCAAAAATATCAGATCAATGCCCTGTTAGAACGCCCTCGACTCTTTACCCCAAGTTACCAGCAAAACAAAGGATAGATGATGATTTATTGTTAGGTCCCCCAATCATATACATGCCACCCCCTTACACCCCTACTCATCCCATAGTACAACGCCAGGACCACCAAAGTATAGCCGGAGATGGCACGATCGCCTCAGTCTCCACCGCCTCTGCTCCCACCGAGTCACCCACACCAAATGCCTCATCAAAGGATACAGTAGTAGAGGTAGGATCAAAAGAAACAGGAGCGCCCAGGGTCCCGCGATTAAGTAAAAATGAGCAAGCAGGCATTGATAAAGTCGTTAAATCCCTCATAGATAGGAAGGAGACAGAAGAGCATGTAACTGACATATGCAACTCCTATGTTGAAAACCGCAAACGATACTTTATTGTACGTCTCTGTTACCACACTCTTACTGCATATGAAGAGAAGTACCAAGATGTAGGGCCCGAGCGACTAGTGGCTCTCTATAGGAAGGTAGACACCGGAGATGAAGGCGACAACAATGTTACAGAACTCTTTTCATCCACACTGGAGGTATTCCGTCACCTCGTGGAACAAGGACGGATAGATAAGGACAGGACATCTAAGATAGCAGGACCTCCAGTGGAACAACCAGATAGCATGATGCCGATAAAAGAAGCTGCCCCTTATTGGGTACCTCCTAGAGGACAAGGGACTCATGACGATATGAACCATCAAGACGCTAGAGGAAGGGTGGTCTACAATTGGGTGTATCAACCATGGGACAGACAGGACATTTTGACGTTCCGTAAATCTTTACCGGATTTGCGAAAGAACCCCACCGCCTTTTACACCGAGCTAGGTACCGCTCTGGGATCAACAATAATGACACTTGCCGACATAGACTTGTTCTTCGGGTTATGTTTGCCAGCAGATGTGTGGAAACGGATTAGGAAAATAGACCATACCGAACTGCTTGGTCATACCTGGGAACAACTTAACACACTAGATAAACAGCGGAACCCTGGTCAAAAACCGGTTAAAGCAATATTGGACCTCCCTGACAAAATAGTGCAGAAAGTGAAAACGCTGATCCCAGAGAAAAAGATAGACTGGTCCATAGTAACCGCGTGCCGCCAGAAACCACAAGAGGATGTCTCAGAGTATTTCTCCAGATTTGAAACGGTGTTCTCCGATTACAGTGGACAAGACATGTCCACCGCAACCGGACACCACTTATTTATGCAGAACTATGTAAAAGGACTACTGCCAGATGTATCCCAGAAATTACAAGCCAGCGAAAGTAGTTGGGCAGCATCTAAACCGGCGGCCATTCTCCAAATGGCCCAGTACTATGAGCATCAGAAAAACGAAAATGACAGGGCTACAGAAAGGAAAAAGAAGGACTTGAAGGAAAGGGTAATGGTAGCACAACTCCAGGGGGCGAATACAGGAAGGGAGCAATATAGGGAGGATACAAGCAGAATACCCCTAGAGTACAGCCACCTAGTAACAATTCATCGACATCATATGTAGGACGCCAAGACCTAGGACAGGATCAATGTGCATTTTGCAAAGAATATGGACACTGGAAAACCCAATGCCCGGCTTTGTTAGGAGCTGGTAGGGGCAGAGGGGCGAGGGAAATAGCAAATGGACAGAGAGGAAGAGGACGTGGGAGAGGGTACACGAGTGAAGCAAGCGAGGAAGGCCAGGAAGAGTGAACACATTTGACCATCCCAAACAGAATCAGTACCAACAGACAGATTATGACAATACGTACGACTTTGCATAGGACAGCCAGGGGCAAGGGAGGGATCCAGTTGAGCTCTATGTTGATCAGCAAGGCCCTTATGTTACCACTGAGGTCCTGGGCACAAAGTCGCCATTTCTGGTAGACACAGGAGCAACACGTAGTGCACTATCCAAACGACTGATTCCAAGGGCACCCTTGTCAGGCTCACATGTGACCTCAATAGGATTTGACGGTACGCCCTCCACCAACCCTTTGTCCCGACCGATCTTAGCGACTGACACGACAGTTAACATATACACCGACAGCCAATATGCCTTCGGGTGGTTCACCATTTTGGGATCTTATGGAAAGAAAGAGGGTTCCTGACTTCACACGGTACACCCATCCTGCATGGAGATTTAGTCTCCGCCTTGACGCAAGCAGTCCTCCTCCCCAAGAAGTTAGCAGTGATAAAATGCCAAGCACATAGGAAAGTGACTGATCTCATTGGACAGGGAAATGCACTAGCAGACGTTACTTCCCGAGCCACGGCAGGAGACAGAACTACGCAGATTACTTGCATAAATTGACAAACGAGCTAACAATTATCCACCAACAGGTGCAGCAAGCTTTGCCTGATGTATCCAGGGGCCCGGGACATGAAATAAAGCCAGGCGACCATGTTTGATCTGCAACTTCCAAAGAACGAAGAATCTGGAGCCTAGGTGGACGGGCCCCTGGCAAGTCCTGATCACCACCCGAACTGCCCTCCGAGTGAAAGGAAAATGGAACTGGCTGCATGCCCATCGCTGCAAACGAGCCCCTCCAACCCTGGCTACCTGTGAAGGGGTGGAGGTGCAAGAGGAAGTACTCGCGAGAGACCGACCAGCTCTGAGTTGCTACCCACAAGAAGACACCCTCGAACTATCAGAATTTCCCGACCCCACGGTGCCATCCAGGAAAGGGTACAACCTAAGATCGACGAAAGGAGGG
The DNA here is from genome assembly GCA_963921515.1 of Calotriton arnoldi. Classification (NCBI taxonomy): domain Eukaryota; kingdom Metazoa; phylum Chordata; class Amphibia; order Caudata; family Salamandridae; genus Calotriton; species Calotriton arnoldi. The sequence goes on along the minus strand of CAWUFW010003418.1, from coordinate 856,004 downwards.
AGCTCCAACGACCAGGCCACTAACTGAGTCAAGGTCTCAGATCGGTAGCACAGTCAAACAACGCTACCAGGAAAGCGCCAGACAAAAGTCTGTGGTCCTAACAATTGTTGAGCTCCTCGAAGATGATGGAAGAAACTGAACACCTGCAAAACCACAAGACACCAAGACTGCTAACCTGCACAGCACAAAGACAATTGCACTTGTAGCTGCATTTCTCACCTGTCTCCTGCTAATGGTCGCACTCTGGATCATTGAAGAGAATGCACCTGCATACAGAACATTGTCACCCACCATGCAACCAACCACCAAGAAAGAACACTACCTGGTATCACTACCGCCACATCTCCAAGAACGACGCAAAGAATTCTGGAATAATTCTTTCGTGCAATGTTGCACCAGCACAATCTTGCCACCAATGCTACCAACTGTTGGGTCTGTGGGCTGTTACCACATGCCACTGAACATTCCATCCCTTTCATCCCTTCGCCCTTTTCTATTCACGGATCTTGCCTTGCCTGGATGATGCTCCTACAAGAAAGTTACAAAGACAATGCCACTTCCGACGGAACAATCGCCCAGTTCTACAACGAGTTCTGGCGAAACAAAACAGGAAGGACAGCCGCCCCCTTCTGCCCTCACACCTTCAATGCGACATTCCAGATTAATGTCCCCTCCAAAGAACGAGTGGAAATGCAAGTGTTCAATAATCCTAACAGAGCCACATTTTCCTACCTGAAGAAAAGAACTGCTGCAACACTGACTGTGGCCCTATCTGTGGTGAACGTCTCTGGCCTTGTATGCATTGAAGGCCGTGGGACTGAGAATGTGGGTCAAAGCACCTGTAGCATTGTGGGGACTTTGAACACTGCCAACCCCCAGCGCTTGTTGCATCACCCAATATGTACTTTGTTTGTGGAACCAAAGCCTACACCCGGCTCCCAGGAAACTGGGGGGGCACGTGCTACATCGCCTTTGTTTTGCCACCAACCTACACAGCCTCTGCAGAGCATCATCGAGAAAAGCGTTCTAAAGACATTGATCAAGCAGACTCTGCCTCATCACAGTTCCTCGACGCAGCCTGATAATTCACCTTCTGTCTATGAAGCAATCGAACATCTCCATAGACTATCTTCAGAAATTCATCAAGGATCAGAGACTTGGACAATTGGAAGTTGGCTTTGGGGCATCTTGAAGGAGTGGGGTTGGAAAATATCAATGATTCTCTTGGTCCCAGTATTGACAATATATGGTTGTTGTTTGGGTATACACTGTATACCACCTCTGTGTTATGTTTGCATAACTACCTTGCACCCTAAGACTATGGACACTCAGCTAACAAAAATGAGAGTAATGTATGATCAAGAGATACAGGACATTATGGAGATCGAAATAGACGGACAAGCTGGCTAGTTATGTTCAAAGGGGCCACTGTTAAAAGCAAAATGACAATTATGAACATTACCTGCGCTATCTTGTCTGGTGAAATTCTATGTGCACATACGTTACAGTCATTTTAATCTATCACAGCCATTTTGTACTCTGTTGGTCACCTTTGTTTCACCCTGCCCTTACTAGCATCCCTCTGACCGACCTGGTACTGTGCTGGGGGCTATAAACTCTATTGCCACAACAAACCTCAGCGCCACTTGCTGCCACAAACTCGTTTTTCCTCTCATCCCTGTTTTCAGACAAGCTTTTGGATGCTCTACCCCTCACTACACCTAGTTACACAAACAGGTTCCAAACACCAAAGACTCTTGCAACATGATTTATTGCACTGCAAACTGCAAGACTTGTTATTACCAACAATGGGACCTGTTTTTATCAACAGAACGGACTCTTAGATCTGACCGGTCTCACATGTTTTAGACCCTGAAGCAAGGTCCAGCTGCAAGATAAGATTGTCTGTTTGACCTGGGTGGGAAGAGAATTACTGTTGGGCTTGTGTGACAACCTGCCCGGGGCGGGGACCCCAAGCTTTTGTAACCATGTTGATCAAACAAATGCATTGTGTCAAACCTGTATAAAAGGAAGAGCCAAGGGAGTTGTCAGCAGAACACCTCCCTGAGACATCCCGGTGTCTCAGTTGACGCGATCTCCTCATGAGAAATAAACCTCTTTCTTGTCTTCCAGTTTCCAGCGCTTGCCTCATTATTTTGATAGCGAACCCAAAGTGAATTAGAGGTGGAACCCTGCACCGGGCAGCATTGAGGGTCTTAGAAGACTCGCTGCCTTTCACATCGGTACGTTTTTTAAGATGCGCACACACAACCGTATGTTTTTTGTACTATTTTGGTGCTGTTGCACACTGCGGAGCTTTAAGCGGTTCCGTAATGTTATTACACTGGACACTGCTAGCTTTTTACGGCATTTTGTCCTACGGTAGGTTTTCCTTTTTAATGGGCACACACCATTGCAATGCGGAAAAGTAAGGGACTATATTTGAAGGAAATTCCTCTTTAATCCCAATATGTGTTATATGCAAATCTAAGATCTTGTAAATATCGTATAATTCCAAGTAAATTCTTGCTTTCTTTTAATTTCCCGAAGAAACATCTTGAATGCTAGCCATCGTCTTCTCCCTGTTTCACTATCACAAAATGTAATTTGCCAAACTATCTAAAAAGCCCATCAACGTCCGTCGAACAACACTGCAATAAATTAACATTCAGTCTTTGTCACCAATAATATGTCGAAAGGAACGTTGGAGTATTGAAAGTGTTTACATTCAGAGACAATTTCAAGCCAGTCTCTCGATCCTAAATTAAAAAGCAAAAACGTTCCTTCAAGGCTGCTTGTTACTGGCGTGTGAAAGCAATCTGTCCACCATTTCACACCTTACTTTTAGTCACTGAATGAGGAAAGTTCTCTTGTTTCACCATGGCATTGGTTTTGTTTAATACCAATATGAACGGCTCTTCGCTTTTCTGTAACTGTATTTAAGTGGCCAAAGAAGGTTTTCCTCTTTTGATCTATGGTAGCTGTCTCAAAACCCTGATGTTCTTTTTGCGTTATAATGATGCTCTGCATTAAATGTATTTCATTATTAGCACTGTTAATTATTTTATTGTGCTGAAACAGGCAGTAAAATTGGAAAAACTCCTGACTGGTTAGTAGCTAGAGTTTTCTCACTGACTACAAGGGCAAGAAACACGGTTAGGTCCAACTTGCCATGACAGCTGACTGTTCCAGGACGTCAAAGGTGAGAGATCCTAAAGCAGCCAATAGACCCGATTCACATGGGAGGCTCCTGACAATTGAAGCCAAAAATGGCTTTATTTTGTCTGTTTCCCACCTAAAACAGTCTCTGCTTCAATACAAGTTCAATGGGGGAGATACAATCTCCCGATTACTTTTTAAAGATTTCCAACTTGCCTCTCCTAAAATATTGGCATGTATGCAAGGTCCTTAAGGACAAAAGAATCCCCACAAACACCACCATGTGCAGGACAAGCATTTGCAATGCAATAGGTCTCGCATTTACGCGAGTTTGAGCTATTCGCATTGTAAATTACAATGTCTTTTATTTATGTTTTGGTTTTTAAAACAAATAAAAGACTGTCATTTGCAATGCTAGTAGCTTAAACTCTCGCAAATGCGAGACCTATTGCATTGCAAATGCTTGTTCTCTAAAGCCTCTAAGATATGCATATGTTTTTTTTATCATGTTCAGCCCTAGTCCTCCCCATGACCAAAAGGTCACCTTGGAAAAACATGACCTTTTTCATACCCTTAAACAATTTGTGCATCAATCTCTGAAACATTGATGCAGATGACACAGGCTCAAAGAGTATTCTTACGGATTGATAACAACCAAATGGGGCAATAACTGCTGTTAGTCTCCTACTATCTGGGTGCAACTGAACCTGGGGATAAACGGCAGTGAGATCGATGGTGCTAAACCACTTTACGCCCTTCGTTTTGGAAAAAATGTCATTTATTTTCGGAAGTGGGAATTGATAAACTAGGACGTGCTTTTTCAAGTCTCTTAAGTCCACACAATCTCAATATGCCATTAGATTTCCTTGCCACAACCAACTGAACAACCCAATCTGCGGATTCAATCTGTTCTATTATTCCTGCTCACTGTAACTTTTCTAGTTTTATCAAAACCTCTTCCTTAACGTCCATAGGTATATGGCTAGCCTTGTGGACACATGGTACAGCATTATACTTGAACTGAATTCAGTGTTGGAACTCTTTAAGCCGGCCTACCTTTCTCCCAAAAACCTTGGGAAAGGACCTAACAATTAATGTTTCTGCTTCATCCTCAGCCTGTACAATCATGACAGGTTCTGGACTGTTGGAATATATGATCTTGCCTAAACTCTCAATATCTCTTCACCCCAGCACTGATGGTCCATCATAAGAAACAAATAATTTACACTCTGTTAGCTTGTTCTTAAATTTAAAGATCAGTTTTCTGAATACCATCATATCCATAGTGTCACCTGTATAACCTTTTGGTGAAATATCCAGTGGTTCTAAATGTTCTCTCAAAGTACGGTCAAACTTACTACCCCAGACCTCTCTATTGACAATAGTATATAGGGAACCCGAATCTGCAACAACGTGCAACTTCACCCCCCAAAAATCCATATCACAAATATGTTGAGTACCAGACGCACCTTGTCCCTGCTCTCTTCCATACTCAATATTTAATACATACATATTGGTGTCAATCCCCACTGAACCTTCTGAGTCAGACTCATAATCTCCTTTCAAGATCTGTACAGTATTATCTTTCCTCCTTCTACACACTTTACAGAAATGGCTCTTGAAGCCAAATCCTGAATATTTCTGTTTACGAGTGGGACACCTTTTATCATTGGCAAAATGACCGCTTCTCCCACACCTACAGCATTTCCCTTCTGGTATCTTATATGGTTGTTTATTCTTATTAATAGTTCTTCCAGTTTCCTTCCATTTCTCCCTCGTCTCACATAGAGGTGTGGATTCTTTAGTAGACCCAGCTTATATGTTTGCAATAGTCACCAAGTTCTTCTCGATCTTTTCCTTTTCCTCCAAAACTACTGCCTTTACATATCTCCTTGTTAATTCTAAGTATTTGACTATATCTAGAATGTCTTGCAGTGGTGCCACCCCATTAGCCCATTGGCTTTCCTGGCTGTTGGAGTAAGATGCATGCATTATAGTTTGGTCACGAATCAGTTCATCCTGCAGAACCCCAAACTGGCAAGCCAGTACTAAATATTTTATAGCAGGAACAAAATCTGCAATTGATTCATCTTTACCCTGCTTCTGATGAAAACATTTGGACCTGTCTATTCTTACGCACACTGTGACTTAAAATAAGTGTCTAAATCCTCCGGGGCATTAGTAAACACATCTTCTTGTCCTTGCAATCTCGTTTTTTTTCTCAATGCGATTGAAGATTTTCAAACCTTCCGGCCCAAGACAATGTAACAGTATTTTTTTTCCAAGAGTAAAATCCTAATCATCCTCAAAACTAGATATATAATTTACAAAATATTCATTCCATTCTTCCCATTTAATGGATACTTCCCAAGAAGACGAACTGAAAGGTTGCGGCGGTGTGAGACTCCATGGATTCAAATTAGCCATGGCTAGTATGCGTATTCAATACTTTTGGATAACAGCAGGTGAGAATTGGTAAGGATTGTCACTACAAGTTAATATACAAAGTACACTTACTCCAATCCAAAATGTGCCATTTCAAGAAATCATCAAGTTACAGGGTTGTGAGCGGTGAAGAAACAAACGATAGACAGCAATTGATCACTATAATAACTGTAAATTGGTGGCACGTCACATTCTGCGTCAATACGCAGCCATTTGGAGCCCAATTCAAAATGGTGCTCGAACTGTGCACATGTAGCTCCAGGGTCACATGACGTGCACTAATCCACTAGAGACCATAAAGGTGGCGAAGATGTAGAGATTAATATTGGCTCACCAGTCCCAAGGCTCACATCCAACAACAATCCAACATGATTTCCGGATTGCAGAAGTACTCACACAGAGTGTAGTCAGCAACACAGCAGCCACAACAGGAAAGAGCACTCCAGAAGGCACGCAAGTCCTCGTGCCAGTTCAGCTTGTCACAACTCCTTGTAAAGAAATGTCCACAAAGTAGGTTCTTGAGTTCTCTTTATTATAAGAACAGGCATGCATGTACCAGTAACGCTTCTCTGCTCCTCGCTTTTCCAACGTCAGTCTCCAACTGCCCACATAAGGAATGTTCTCCCACCAGAGTTCTATGTTGACATCATAAACTTAACATTGAGCGGTCCCTGTACCTACCTAGCAGTCCATACATAATACTCTCCAATACGCAGGAACCAGTGCCTTGAAGCGGGCGAGAAAGGCATGTGAATGTGCCGGCTCCTAAGTCCAGGATGGACCCTGGCAGCCTTATACAAAGCCAGCCACCACCCTGAAGAGCTCATGATCCTGACTGTGCTCAGTAGACTCAACCATGCCCTAAGTCAGACATGCATGCAAACCTCACACTCATTCACATTCATACACACTCATTCACACTCATTTCCCAGAGATTATGGATGTAAAGAACCCTGGTAGCAAAGACTAAGTGGTACTTTGGCATGGGGGTGCCTAGCAAGCATTCCCACAGAAGGCTACAAGAAAAAGGTCTGTCCATTCACTATAATTGTGCTGCAACCACTGCCTGCCTCTCAGCTCGAGGAGAAAGTGTAGTCACTACTCTCTGAAATCAGTGTGCACTATGCCTGCCTACTCAACATTAGAGCATTTACCCGGGGTGTCATTGTGCAGAGAGTTTGTGGGAGATCCATATGTGGGTCTGCATGATAGGCTCACTTAGGGAAGAAACACAGGATCAACAGAACACAGACAGAGAGTCGGGCAGCACGGCTCTCCATGCAGGGACTTTCCATTCAAATAGAAGATACGCATGGTCTTGTTTTTTTGTCTTAATTAGTCATATACAATAAAGCATCACCTTTTATGGTTCTGTGTAACCACCCAGATGATAAAATCCTTATAGACCCTTTGATATAGCTTTATAGCCCGTTGCTGAGAGCTATACTGGTTATTAAAGACCATGAACCCGAGCGGCGAAGGCCTATAATGAGTCAGAAGGCCTTTAACATAGGGTCAAATCTAAGACAGCTGGGCTATAAGGCTATTAGAACATTCCACCCACTAAGAGTAGAAAGTTCTAAATTAAAAATGAAGAAACAGAGAGAAAGACATTGGAATGTTGGCATAGAAGTCCTATATCAGCCATTATAAGCTCTCAACTTTTCAATGTTCTAATTTGCTTTGTATCACGTCTGTTATACAAATGCTGTTGATTTTAAGTGAATAAATAAATACATAAAGATACACAAATTAATATTTTTGGAATTGATCCAGGTTGAGTGTTGGGGTTGTGGACTTCATGAGCCACAAGCTCATGCTCTCTACGCTGAACAGTCTTGCACCTAGGGCTGCAATGGCAGACATCATTTGTAACTGGAAACACTGGGTATCTCCAGCTGGGACCTCTGGAGCATGTACACATTGCATTTCTCAGCCATTGAATAATCAGTGGTCTTCTGGTGTGTTGTGTTTATTCATATTTACCTAGTCTAGTTTTCATACATGAAAAACTGTAACCCTTCAAAGCTTTTACTGGACACTAAGGGCCTTTTGGAAAGAACTGAAAATCCACTAGCTTCTGGAGGAATCTCTAAATTTGGAGCAGGACACACCAGCTGTATTTCCTCCACCACAGTGATTCAGCCATTGGAGTCTGTATTTAGAGTTTCCCCAGAAAATAGAGGTCTTTCAGTTCCATCCTAAATCTACATTAACAGGTAGGTTTATTGAGTGTAATTGTTAAAGTCATTCTCTATCTGAGATGCATACCCTCTTCCACATCCGTGCACGAGCTATGGCTGGGCCAACCGTAGGAAGGAAGCAACTTGGTTATCTAACTGGAATACATTATCACCTTAGCCCTAGGGTCACTAATGCTGCCCAATAATGGGTAATTGACCAACGACCCTGAGAAAAGGCCCCTCTGAGACCCATCACTCCTCCTACCTTTACTGTACTTGCTCTGTGACTTTGAGGGATGCTCCAGTGAAACTATCTGTGGTGCATCATGCATCCGTATACAATGCTCCACATATTTTGGGTAAGAGAGCAGCTCTTCGTGATTTCATGTTTTAGGATTTTTTAGCTCAAAATTGTTAGCACTTCAACGCCTCATTATGGATACCAAGCACTATATAAATGCAATTTCAGTATAGCTCAGAGTGGTAAGGAAATTCTTAGATAAACTGCATGAGCTGTTATATGTAGTAGCAAAACCAAAGAACAGAACTTATGAAACAAGCAACTTAAAGACCACACAACGTTGCTTCAAAGAACATGACTTTGTTAAAATACAAGCTTGATAAAATAATGAATATAAAGAGAAATTGATAACAAATAAAGCACACAAAAAATAGTTTATCATAGTTTTCCACCACAGTGCAGCAGTACATTAAAGTCGTTCATTGAGCTACAGAGATGTTCTGAACAGATGAAAAGTGTTGTGGCACAGACAATTATCCGAATAAGATGCACATTCCTCCTCTGAAGGGGTGTTGTAAAAACTTCTAGAAAGTTTCCATGCTAGATCAATCTTCAGGGTGATGAACACCATGATTAATACTCTTGATTAAATGCTTAATGAACAATAGAAAATCACAGGGGTCTGCAGTGTCCTTCCCAGTCCATCAGGTCAGCATGGAATTCTTCCAGCACATCAGGACTTCCCTGAGTTTCTTTTGGGAAACTGCAGAGATCCACTTAAATGTCTTCACTTTCCACAACCCTGCAACAGCATGGCACCTTGCGAAACCTTTACAATGTTGAATTACACCAGATCAGTTTGTAGCCTTGCATTCAAAGGCATGTGAAACTTGATGCTTTGAGCATGCTCACCATTGCTCTTCTGTACTCCTTGCCTGACTCTATTAAGGTGGTGCTGCTGTTGTGTGGACGTTCACAGCTGCCAAGTGTCCCCATGGCTAATGTCTCACTTTAAGACGGTCCTGACCTTCTAAAAGACATTGTATTGTATTCTGAGACTTGAAAGTTTGCTTTTAACATTGTGACTATGGTTCAAACATCCTTAGCAGTAAAGAGCAGTTGGGTAAAAAGCCAGCATTAGCATTAGCTGGAGGTATCAAACAAAACATTGGGACACCTTGCAGCTATGAATTTAGTTTTATGGGGGCTCAGGAATATTGAAGGTCACAAGAAGTGGGAAGTGTTGGGTATCTCGGTAGTGGGAGATGTCTGGAGGGAGGGCAGGCTGATTACCTTTTTAGAATTACAAGCAAAATATGAGATGTCAGGTAGTCAATACCTCACATACTTACAGATGCAACACATTTTTAAAGGCTACGGTTCCCTGCTGGAAGACCTGCCAAAGGAAGCCCCGCTGGAATATATGGTACTTTTGTCCCCCTATGCACATATGCCATTTCATAAGCGTATAACGTTCTGCTGGCTCATAGTCTCACTGACTTGACCCCTCTTAGGGACCACTGGGAACGAGACCTGAAATATTGGAGAATAATGACTGCAGTGAGGCGCAGCGGCCAGGGTGACCGACTCCGGATCCTGGGTCTCACGGTTCGATCCCCGGCGCCGGCGGCAGGTCAGCCCAGCACCATGTGACTCTGGGCAATAGCTCGCTTAATCTTCCCGACGGCCCCCAGCGCCGGGACACCTCTCCGGAGGTAGCTGTGCGCTTTACAAATACTGGACATTTACAAATACTGGACATTGCTACCTGTGAGAGGTGGAATAAGGGCCCGGTTCTGCCTGGTCCAATTGAAACTCTTCCATAGAGTGTGTTTCACGAGGGAACACCTACATAGATTGGGGAGATGTGACTCTGACTTCTGCCTGGGAGGTGTGGTCTGAGAAATACACTGCTCCATACACTGTGGGAATGCCCGCATATACAGAAATATTGGAACCAAGTAGAGTGGGATCTAACGGAGGTGGTAGAGATTCGTATTCAGCTTAAACCCCAGCTGGTCGCTTTGGGTATTAGGGGGGGGGAACAGACCTTGGACACATATGGTCTACTCTTCTGCAACGTGGTGCGCTAAGTTTTACTTTGTAATGCTGCCGTCTGCCGGGGTGTGAGGGAGTGGAGTGGGCCAATTTGGGGGTGGGGGAGAGTTAATGGCATATTTCTTTATAGTGCCAAGCGGCCAGAGGCTGGTCAAATATCCTTTAAAAAAACTCTTTATGCACTGCGTGTATTGTGTTGATAAATGCCAGCATACAAAGCAAACAAAAATACATTTTTTAACTATTTTCACACCTATTTGTCGTGACCCCTTGCATTGAATGCTTAAAGCCTGCAGGGTTTGGCAGGGGAAACACTATCAATAATAGCTTGTTAGAAACCGCACCTTTAAACAGGTATACAAAAGTGGAGGAAAAAATGAAGAGGAAACAATGTTTTAGTGACATCCCTGAACAACAAAACACAAGTAGAATTATTTTAGACCATTCTTTCTCGCTGCTACCTTGTAAAATAGTTACATTGTGTGGGTACCATCAGAAAGAAATAAAAATTACTCATCCTCTTTCTTTTACTTTCTTTGAATTGCATTTTAGTTTGTGGTTGTGTAGGTGTTTATCAGTGTTTATATGTTTACACTGATGAGAGTTGTTTCCTTTCAGTGAGATTCTATCAGTTATTATAGATTTAAACCTAAAAAAGGATAGCCTATGCATGATGTATTATGCACCATTCTGTTCTTCTGGCGTCTGCCATACAAGGACAATGCCACTTTCCTGAGATGGCAGGTGTGGTTAGAGTTATATTGATTCCTAGCTAAGAAGGTTGCCGTCCCAGTCTGTGTTGCCAGATCTACACAAAATGGTGACAACCACTTTCTTGTGAAGCCATTAGCTAATCTACTCATATATAAGGGAGCTAGGATCCGTAAAGAATCTGTTGCAATTCTTACATTTTCCTGTTTTCCTTCATGTTCCTCTTCCCCCTAGACACTTTTTGCCCCTGGTTATTACTACTTTTTGCAGCTGCATTTGTTGCTGGATTCTTCAGTGTGGAGGGTTATGCTAAACTCTTTATCGTCTTGCTTCTCAGCTATTTATCTTCAACCAAGGACTATCCATATATCCAAGAAGGGATGTTAAATGCAGGGTGGCACTGCGGCTACTGGGAGAAGTCATACTTTGTTTAAGCAATTACGAAGGAAACAGCAGCTATCTTCACTTTGTACAGTCCTTGACAGCCAGTTTTACAGAGCACATGGGCCAGCAGTCTGTTTAAATTTCCCAAGTCACAGCAAAAGTAAAATTCAGAAGTTAAAACAAAGGCTAACACAAAAAGTAGGTGAATATTCTCTCACTGCTCATGTTGTACCTCTTTTTGTGTCTAAGTGGGGCTTTTAACTGCAGTTGGATGTGCTGAGTATGCTCTTTGTGTGACAGCAGCTTGTACTGGTGCTGCCCATGCTGTATCTGTCCTGTGTCTGTTACTGAACCTTGCGTTACTGCCACAGAACTTACGTAGCTTTTCCTAGAGCTGTACGTGTACTGTACTCATTAAGCAGGTGCCTCTTAGGGCCAGATGTAGGTAAACTCATTTCTGCGAGTCCTTAATAGCGATTTTTAGCGAATCGCTATTAAGGACTCGCAAAATGGAATGTAGGTAGGAATCGCAATATTAATTGTGATTCCTTAATATTCCTTAATTGCAAATTGCAAATTGCGATTCGCAATTAAGGAATACCTTCCCATTCATTCCTATGGGCCTAGAGGCCCATAGGAATGAATGGGAAGACATTCGCAATTTGCGTAGTACCCATTAGGCACTCGCAAATTGCGAATGCAGTTTTCAAGGGTGCAAGGGTGTCAAAAGGACACCCTGTTGCACCCCTGAAATATGTATGTGTGACATGTGGCGCACATACATGCCCTAAGGGCATGTATGTGCGCCACATGGCACTTTGAAAAATGCAAAAAGTGCATTTTTCAAAGAAATTACAAATTACCACCAACTTGAAGTTGGTGGTAATTTGCGATTCCTTAAGCCCAAATCGCAGACTTTCTGGGCTTCCTGCATTGCATTTAAGGAATCGCAATTTGCGATTCCTTAAAGGCAGTCGCAAAATAGGGAATTGCAAAATTTGCGATTCCTTATTTTGCGAGTAGGTTTTTCCTACCTACATTGCACAGGGCTATTTTGCGGTCGCAAACGTTGAAATTCTGCAAATTTCAGCGTTTGCGATCGCTATTTGTCTACCTACATCTGGCCCTTAGTCCCCTAGGACTTACCTGTCCCTGGTCCTCCAACCAGGCAAGGCCCTTTCAAACCCTGCTCCTGGGCATGGGAGTCTCCTGCCTCACTCTTTCTCTACTGCTGCTCCCTCTACCTCTTTGCTACTTTTCTCATTCAGGTCTGTTCAGACTTTGCCACTGTTTCCATGTTCTGCCTCTGAGTCTGCCCACATCTGCTGCTTTCCTCTGCACTTTCTCTCACTTCTGCTGCTTTCTCTACATCCACGTTTACCATTTTCTGCTCATTTGTGCTGCTTTCCCTATCTCCACTCACTCTCTTTCTGCTCATTTGTGCTGTTTCTGTATCTCCTGTTTCACTCGTTTTGCTGCTTATTTGTGCTGTTTTCTTGTTCTGCCACTTCTACTCTCTCTGCTTTTCTCTCTGTGCCTCTGTAGTTTTTCTGCTGTTTTTTTCACTACTTTTTTTTATCCTATTCACCATTTGTTCACTCCCCCCTGCTTGAGGCCTTCTCCAGCTCTTCCATGCGCTCCTTACCTGTTTCCCTTCTCCCATGTTCTCCTGCATCCTATATCGCTTCCCAGCTCTGCTCACCTCCCCCACCAGAACCCACTTAATTGAGGCCGCATTGCAGAAGTGCAGCTAGCATACTAAAAGCTCTCCAAAGGCAAGCCCATCTGCAGCCGTCTTCCACAACCTGTCCACGCCCAGTGGCAGCAACCCTGGTTCTATCCCCACTCACACTTACCACTCCGAGACCCTCCGCCCTCTCATCTCGACCACCACTTGCTGCACTGTTGCCGTACTGCACCATACAATGCTGAGGAAGTGCTCTCTTGTCCTTCCTGCAAGCTCTCTTGCACGCTTCCACGCCCACCACTCTCTGATCACACAACGCCAGTCCCTAACACTAACTTTTCAACGTACCGTTCTCTGGCTTCAGACCTAGCCACAGCCCAGAACTAACCCTCATTGCTGCTACAGATGACATCTGTATGATCCTGGATAGAGGAGACAGGACAGCCCTTATCCTCCTGGACTTCTCTGCAGCATTCAACACAGTCTTCCACCCTATTCTCATCTGCCATCTATATGAAAGTGGAACCCATGGCCCCGCCCTCCAATGTATCAGCTCCTTCCTGATTGGCTGGACACAGGCAGTCAGCCTGGCCCCCTACTGCTCGGTCACCCACAACCTCATTTGTGGAGTACCGCAAGGATCCTCACTCAGCCTGAGCCTCTTCAATGCATACATGATCTCTCTTAATAGTTTCATACCCACCCACAACATCAACGTCCTTTCCTGTGCTGAAGACACTCAGCTCATACTTTTCCTCTTCCTCTCGGACAAGACTCCCAACACCTGGAACAAGTTAATCGCCTGCACAACAGAATCCGCCAACTGGATGAAGACCACTGTCTCAAACTCAACACTGACAGGACAGAAGTCATAATCTTCAGGAACAACACATAAACTATAGGACTCCTCCTGGAGGCAGGATTAACTACAACCCACACTTAGCCCCCTGCACACATACCAAGAATCTCGGGATAGCTGTCAATAGCAATTTCAACATGACCACCCAAGTCAACACCATTATAGCTTATTGCTTCCCCACCCTGAAGTGGCTGGGGAGAATCTTCAGATGGCTCCCAAACAGCGCACACAAAGCTGTCACCTATGCCCTAGTCACAAACAAGTTGTACTATGGAAACACCCTCAGACTAGCCACAGCCCATACAACACGCCTCACTCTCATTCATGCCCCTCAACACCTCTCACTCACCAAACACGCCAAGGAGATCTGGGACATACTGCATGACCATGCTCCAGGTTTGCTGTTCCTCACGTAAACCTGCCTCAGCCACCAACATCGCCACAGCCACTCCTCCCGGCTACAAAGTCACCAGGCAGGACCGAAACCACAAGCCCGGAGGAGAAGGGATCACCATCATTTTCAAGGATGCCATCAGCTACACCACACCACATGCAACATGGAAACCGGACATTCAAACTTCACATCATAGCGGCCCTCATCCTGCGCTGTACCCTCATCTACAGACCACCAGTACCATGCACCAATTTCACCACACCATTGCGGACTACTTAGTCACTCTCATCCTTGACTCCACTGCCTTCATCCTCCTGTGAGACATCAAGTTCCACCTCGAAGAGTCCACTGACCAGAAATCAACAGTACTACTAGATCACCTTGGCAACCTCAGGCTCACCCAACGCGCAAATGGATTCACACACTCCACGGGTCATCTCCTGGAATAGATTTTTTACTTTCTTCTACCACACCTCATCAACAAGCCCACACCACAATCACCCAGATGGACCATGCCCTCGTCAAGTTTAGCATTCCAATTCCACACCATCACAGACCAAATACCACCAGATCTGCCTTCTGAAACTGAAATAACAACCCAGGGTATGACTGGACTATTGTTCTCACTGCTCACTGCCCGAACACAACAACAGCCTACCAGAATCCATCAATAACTTCAACAACTGGATCACTGCCTCCACAGACACCATGCCCCTCTTCAGACACAGCAAAGCCACTAGTTTCAGACCTCAAGACAGTTGGTACCTGGAGGAACTCAGGATGATGAAGTGCCATTGCAAACATGACCACAAACAAAAATACCTTCAAATCTGACCTGAGATGCTCCAACCAAATGATCCAGAACATCAAATGCACTGCACTTACAGACAACATCGATACCTGCGCCAACCTATTTAAAGAGATCTTCACCATCATGAAAGTTGTCATCTTACCAGCAGCCGCCTCCAACAGCATCACCCTCATAGGATCTATACAAGTTCTCAGAATTCTTATGAAGCAAGATCAACTCCATATCCAGCAACTTTGACCCTCAACCAGACTCAGCAGACCTCCGTACATGATTCCCAGTGTCAACAAGAGATTCAACCATGACTAAATCCATGGCCTGCCATGACATGGGATGAACCTGTTGCCATCATACTGTCCATCAACTCCAGGGCCCCACCGGTCTCATGCCCCCACCACACCAAAGGGCTTCACCACATCAGAAAAGCACTGACACCCATCCTGAACACCTCCTTCTCATCAACTACCTTTAAAGACACCTGGAAACATGGCACAGTTCTCCCTCTGCTGAAGAAGCCCTAAGCAGACCTATCATCCCTCCACAACTACAGACAGATCTCCTTACTACTGAACCTGGCTAAAGTCTTAGAGAAACTCAGCAATAATTCCTCACCAACCTTCTCAGCGAACAACTTCTCAAAGTCATGTAGTCTGGCTTCAAACCCAACCACAGCCAGAAATAGCCCTCATTGCTGCCACAGACGACATCTGCATGATCCTGGACAGAGGAGACAGGGCAGCCCTTATCCACCTGGACCTCTCTAAAGCATTCAACACAGTCTCCCACCCCATTCTCATCTACACAAAATTAGAATCCAAGCCCAACCATCCAATGGATCTGCTTCTTCCTGACTGGCTGGACACAGGCAGTCAGCCTGGCCCCCTACTCCTGGGTCACCCGCAACCTCATTTGTAGAGTACCGCACGGATCCTCACTCAGCCTGATCCTCTTCAATGCATACATGATCTCTCTGTCTAGTGTCATCCACACTCACATCGAAGTCCTTTCCTGCGCTGAAGATACTCGACTTATACTCTTTCTCTTGGGCAAGATTCTCAACACCCGGAACAAGTTCATCGTCTTCACAACAGAAGTCACAGAATGGATGGAGACCAACTGTCTCAAACTCAATTTGACAAAACAGAAGTTGTAATCTTCAGGAACAACACATCACCATAGGATTCTACCTGGTTGCCAGATTAACTAGGACCCGCACCTACCCCCAGCACACAAGCCAAGAATCTCGGGCTAGTCATAAACAGCAATCTCGACAAGACCACCCAAGTCAACACCGTTATAGCTTCCTGCTTCCCTACCCTGAAGTGGCTGAGGAGAATATTCAAATGGCTCCCAAACAGCACCCGCAAAGCTGTCACTTATCCCTTAATCACAAACAAGTTGTACTATGGAAGCACCCTCTACGCTGAGATCATCAAACAACTCACCAGGCGACTTCAAACCATCCAGAACTCCGCAGGAAGAATCACTATCAACCTTCCACCCAGTACACACCACACCTCAAGGAGCTCCACTGGCTCACTATACACAAGCATGAACAGTTCAAAGTCCTCACTCACATCTTTAAAGCACGACACAATGGCCCAGCCTACCTCGCTAGCAGCATTTCCTTTCACAAACCAGACACATCCGCTCGGCTGGTGTCATGGTTATTATCATGTTCTCGATAGTCAGATTGGTGCAGTGATTTATGTGATAGGGTGTGGGTGTGGGATAGGGTGTGAAGGCTATGTATACACTGTTGGTTTTGGTCCTCTGAGCTGTTTATAACTGGGTATCTCGGATTTTCAAGTTGTTTGTCCCCTGTTTGTGTTGTATGTCTTTGGGTGAGTGTTTGGTAGGAGAGGCACATGTGGGGAACAAACTGCTAGGACGTTAGTAGTGAACTCAGTGAGTTACCGAGATCCAGCAAGACCTCGTCAAGTCACATTGGCCAATTTGGATGTGGAACTCTGAGTCTACTATTTATATCGCGTCCACAGCCCCAACGCTGCTATGCCTCAAGAAGTCTCAGCAGAGAGGTTTCATGTTGCATTAGGAGGAGAACTTTCTTACTGCCTCACTTCTGGAAAACCCAACACACCGCTGCCTGTCTCCAATTCTTAGCCAACTACCTCGGCACTAGGATCTCAGCGTTTGTGGAGGTACCTCCGTTAAAAAAAAAACGCACGGGGGCGCATATCTGTTTACAGCACATGCAAGTACTGGCCTCAAAATGAATCGCACATGCAATACTTTACCCCCGATAATTGCGCATGCGGACTTGCCTCTAATCAAAAGTGCATGCCAATAAATATTGCCATAATTCACAGTGCATGCTAGACCTTACTAATAACTTGCGCTCCACCGCCTGCACCACCATTAACACAATGCACATGAAGTGCATCTCTTTAAAGGAGCTTGGAACCAGTGAAGCTGCAACTGGGTTTCGGCACCATACTTTGGACCGGATGTGGCATACCCAAGTCTGAGAGAGTGGGAAAGTAACATTCTCCCCAGTAATTATATGTTGAATCATAGTGATTGAGAAGAGACTTCTACAAAACTGCAGTAATGGTAATATAGGGTTATTATATATGACTTTCTCTATCTATAGAAAGTATGTCATGAAGAGAGTCCAGTACTTACCTTGTGTGAGTCTGTGTTATAGAATCCACTCTTCCTGGGTTGTTTCCAAAGCCAGTTATTCCTCATCACATCGTCCCTCAAACCAAGTGACTAAGACAGTGGATATCAGGTACCCATCTGTAGTATCTCAGGGTGAGGTTCTTACACAGGGTATTAATTTACTCTTTCTCAATGACTAATACATGCCCTTTATTTTTAAGGTTCACATCGGTGCATATAGAGGGATCCCACTCCGAACATCCAGGACCTACTCTCTGTGCCCCAGCTTTTCTTCCTTGTCCAGTATAAAATTTGCAAGTAAGAAGGCAGGGACTGTGGAGTTGGCCCACATCATCTCTGCGAGGTCATGCCGCGGGCTTAAGGTAAGGTTCGCGGTAAGTCCGACAGCCATACTCCTACTTCTACATATCCCTTGCATACGCAGAGCTAGATCTGACAGTCTGGCCTTCACCTACATCGCTCCTAATGCGTGGAACAACCTACCACTACATATCAGAGCCTCCTCCTTGCTCCTTGAGTTCCGCAAGAAGCTTAAGACTTGGCTCTTTGGTTAGACGCGCTCAGCATCAGGATACCCTGCTGGGTGATAGTGCACTTTACAAATATGCCAAACATAACATAACATGTTGTGTATGGGAGAATCTTGGTTTCTTGCTCACTGCCCATACTGACCTACTCTGTGTGTGAGAAGCTTGCAACCGCTGCTACATATGCTGCATGCGCAAAAGCCAGCTGTTTATGAGAGGAACGTTAGAACTGGTGCTCCTGGCCAGAGTCCCGCTCTCCTCCCCAGCAGCTCCGCTGTTGTGTCACCTGCCGCTGCCCCCTTCACCTCTCTCCTGGTAGGTGTTCGAAGCCCTCCTCCACCCGCAGGCTCCTGCCTGCGCCTCATCCCTGGTGGTCCAGTGTGAGAGCCTTGCTCTTCTGCTGGTCCGCTGCTGTCTGTCTGCGTGTTTTGTGCCTGTCACTGTTTTTTGTCTGTCTATTTTAGTGCCTTGTATCTGTTTCTCTGTTTTTGTCTATCTAGTTGTTTATTGTGCTTTTATTTGGTTCTCTGTCTTTTGCCTGTTTTTTGACCTGTGCCCTTGGTCTCTGTCCTCTGTGCCCGTTTCGCCGCCCTTCTTTCCCGCCGCTGCTGCCCCCGCGGCCCCTCCTCCCTGCCGCTCCCGCTGCCGCCTCCCAGCTGCGCTTCCTTCCCCCTTCCCCTACTTAATGGCGGCTGCTGCTCGGGGGTCTGAGCAGGACCTCTGGAGTAGCCAGAGTCCCGCTCTCCGCCCCAGCAGCTCCGCTGTTGTGTCACCTGCCGCTGCCCCCTTCACATCTCTCCTGGTAGGGGTTCGAGGCTCTCCTCCACCCGCAGGCTCCTGCTGCGCCTCATCCCTGGTGGTCCAGTGGGAGAGCCTTGCTCTTCTGCTGGTCTGCTGCGGTCTACCTGTGTGTTTTGTGCCTGTCACTGTTTTTCGTCTGTCTATTTTAGTGCCTTTTATCTGTTTTTGTCTGGCTATTTGTTTATTGTGCTTTTATCTGGTTCTCTGTCTTTTGCCTGTTTTTTGACCTGTGCCCTCGGTCTCTGTCCTCTGTACCCGTTTCGCCGCCCTTCTTTCCCGCCGCTGCTGCCCGCGCGGCCCCTCCTCCATACCATTCCAGCTCCAACCTTCTCAGCTGCCCTTCCCTCCCTCTTCCCCTACTTAATGGCGGCCGCTGCGTGGGCACGCCGCTGACACACCGCCGGCACGCCAAAGGCAAGCCCGTCTGCGCCTGTCCGTGACCCAACCGCCAGCAGCGCCAGGGACCCTGGATCTCTGACCACCACTGCTACGCTTCAGCTGCCCTCCTCGCACTCAACCTCGGAAGGAACAACAACTGCCAGCTGTCCGCGCCGATCACCACCCACGGCCAGTTCTCCTGCCATCACTGCCGCCAAACCTTCACCACCCTCTGCACCCCCACGGCACCTGCCCCCACACCGGACACCAGCACCCCCAAAGCCCTGAGGTGCATTCTTCTCAATGTGCGCTCCCTGCACAGACATGCCGTAGAGATCTGAGACCTCCTCAACACCCTCTCACCAGACGTCGCCTTCTTCCCAGAAACTTGGACCAACTCCACCTCCGCCCCCGACATCGCCATCCCCGACAGATATAAGATCCAGAGGCAGGACCGTCCCAACCGCCCAGGAGGAGGACTTGCCATTGCACACAAGAGCTCCCTTCGACTCACCACCTCCAGCTCGAGCGTCAGCCCGCCCACCACCAAACACCTCCACTTCCAATCCAGACCAGCCCCAGAACGACCCTACGAGGCAACCTTGCCTACAGACCTCCCGGACCCCGAACCACATTCACCACTACAATCGTCGACCTCATCGCGCCCCACGCCATCGCCTCCATAGACTACATACTCATCGGAGACCTCAACTTCCACCTCGACAACCTCAGCGACCCCAACTCCGCTACCCTCCTGGACAACTTCGCCAACCTTGGATTGAAACAGCTCGTCACCACCCCCACCCACAAGGCAGGACACACCCTCGACCCCATCTTCGCAGGAGGTAACAACATCCACTTCAGCCACACCATGCAACCCCCCTGGACGGACCACAACTGCGTACACTTCCACATCGACAAACCCACCGCCCCCAAACCTGCACCCCATCCTCCGCGAAGGAACTGGAGCAAGGTCACCGAGGAGCAGCTCAACTCCACCCTCAACCGCGGTGCCTCCTCCACCTCGACCGACGCCAATCTCGCAGCCAAAGAACTTCACAGATGGATCACCAACTGCGCATACGAGCTTGCACCCCTACATTATCCCGAAAGACAACGCCCCAGAAAGGCCACCTGGTTCACCGCTGACCTCCAAGAATCCAGACGCACCTGTAGAATTCTCGAGAAGAATTGGAGAAACAGCAAATCCTCCACCAACTACAAGAACGCCATAACAGAATACCACCAACGCATCAGATCCACCAAAAGGACCTTCATCCAGAACAAGATCCTTGCCAACTCCAGCAACTCAAAGGAACTCTTCAGCATCATCCAGGAATTCACCAAACCCCACAACGAAACCACGGACATCACCCCCTCCCAGGACCTCTGCAAGAAGCTCGGCTCCTACTTCCATCTGAAAATCAAGGGCCTCTGCGACAACTTCAACGACCAGACACCTGACTCCGAAACCATTCCCTCCTCCAGCAACGCCAGCCAGCCCACCATCTCCTCCTGGACACCAGTCACCACCGAAGACACCGCATCAACTATGAAAGGCATTCACTCAGGAGCCCCCACGGACCCCTGCCCCATGCACATCTTCCACAGAGCTGCTGCCGCCATCGCACTGGAACTACGACGCACCATCAACACCACCTTCGAAACCGGCACTTTCACCGACGACTGGAAACGCGCAGAAGTCAGACCCCTACTCAAGAAGCCCACAGCAGATCCTATGGACTTCAAGAGCTACCGACCCATCTCCCTCCTCCCCTTCACAGCCAAAGTCACCGAGAAGACCGCCAACGCCCAACTAACGAAATTCATCGAAGAGAACTCCATCCTCGACCCCTCCCAATCCGGATTCCGCAGCAACCACAGCACTGAGACCGCTCTACTCGCCGCTACAGACGACATCCGCACCCTCCTCGACCAAGGACACACTGCGGCCCTGATCCTCCTTGACCCCTCTCTGTAGCCTTCGACACCATCTCCCACCGCACACTCCCCACCAGACTCCACGACGCCGGCATACAGGGAACCGCCCTCAACTGGTTCCACTCCTTCCTCACCGGCAGAACCCAAAGAATCAGACTTCCACCCTTCCTCTCCAAATCCAGAGAGATCAACTGCGGAGTATCCCAAGAATCATCGCTCAGCCCCACGCTCTTCAACATCTACATGGCCCCCCTCGCCGCCATCATCAGACATCACGGACTCAGTATAGTATCTTACGCCAATGACACCCAGTTCATCCTCTCCCTCACCAAGGACCCCATCACCACCAGACTCTACTTCCAGGAAGGAATGAAGGACGTCGCATCTTGGATGAACAGGCAGCTGCTTGAAGCTCAACTCGAAGAAGACAGAGGTCCTCGTCCTCGGACCCTCCCCGTCTGCATGGGACAACACCTGGTGGCCCTCGGCAGCTCCCTCACCCCCACGGACCATGCCCGGAACCTTGGCATCGTACTCAACTCCTCCCTCTCCATGACCCGACAGGTCATCGCCTCCACTTGCTTCAACACCCTCCACATCCTCCGCAAGACCTTCAAATGGATCCCCCCCGAATCAAGGAAGACCGTCACCAACGCACTCATAACCAGCAGACTGGACTACGAAAATGCCCTCTACGCCGGGATCAACAAGTCTCTGCTCTGCAAACTCCAGACCATACAGAACACCGCAGCCAGACTCGTCCTCGGCATCCCTCGACACAAACACATCATCCAACACCTGCAAAACCTCCACTGGCTCCCCATCAAGAAAAGAGTAACTTTCAAGATACTCACCAACGCCTACAAATGCCTCCACAACACCGGACCCCAATATCTCAACGACAGAATCTCCTTCCATATACCCAAGATAAACCTCAGATCCGCCGACCTCGCCCTCGCCGAACCCCCGCTCTTCCGCAGAGCTAGAACGGGTGGAAGAACCTTCTCCTACATCGCGGCCAAGACCTGGAATGAGCTCCCGATCGACATCAGACGTGCCCCCACGCTGCACATCTTCATGAAGACCCTCAAGACCTGGCTTTTCAACAGACCAGAGCTGCTCCCCCCCCCCAGCGCCTTGAGACCCTCATGGGTGAGTAGCGTGCTTTAATATTCCCTAATTGATTGATTGATTTATTGATTTGTGCTGTAGCTACACTATGTACAAGAGAGGGCGACACTGCTCCACCTGTGTTGCACCTAGTGAGCCAGTTGGGTCTTTGATGTGAGAAAGGGGGAGAGTCTAGAACTGCTGGTCACCACATGAGAGCAGTATAACTGCTGGTGTCTGTGCTGTACCCGCCATATGTCAGTTAAGGTTGCCCAATTGCTGTCCATTCTCTTCCTGTATTTTGTGTGGTGAATGTGTGCACCGTTTCTATCCATCCGGTACGTGTTAGTTGTATGAGGGAAGCTGTCCCTGCTTCTTGCTGTTGGTTTTGCGCCTACTGTATGTGAGTGAAGCTCGCCCTGCTAATGGCTGTACTCCACTAGTCTGTATAGTACAGGGAACCTTACACAGCTGCTGCACATACGGTGTCTCGTTTGTGAGTGGGTAAGAAGGCGGCGCTGGTGCTACATGTGCTGTACTATCTCAATATGTAAGAACGAGTCTTGCACTGATGATGCCTGTTCTCAAACTGATCTTCGTGTGAGTGTAACTTTCATTCTGGAGCTCAATTAGTGCTGTTCATGCTTTGTTTCTAATGCAAACGTGTTTTGCTGCCATTTACACATGTCCTACACTTCCACTGCTCCTGCACTGGTGCTGTTTTTCGATCTTGCCTAAGACTGCCCATGCACATGGAGTGAAATGGAACGTGCCGTGGGGTCCTCTGAGACATATTATCAGCTCACATTAGGGTCATTACTTACTATTGGTTGGTGTCAATTTCACTCTCATTCGCTTTCTTCTTATTGGTTAGCGTGGGTGGGCTTCCTTTCCACTTCATGTTTTTTCACTCCCATGGAGCATGAACACATTGCTTGTATCCTTCCACTGCTCCCTTTTAAGGTGCTGATTTTTTCTTTTTGTTTAAGCACTCGACAAGAGTTTGTATGTTTTCCATAAGTCTCCCCAATGTACTTCCCTCCTCAGCCATGCTCACTCGTGTTGCTCTTTTGCTGCCCGTGTGTGTGTCTCCCGCTATCCTCCTTGATACACTTGTGTGCTTATCCCCTGTGTTGCTTTTCCCCCCGTGTGCTTCTCCCACCCAACTCCACGTTACTGTCTCACGTCCGCTGCCTCCCCCCACCCTGATTGTCTGTTTTCCGCTCCTACCATGCCCTCTATATTCCTTCTCCCCACCAATGCCCCCGTGTTGCTAACCCCCACCAATGCCAACCTGTTGCTAACCCCCACCTGCGCCATCTTGTTGTTTTGCCCCCCGCCCTCCTGTTTCATCACCCCCACTGGCGTCCTCTTGCTTCCTCAACCCTTCATGATTCCCCCAACTGTCCCCTTCATGTTGCTTTCCATTCAACTGGTCATCTGTTTTTTTTTTTTACTGATCCAACTCGGATTGGCAAACAAAAAGGAAAAAACGGGCTCAAGTCATATTGTGGGTGCACACATGTTTGGTGCGTGTGCCTCCATAATAACACAGTTGGTTGTGTCATACTCTTTTTTTCCACTTTAAAAGCCATGCTGCACAGCATCTTGGATGTTTGGCTATCACCACTGGCAAAATCAATAGATTCCAAAGGCGAGACCTCTCAGCTTTTCCAATGCTTGTTTGCCATTGTAGCCGCACTGCAGCTTCTTGGACTGGACAGAGTCTCATTGGATTCCAATAGCTTCCAATGCTTCCATCTATGCTGCACCTTTGTGAATGCGAGAGAAACTTGCAATGCAGCTTCATGGACAGGGCAGAGTCTCTTTGGATTAAGAAAGCTTCCATCTACGCTGCACCTCTTGTGGATGGGAGAGAAGCTTGCTATGCTGCTTCTTGGACTGGACAGAGTCTCTTTTGATTAAGAAAGCTTCCATCTATGCTGCACCTGTTGTGGACGTGAGAGAAGCTTGCACTGCTTCTTCTTGGACAGGACAGGTTCTCTTTGGATTAAGAAAGCTTCCAATGCTTCCATCTTTGCTGCACCTGTTGTGGTTGTGAGAGAAGCTTGCACTGCTGCTTCTTGGACCGGACAGAGTCTCTTTGGATTAAGGAAGCTTCCAATGCTTCCATCTTTGCTGCAACAGTTGGGGATGTGAGTGAAGCTTGCACTGCTGCTTCCTGGAGTGCACTTAGTCTATTTGGATTAAGAAAGCTTCCAATGCTTCCATCTATGCTGCACCTGTTGTGGACGTGAGAGAAGCCTGCACTGCTTCTTCTTGGACAGGACAGGTTCTCTTTGGATTAAGAAAGCTTCCAATGCTTCCATCTTTGCTGCACCTGTTGTGGTTGTGAGAGAAGCTTGCACTGCTGCTTCTTGGACCGGACAGAGTCTCTTTGGATTAAGAAAGCTTCCAATGCTTCCATCTCTGCGGCCCCTGTTGTGGATGTGAGAAGCTTGCACTGCTGCTTCATGGACTGGAAAGAGTCCTTTTCGATTAAGAAAGCTTCCAACACTTCCATCTTTGCTGCAAGTATTGTGGATGAGAGAGAAGCTTGCACTGCTGCTTCTTGCACTGGACAGTCTCATTGGATTACAAAAGCTTCAAATGCTTCCATCTATGCTGCACCTGTTGTGGATGTGAGAAAAGCTTGCACTGCTGCTTCTTGGACCGGAAAGAGTCTCTTTGGATTAAGAAAACTTCCAACGCTCCCATCTATGCTGCCCCTGTTGTGAATGTGAGAGAAGCTTGCGCTGCTGCTTCTTGGACTGCCCAGACTCTCTTTGGATTAAGAAAGCTTCCAATGCTTCCATCTATGTTGCACCTTTTGAGTATGTGAGAGAAGCTTGCACTGCTGCTTCTTGGACTGGAAAGAGTATTTTGAATTAAAGAAAGGTTCCATATATGCTCCACCTGTTGTGGATGTGAGAAGCTTGCACTGCTGCTTCTTGGACTGGACAGAGCCTCTTTAGAGTAAATTACGCTTCCATCTATGTTGCACCTATTGTGGATGTGAGAGAAGCTTGCACTGGTGCGTCTTGGACTGGACAGAGTGTTTTTAGATTAAAGAAAGCTTCCATCTATGCTGCACCCGTTGTGGATGTGAGAGAAGCTTGCACTGCTGCTTCTTGGACTGGACAGAGTCTCTTTCGATTAAGAAAGCTTACAATGCTTCCATCTATGCTGCATCTGTTGTGGGTGGGAAAGAAGCTTGCTATGCTGCTTCTTGGACTGGACAAAATATTTTGGATTAAAGAAAGCTTCCATCTATGCTGCACCTGTTGTGGATGTGAGAGAATCTTGCACTGCTGCTTCTTTGACTGGACAGAGTCTCTTTGGATTAAGAAAGATTACAATGCTTCCATCTATGCTGCATCTGTTGTGGGTGGGAAAGAAGCTTGCAAGCTGCTTCTTGGACTGGAAAGAGTCTCTTTGGATTAAGAAAGCTTCAAATGCTTCCATCTGTGCTGCACCTGTTGTGGATGTGAGAGAAGCTTGCACTGCTGCTTCTTGGACCGGACAGAGTCTCTTTGGATTAAGAAAGCTTCCAATGCTTCCATTTATGCTGCACCTGTTGTGGATGTGAGAGAAGCTTGTACTGCTGCTTCTAGGACTGGAAAGAGTCCCTTTGGATTAAGAAACTTTACAATGTTTCCATCTATGCTGCTCCTGTTGTGGATGTGAGAGAAGCTTCCACTGCTGCTTCTTGGACCGGACAGAGTCTCTTTGGATTAAGAAAGCTTCCAATTCTCCCATCTATGCTGCACCTATTGTGGATATGAGAGAAGCTAGCACTACTGCTTCTTGGAGTGCACAGAGTCTCTTTAGATTAAAGAAAGCTTCCATCTATGCTGTACCTGTTGTGGATGTGAGAGAAGCTTGCACTGCTGCTTCTTGGAGTGCACAGAGTCTCTTTGGATTAGGGAAGCTTCTAATGCTTCCATCTATGCTGCATCTATTGTGGATGTGAAAGAAGCTTTCACTGCTGCTTCTTGGACTGGACAGAGTCTCTTTACATGAAGAAATCTTCCAACACTTCCATCTATGCTCCACTTGTGGATGTGAGAAAAGCTTGCAGTGCTGCTTCTTGTACCGGACAGAGTCTCTTCATATGAAGAAAGCTTCCAATGCTTCCAACTCTGCTGCACCTGTTGTAGATGTGAGAGAAGCTTGCACTGCTGCTTCTTGAACCAGACAGAGTCTCTTTGGATTAAGAAAGCTTCTAATGCTTCCATCTATGCGGCCCCTGTTGTGGATGTAAGAGAAGCTTGCACTGCTCCTTCTTGGACCGGACAGAGTCTCTTTGGTTTAAGAAAGCTTCCAATGCTTCCATCTCTGCTGCACCTCTTGTGGATGTGAGTGAAGCTTGCACTGCTTGTTCCTGGAGTGCACAGAGTCTTTGTCCATGAAGAAAGCTTCCAATGCTTCCATCTATGCTGCACCTGTGGTGGATGTGAGAGAAGCTTGCACTGCTGCTTCTTCGACTGGACAGACTCTCTTTGGATTAAGAAAGCTTCCACCACTTCCATCTATGCTCCACTTGTTGTGGATGTAAGAGAAACTTGCACTGCTGCTTCTTGGACCGGATAGAGTCTCTTTGGATTAAGGAAGCTTCCAATGCTTCCATCTTTGCTGCAACAGTTGAGGATGTGAGTGAAGCTTGCACTGCTGCTTCCTGGAGTGCACATAGTCTATTTGGATTAAGAAAGCTTCCAATGCTTCCATCTATGCTGCACCTGTTGTGGATGTGAGAGAAGCTTGCACTGCTGCTTCTTGGACCGGACAGAGTCTCTTTCGATAAAGAAAGCTTCCAATGCTTCCATCTATGCTGCACCGGTTGTGGATGTGAGAGAAGCTTGCACTGCTCCTGCTCGCAGAACAGACATTGCCGGCAGGGCCGGACTGGCCATATCGGGCACCGGGCGTTTCCCCGGTAGGCCACTAGGGTGGGGGCCGGTTTTGGGCCCCTGGGGGCCGTTTTTGTTACCGGGGGTCGGCAATATCGGCCCCCTGTAACAAAATCGTCCGAAACAGGCCCTCGGAAACTGCTCGGCTGCACTCCCCCTCACCCCAGGGGGCGCCAGCTGAGCAGTTTGCCAGGGCCGGTTTCTGTTCCGGCCCTGATTGCCGGTTGTGTGTCCGAGCGAAGTCTGCTTAATTTACTCGATCTGTGTGCTGCTGCGTGTGTTGGGTCTGGCATGTTTGTGAGCATGCTCCTGGGACCTTACTGCACATTTTCTGTGTGTGAAGGAAGCCTCTTGTGTTATTACACATGCTGTGGCTATTCCGTGTGAGAGAAGCCAGCATTGCTGCTATTGCTGCTGCTGCTGGTGCTGCACCGGCGATGGCTGCAGAGAAACGCACACCACTACTTTTTTGTTACCTAAACCTCAACATTGACGTTAATAATATGTTTGTACAAAAGCTCTAAATGTAGTTATGTTATTCAAATGTAGGTAGAAGCATCAGAAATGGTCTCTTTACATCCCTCTGCATTCGGCTACTTGTAGTTTTGCTCATTTTGAACACAGGAACAAAAACCCAGAATGCAAAGAAACACAATGACGTCAACACGACCCTCTCACATCCGACACAAGCTTAGCCCTGAGCTTTAAGCCAGTAGCACCTGTGGTGCTGAGTTTTGATTGCTTAGACGCACAATGGTAAACCTCAAACTACAAGTCCCACAATGCAACCTGGTTACGACGATCATGCGCATTAAGTGCACAGACAGAGGCACTTGTCATCTGCCCGTAACACGGTTTAAGATCTCTTCTAAATCAACAGATTAAGCATGTACATTGTCCTACCTGTGCATCCTTCAGACAGGGGAGGGAGCGTTTCATATCGCTGTCTTTCTCTGTTTTTTTTTAGCTCTGCTGCTCTGGAAACACGGCTCATAGCAGTAAGTATCAGTGTTTTCGAGCTGAGCCTGGAAGAGAAGAAGAAAAAAAAACGTCGGAAACGAGGAAAAAATGGTTAAAAAATGGGCAGTCGTAGAGGGAGTGTTCTCCGCTGCTTTTTTTAAAAGTTTTAATTTAGCAAGCCCGGCGCGCCCGGGGTCAAATGAGGACATCTAATTTTCAGTTTTACGTGCGCGCCCAAGCGTATAGCCAGCCTAGGTCTGGATTGGCTCGGATTCCTTATCCCCTTCGCCCGTCTTTTCCAAAATTTCTTTTAATGTTTCTCTCGTCTTTGTTTTTTCATTCTTTTCCATCTGTTATACTTTAATTCCTGCATTCTCTCCCTTTTGTGTCTTTTTTGTATCTTTCTTTGGTCTCTCTTTCATCTATTCTTTCTTCCTTTTATTCTCTTAGTTTTGCTTTTTTTCTAGGTTTCTTTTTGTCATTTTTTCTTTTTACTTCTTAGTTTGTCATTTTTTTCTTTATACCATTGTTTCTTTCTTTTCTTCCTTCCTTGTTCTCTCGCACCTAGCACTGACCTTTGGGGGAATGGGGGGAAGGTGGAGGGGGGACGGAGGTTGTGTTTGGAAATGTGCCTGAAAACGTACTCTGCAGATCACGGAACTGTATTATATGGATAGCTCAGTGGGTTACTGCTTTTGTCACTGAGATCCTTTTGTTACTTGCAGTTCATAAATTACATATAGAACCATAGCACCGTGACCTATGAACTGTAATGAAAAAGCTGAATGAAATCTGCAAGGTATTGGTTAGAACATTATGGGGCACATGCATCATTGTAGGCAATTGTGATTCCATAATTGCGGTTATTAAGGAATCGCAATTAAGGAATCGCAATTGCCTATGCATGTAGGTTTCACTAAAACATTAGCGATTCCTACATATTTGTTATTTGCGAATTGCAAATTGTGATTCGCAATTAAGGAATAGGCCTAGAGACCCATATGAATGAATGGGAATTGCATGCGCAATTTGCGAGTACCAAATAGGTACTCGCAAATTGCGCATGCAATTTCAAGAGGGCCAAAAGGCCACTCTGATGCACCCCTGAAATTTGCATGTGATCACATGTTGCGCAAACACATGTCGCAAGGGTGTGTGTGCAACATGGCACCTTGAAAAATGCACTTTTGTGCATTTTTCAAAGTTTTCGCAAATAACCATCAACTTTAAATTGATGGTAATTTGCGATCCCAAATTGCGAAATCGCAATTTTAAAGTGCGTCATGCATTGCATTTAGGGAATCGCAATTTGCGATTCCCTAACTGCATTCGCAATTTAGGTAATTGCAAAATTTGCGATTACCTAAATTGCGAGATTGCATTTGGGTTGATGCATCCCAAATGCAAAAATACCGGTCGCAAAGGGGCAGATTCTGCAAATCTGCCCCTTTGCGACCGGTATTTACAATGATGCATGTGCCCCTATGTTTTTTTCCAGTCTTTCATTATCCTAATGCTGCTAAAAAGGTTTGTTTGAGTAGAAATACATTTTTATCAATAAAGTCAACCCAACCACTGTGGTAGGTTTTTTAATCCCGAATTTCTGCTTCTCCAGACCAAACACTCTTAAAATATCCTGCCTACTAGTATCGGCGAAATGTGATTCCTACACCTTGTAATCTGCATTGTTTTATGTAACATTTCCTATAGACTGATTTATACATGTATATTTCATTGTCTTTCTATAATGTTGCTATGGCTTGGTGACCGTGGACTATGCCTTGTTATCCCGAAGCGGTGGCACTAAGACAACCAAACACCACTAATGTAGCAAAGGCCATGATAAACATCTTTTCAAGGGTTGGGTTCCCAAAGGAGATTTTGACCGACCTGGGAACCCCTTCATTTCACGACTCATGAGACAGGTGTGCCAGCAATCGGGTGTTAGACAAATTCATACTGCGGCTTATCACCCTCAAATGGAAGACCTCGTTGAGAGGTATAATGCCACCTTGAAGTGTACCCTAAAAAGTTATTTGAGTTAGAATCCCGGAAATGGGAATGCATTTTACCCCTGGCCTTTTTAGGTCTCGCTGAGCCAGCGCATGCGCTGCTCTGCGAGACATTTAGTAAGGGGCTTTTGAAAGTGCTACCAAAGAGGCTTTTGCCGGCCACCAGCGTGCAGTTACGTGCGCGTGCACGCGCGCAGCCGCCATCTGGCATTCCTCTCGCTCTCCCATGCCTCAACGCATGCCCCTCCCCCACCACAGAGCGCGTCCAGCTCCTCCCGCTGGCTGCTGGTGCTCCTGGCCATTTCATGGCCGCGTCACTTTTTCCCCCTCCGCGCGATCACTTTCAATTTCCTCCCCCTTCCCACGATCACTTTTGCGGCCGCGCGGCCGGCCGCTGTATTTCCACACTTGTTAATTAATCTAGTCAATACACCCATCACTTTAGTCCCCGGCAGGACTTCACATAGCGCCAGGACACCTTCGGGTTACAGTTAGCGCTCTATACATATCACTAACATGACATAACATAACATCGGGTCACGCCACCATCTGTAAATAGCACGACACGTGAGGATATGTCAATAACCCCCTGACGCTAGCCCTCCAGCCTTCTTGGTCGCCTTACCTGTGTCTCTCGCCCCCATGGTTACTCACTGCGTCATCGAATAGACCTCCGAGCGTCAAAATTAACGTGCGACGCCCCCGCCCGTCTCATACCGCCTAGCGCTGCGAAGTGGCCCGAGAGGAAATGCCGAGCACGCCACAACATTAAACTTTACAGACCGAAATAAGTGGCTTCCGCTTCTCTCGTGCTCTGCGGCTTGTGTTTGGCGTCCAAGCCAAGGGAGACAAACTGAACAGAAAGGTTCGTAAAACTGCACTTTGTGTCACTTGCACAGAAAACAAGACTTCTTTAAGAGTTGAGCTCTGCTTCTCTCTCGTTCATATGTTTTTTCACTTTTAAAACACCCAGACTGCAGTGTTGCCTTGTGGCATTTTGGTTGTGTTTTTTTTTTTTAAATTAATAATTGTGAAAGTCTCTGAGCCGGGGCTTCTAGCAGCTTCTGTGGCCCCACGTTCCTCTGCAGTGCAGCCCTCCCACACAGGCCTCAAGCTCTCCAGGACCGTGGTAGATTATCGAGTCCAATCTGAGGTTTTCCTTTGCTTCCTGGGGCTTATAGTCCTTATTTTATAAAAGCATAAACCAATCCCAAAATGTAAATAAAAAACACCCGACCTGGATGAAGCACCCAGGCATGTTTCTGAGAAACCCGAGAGATGTGAGGGCACACAGTTTTTTTTTTTTTGCTTCCGATTCTTCCTTCTCTCTTCTTCTTAGTAATGAGGGCCACTCGCTGAGTCAGTCACTGACTGCAGCTCTGGACCACAGGATATTTTGATCAGCAGTACCTCACCCTGGTGGACCAGGGCTTGCCTCCCTGCCTTGGGTGCACACAGTTTAATAGCATCAGACCTAGAGCAGAGCTCTCATGGACCACGCGGGAGTACCTCACCCTGTCCAAGTGTTTTCTATCTACTATGACATTTGCAGACCTTCTGAGCTGAGCCCATATTTAAACAAGAACTACAAGTCCCAGAATACAAAACAAAACCTGGACTGGGTGCTCTACTGAGGCGTAAACTTTGATCTCCTCTTAGGGAGGTCTCTCTGAGCCAGTTCAGAGGTCTTCAAGTTTCCCAGGTCCCCACGTGAGTAGCTTTTCCAGTCCTGGTTTCTGCTTTGAATCCTGGAATTTGTAGTCCTTATTATTTGAGACGGTGCGCTACACCGGCACTTAATCATCAACATCAGTGCTGTACATGAGCACCAGTTAAGGACACATTCATTCATGGGGAGATTAAGTGATTTGCACAGAATCACTGGATGTTGAGCTGATGCCGAGATTCAAACCTGGTTCCCTAGCTCCGGAGTCGGCAGCTCTGGCCTTTACGTCACATCCTTTCCCCACTTTCATAGTTAGTAGCTGGTTCTGTATTAGGTGGCTCTAACAGGAGAAATGTGCCGGTGCAAGCTGCCTCCCGACGAGAGCTCCAGCACTTATTTTTTTTCTCTTCAAATTAACCACTGTATATAACACAATAGCAAGCATTGGCATAGCCAATAGGTCTCGCCTTTGGGACCTTATGTGTTTAGCCATGCAACAGTTGATGTTGTTGCACCAAGGATATTGTGCTGCATAACTAAATACTTATAAGGTCCCAAAAGCGAGACCTATTGGCTATGCCAAAACTTGTTTGCCATTAGCTGCAAGGTTAAAAGAAGTACTAGGTTTTCATCCTTTGAGCTTCTCTTTGGGTGACAACCTCACTCTCTTCTTGACATGGCTAGAGAAGACTGGGACCAAGAAATGGATGGGACAAAACCGGTTCTTGACTATGTGACTAGTTTTAAAACCCATCTGAGACAAATAAGGAGTATAGTAAGAACCAATATGGAAAATGCTCAGCAAAACCAGAAAACCTAATATGGTAAAAAGGCCAGGGAAAAGACCCTCGATGTAGGAGAATGCGTCGTGGTAATGATACCCTCATCCGAACATAAGCTCCTGGGACAATGGCAAAGCCCCTGTGCAGGAGTGGAAAAGGTAACCCCGGTTATTTATCGAATCGAAGCAGATTTGAACAAAAAAATGACACAAATGTACCACATAAACCTCTTAAAGAAATGGGAGGGTCATTGCCTGTTTTGATGGGAAGGGTCTTAAAGGAGCCTCCTTTGCATGTCCAGT
The DNA here is from genome assembly GCA_963921515.1 of Calotriton arnoldi. Classification (NCBI taxonomy): domain Eukaryota; kingdom Metazoa; phylum Chordata; class Amphibia; order Caudata; family Salamandridae; genus Calotriton; species Calotriton arnoldi. Next base: position 823,040 of record CAWUFW010003418.1, on the reverse strand, counting down.
GCATATACCCTGACCTTCCTGTCCACTTAGCTCATAAACTGTCAAACTCGCTACAACCCCATCAAAAGATCTTTTCCCTTGTCCCTGGTCACACTACTTTATTGAAACACCCCATAGATACACATCCAGGGAAGAAAGTACGGTTAAAACCTTATTGTCTCCCCGAAGCACAGCAAGAAATAATAGAGAAAGAGGTGAAGCAAATGCTACAGCTGGGGGTCACTGAGCCCTCCATCCGTGAATGGAATTCTCCGATAGTGCTTGTACCAAAACTGGATGGTTCAGTACGCTTTTGTTTTGATTTTAGAGAAGTAAACAAAATCTCCAAATTTTATTCCTATCCCCTTTCCTGGGTGGATGAAATGATAGAGAGATTAGGGGAGGCTAAATATATCTCTATGCTAGACCTATGCAAGGAATAATGGCAAGTACCCCTAAGGGAGAAAGATAAGGAGAAAATTGCTTTTTCCACATACGGGGGTCTGTTTCACTTCCTGGTATTGTAATTTGGGCTACATGTTGCCCCTGTAGTGTTCCAACGCATGAAGAACACCATACTAAAGCATCATGGCAAATTTTCGGCTGCGTACATAGATGACATCGTCATCTACAGTCCTTCCTGGGAATCACACTTGAGTCACCTGTACACTGTTATTCCGGTCTTGGACACTAGTGGTCTAAATATAAATCCTGCTAAAAGCCACTTAGCAGCAAGGAAGGTGAAATGTCTGGGATTCAGCCTCATTCTGAGAAGATCGCAGTCATATCCGAAGTCCCCATGCCCAAGACCAAAAGGGATCTGCGTGCTTTTTTGGGACTCCTCGGTTACTACAGATGAGTCATCCTGTGTTTTTTACAAATAGCCGCTCCCTTAAGGGATTTGTTGAAAAAGAATACTAAGACTGAACAGATATTAAAAAACCCTTCCCCTGATCTATTTGAGGCTTTTCAGGCCCTGAAACAGTCCCTTACCTCCGAACCTGTTTTGACTAGTCCTGATTACACCAAACCATTTATTCTCCAGACTGACGCCTCAGGGGTGGGTCTTGGGGTGGTTCTATCACAGACAGATACAAATGGAAAGGAAAGGCCAATGGTGTTTATTAGTAGGAAACCGTTTACCAGAGATAAAAACTATGCAGTATTGGAGAAGGAAGCTCTAGCCATCAAGTGGGCAATAGAGAACCTATGGTACTATCTAGAGGGTTGTGAATTTACTCTCTTTAAGGATCGCACCCCCCTTGAATGGATGGCCCAGAATAAAGTAAAGAATGACCATGTTTTACGTTGGTTTTTAGCCTTGCAACCAGTCCGATTTCAAAACGTACACCGAAAAGGAGTAAATCACACCAACACTGATTTCCTTTCCCGATCGCTCCAGGAAAGGTGTCTTACTAGTAAGAAAGTAAGGGAAGACAGATATGAGGAAGGTGCTTTGTCACTCCCTTACTTACCTGAAAAGGCTCTGCCAGTGCATGATTCCCTGTCAGTGATGTCACTGGAACACCTGGGGAAAAAAGAAACGCCTCATGTCAAAAGGGGTGGAAACCCGAAATCCAAGGAAATAGCTAAGGAGTCCTGTGTCTTACGGCAGATGGGCAGAGTCATGACAATCATTGACCAATCAGGACTTTCGGATTGGGAAAGAAAAGATATTGTCAACGTACAGCGGTCATTTGTGAGGAGGACCGCAAGTTTTGAGGAGCAGCAAACCTGTGATGGAGCAGAGGAAGGGCCGCGAGATGGAAGCAAGTTGAAAGAAGAGGACTCCACCAGCCTCAAAGAGACTCAGGAGATCTGGACCGAGGAATGGTGGACGACACCGGAGGACACTGAAGAGCCAAAGCAACTCAAGTGGGTTGCCGCGTGGCGGGTGAGTGAAGTGGGGGAGGGTGCAGGAAGGGAGTGTTATGGTGATGGGATTCTGCACCTTCCTTGTTAGCTACACTGAGGGTTAGTTATTTTGTGTATGTTTTACATTTGTGCACTTCTTCACTTTAATGGAGACACTTTAAGTCAGCCGCTGTATGTTGCAATGCAACGAGTACTGATTACCTGATTATTTTCTGTTTGTTCAAGAAACTGACGATGAATCCGGGAAAGGGGGATTATGCCAAACGGAAGTACCAATAACAAATCAACCACCTCAGGTCACCTGAAAACTGCAATACCGGTTATGTTGTATCACTGAAAGGGGGGTGAGGGAGAAAGGTCACGGGTAATAGCAAAAAGCAAGCTCATGCATGGAAAGGCATAACCTGATAAAACCAAATGGGTACTATGCCTGACCCTACTATTAATCCCCACATTTATCATGATCACTAGTGTGGTGAGGGTGTAAAAACGTCCTACTTACCGCTGTTTCTTTCCTGAGACTCTGGGTGGCGCCATCCTGAGGGCAGTGCTTAATTTGTAAAGAAATACATGCCAGGGCCCTCATCAGTATGCGACAGCAGCTTGCCCCACGCAATGACACTGCCAGCGCTGCCAATGATGGTAGAAACACAACTAGTAACCATCACACTCCTACAAGTGTGACAATGCAGACTATTCCAGGCCTCCCAAGGCTATAAAAATGGTGTGGGATGCAGGTAGTAGTCATTTTTAGTGTTCATTGAATGAATAAATAACTGTGGTTGTGCTCATCTCTTAATTAGACAAACAGCGCCACCTTGTGACTGACTGCCATATGTGCCGGTGTTGCCACTTATGTGCCGGTGCCGAGCACCGAAAACCACTAGCTCAAATTAAGCACTGCTTGAGGGAGAATACCTGAAGAAAGAAAAAATAGGAATCAGAACACTGTTATATCCAGAGGAAAAAGACGATCCCATCACCATTCCCACCAACCAAGACACTGAGCTGTCATATCTCTCTGATTATAAAACCAATAAAAATCCAGCATTCCGAAACCTACACAGCCTCCGCGTCCTTATATCTTGCCCACCCTCCTACACCGGCCCTGGTTGTCTCTCTTCATTTTTTCTTTCTCTCTATCTTATAGGAACAACAACATTTTTTCTTTCTTTCACAAAGCAGGTACTGATCAGACAGTGGCAGTGCAAGTTCCCCTTAATCACATAAAACATAAAACTGGGCAGCAGCGTAACCTCCCCTTCTTGACAGAACAGGTACAGCTCAGATAGCACCTTCAAGACTTTATTCGTGGTGGAGGACATCGCTACTGGGCCATAACTGTGAGTTTTGGGGACTTTCCCCTCTGGTGTCCAGGGCTCAGTGCAATCTGGGCCAACCACAGCCAGGAGTGTAGCTTGGTCCGTGAGATTTGGGGGATGTGACTCGGATTTCCAAACTAGAAAAGCACTGGGCCGCAGGGTGTGACCGAGGTTTGGGACGGTTATTTCCATGAGGATTCCAAAAAGTAGTAAATTTGCACCCATTCAAGGAGTACTTCTATGGGTGCAGATTTACTACTAGTTTGGTAAACTGGTCCCTACATATACTTAAGCTCCCGATCCCAAAAAGATTAAGTTAAAATCTCTTAGTGAAATGAGAACAACGAGAAAAACCAGCACAGAGATAGCAGATCCAACTCAGGTGCCCTAGATCAACTTCAAAGCCAAGAATGCATTCGTTTAGAGGCGGCTCCCCCGCTATGGCGGAGAAGCGTCGCCCCACTGCTTTTACGCAGTGAGAAATATAAAATGACAATAACTTTGAGTTATTGTCATTTTATGTTTCGTGTCCTGCTGCTTTGCGGCGGGCCGGTGGGCGGGGCTGCTCTGCTCTCCGAGCAGGGCAGGGGAGTAGTGGTTTGCCCACTCCTAAGTGCGCAATGACTGTTTTGGTTGGCCCTCTCGGGCCGTCCAAAACAGTCATGGTCATTTCCCTGTTCTCCATGCAGGCTGCATTACAGCCTACATGGAGAACGTGCCCACCCCTCCAGCCCCTGGCTGAGTGGCGTGTCACGGTGCTCAGGCCAATCACAACGCTGCATTGCAGGGGAGGGACCCTGGCTGCCTGCTTCCTGTTCCTGTCGGAGGCAGGAGAAAGAGAAGACGCGGGACCCGGCTTTGAGGTAAGTTTTTTTATTTCCGATCCACCTCCCCCCTGCACGACACCCGCCCCCACAACCTCCATGCCTGTCCCGCCAGACCACGAGCCATGCTGGCCGCGACTAGTCACACCCCAAAGCGAGGGCCCCAAGTATACCCCTCCCACACTTGACTCTCAAGCTGGCGAGGACAAGTAGTCCAAGCTGTCTCAGAGCAGCAGAGAGGGTTTGGAGTCTCGGAACTCGAGCAGTCAAACAATACACCCAATAAGCCAACATCCAGATCAGGGCTTTTCTTTCAAGAAAAAGAGAATTGTTTTCATTACATCTCAATACTGTACATAAATCACCAGAAGTAAGGTATTCTACAGATGCTCCATGACTGAACAGACAGAAACCTTAGACAGCTGCAGGCAGTGCTTAATTTGAGCTGGTGGTTTCTGGTGCTCAGCACCGACATTTAATCAACAACACCAGCACTTTTCATGAGCACCAGTTAAGGGCACATTCATTTATGGGGCGATTAAGATTAAGTGATATGCGCAGAATCACAGGATGTTGAGCCGACACCGAGACTCGAACCTGCTTCCCCAGCCTCAAAGTTGGCAGCTCTGGCGATGACGCCAAATCCTACCCCAACTTTCATGGTTAGTAGTTGGTTCCGTTTTAGGTGGCGCTAAAATAAGAAATGGGCAGGTGCAAGCTGCCTCCTGACGAGAGTCCCGGCACTTATGTTTTTTTACAAAATAACCACTTGCTGCAGGCTCACTATGGACAAATGGAGCAGTTTTCATGAGTTCTGTGACCTCTAGGTTAGTCACTATGCTTTCACTAGGCAGTTGTCTTAAGCAGGTTGCAATAATATCAACAAACGTCCACCGAAATCTGTTAGTCACATTCTCAGTCATTGCTCTGTTTAGGCATTTGTGTTACCTGAGGTGGAATGCACGGGGGCTCTCTAAGCACGGGCGTGTGTTCGGCCACATGGTATAAGCGATCAAACTCTTGGTCTTAGGGACATGTTCAGGCATCCCTGCCCCTTCTCTCTATGTTAGGCCCAGTGGAGACTGGTCAACTGTGAAACTTATGGAGCGAAAGAGCCAAACCTGAATTTGCCTGAGCAAGTGAGTACAGCGAGGGAGCACAACTGGCTAAAAGGGGATCAGGAGAGTCTCTCCCTGAGAATGCTTTTTAAAAATTACAAGAATTGGGAAGAGGTGTGGTGCAGTGGCCAGGGTGGCTGACTCCGGAACACGGGGGCTCACGGTTCGATCCCCGGCACTGGCGGCAGGTTAGCCCAGCACCAAGTGACTCTGGGCAATAGCTCGCTTAATCTTCCTGACGGCCCCTAGCGCCTTGACACCCTCGGGTACTTCTTCGTGCTTTACAAATACTGGTATTTCATTTCATTGCAATTGTACATTTTTCAGCACAATTGCTATCATCAATTATGCAAAAACAATAGTTTTTTAAGCCAATTCCAAGGCACCACTCATACTATATTTCAGAGAAGTCATGGCTTGGCAAACATTCCTGGCCTTAGCCATAACCACATCTTTCCCTTGAATTTCTCCTCATGCCTTCCTTGAATGTACTTTTGTCTTACCCCCTCTTCTCCTCCTTGACTGCCCTGTAGGCCCTTCGTAAATTATCAGCTAATAATTTGGTATGAATCCTTTTGTGAGTCTCCTCATGCCTTCCTTGACCATCTCCTCACTCCAGTCCTGGTGGTCCCCTCACTCCTCTCTTAATCACGTCATAATCCATCTGTTCACTTATTCAGTGGTCTCGATTGTTACGTCATCCTTCCCTTGATTGTCTCCTCATGCATCCCTTCACTGTCCACTTGCCCCTTCCTTGATTGTCCACTAATCTTTTCTTGTGCTGTCTCCTCAACTCTTCCTTAACTCTCTCCTCTGCCCCTTCCTTCACTGTCTTTTCACTCTCTTCATGGGTGTTAATCTCTCCTCCCTAGATTATCTCACCTCAGCATGCAGACCCTCTGCTTCCTTGGCACACTACACACTCTGGGCCTCAGCATTGTCACTTTGCAAATAGTGGTGGAACAACAAGGGAGCCAATGGGCCCAGAGCGAGCATGGCCTACAGGTAAGGCAATACGCTTGCTATAAGTGGGAAGTGGGATGGTAGGCCCCTCATGCTGCTGGGCCATGGTGCCACTGCACATGATGCACTAATGAAAGCTGCCACCCTGACCAGGATCTGTCCCACGTGCATTAGCAGACATTGAGTTGTGATAACAATGAGGGTGACAAGAACAGGGCACAAGGAAGCAGAGCTCCATGTGCCAAGAATCCTGACAATCAGGGCTTTTCTGGCACACAGGGAGACATGGAGATATTTCCAGCACACCAGCACCTCTGGAAGGCTGGTAGTATCTAATACTCTAAACAGTCAGTTGTGTGACTCTGCTCAGCCTTACCAGTTTTTTATGGGTACCAACTATCCACACATGACCTTAGATGCCAGACTACTTGTGACAGTAGCTACACCCCATCACCCTTTCACCACTGTCACTACTACCGAAAGCTTACAAACTGCATCAATTGCACATCTTCAAAGAGACATAAGAGCATCAGAACACTCACAGTGGGTCACATAGTTGGGGGTAACAGAAGGATTACTTGTCAGGATTCAGTTTAGAATACCTAGTGAGGCTCAACTCTGTGCATGAACGGTTGGTGTTATCAGCCACCAAATGTCCCCATATCATGTGACATATATCCAGCCAGTCATACCTTTCATCCAGCAATACGTTGCATTGTGGGACTTGTAGTTTTTGTAATACCATTGAGCGTCCATTCTCAATGATCCCAGTACATAATGTGCAGTTGCACAAAGCCAGGTTTAGATGAAGGCTAAAAAATCATACCGGAAGTTTGACAGCCACAACTCAAAGTGCAGCCAAATGCAAATATATTGGTTGATTGCTAGATGAATAAGTGGCAACTAAAGCCCACCCTTTTCCCTATCAATCTTTGCACTAACCCTGTTGCATAATTGTGGCCTCCAACTACTGCACAGCTCCAATGGAAGCGCTGTTCACCCCTTCAAGAAAGCTCTGAACATATTTGCTTATGTTACGTGTTCATGTACCGTAGTGCTATGTCGGAAGAATTAGCTCTTTACATATAGAATGAAAAGTGCACATCCTTGGGAAAGTTGCTTTGTGCTAGTTCCATTTTTAAAGCCTTGCACGCCGTTTGAGCCAAGGTAGTATAATAAGTGAAACAATAAAGAGGCGAAGGTATCACTCGATTTTGACCATGCCGTTTCAGTTTATGTCATGCTATTCATTTTCTCAATTTTCCCTCTACACCGGGGCAGAGAAGCGGAGTTGTAATGTCCCACGTCAGATTAACTTCATATAAAACTTTACCCCAAAGTCATGAGACTGGTGGCAGACCCCACCTTTGTATCAAAGCAGGTTGCGCTTATACTCTCGGATGAGTAGGACCAAGTCTATTCTTTGTGGTGTTTCATTGTAATTCTACTTGTAATGAAATGTCCTTTAAAAGGAGGCATTCCATTTTGAAAGATAAGTTGCTAATTTGAGAAGCATTGTATGCTGGGAAAATGGTTGTGATAGATAAACACATGCAGCTGACATTTGCTGTAAACATCAAGTGATTTGTTTGAACAAGATCTAGCGTAGACGTCTATCCTTCCATAGTTGATACAATGAGTACTTTTAAATTGTGTAATGATAACGTGTCATTTAGGTGCCTTGGAAATGTGTAGTATCTTGTCAGTCATTTATGTTACATTGTATCTGGTATCAAACTTTTTCACGTCCCCATGAGTAATGCAAGAACGCACAACCACAGCCACCCCCAGAGAGTCGCGGAGGCCACAGACTCCTGTGTGCCCACTGGTCTCCTGCTAGCCAGAGCTGGGGGAACAAACAAGGACACCTTTGAAAATACTTCCTTCTTAAAGCAACTAACATGATCTGTAGAAAAACCTCGCAACTGATGTTTTTCAGGATGAAGGAAGTGACCCGATTAGGGCCGCCCGGGTCACTCGCGACCACCTCTCAGCCTTCCAAACAAATGAAGAGTCGGTCAGACAGTAGAGAATACAAACCGAAGTATTTATTAGTAATACACTCGAGTGGAGTCCGGTCTGACCAGCCTCCTTGGGTTGCTGCAGAGGGACTGCCTTCTACCCCCAGGACAATGCATATTGCGCATTTCAGGATCACTAAGACACGCCCAGACCGGAATTTTCCAGTTGGTAGTTGGTGAACAAAGAAGACACACAGAGATGAGTTGCTATCCCAGGACCGGGTACATGCTATCTCAGCGTCAAGGTTACTCTGCCCGTACCCGCCACTCTAAGGGTGGGAGCAGGCCTATCTAGTGTGAAAGGTATGCAATAGCAAAAACAGTCTATTCATTGGTACAGCAAAACTCAACCTTGAGGGAATACAAAAAAATATTACAGCTGCTTTCTGCTGAGGCAGACAGAGTGAGGAAGAAATTAGCTTCGATCATGACTCAAAATGGCGGCTGAATACAAAATGGTGCAGCGAATGCTAACTTTACATAGAGCAGTACACTGGCAGGGTGAATGCATGACATTTACATTTGAACAGACCCTCCTTTTAGCATGAGCTAACCAATTTGTATTTGGGAGAATGGACGGTGCAGCATAGCGTGCATACAACAAATAAACTTCAAACGTCAGAGCACTCCATGTATTCGGCATCAAAGGAAGAGGAGTCTTCAAATATACCCACGTCTATCTGCATAAAGCTATCTATCTCTTTCTGAGTCATAATCACGGCATTAGTGTCATGGATGGGCGCCTTCTGCTTCGGTGTAAGGAGTGTGATACAATAAGTGCAACAGGCTGGGAGGCATTGTATACAGAGGCAACAGGTGAGAAAAATGCCAGCGATTACTGCTAGGAAAGCAAGGATCTTCCAACCCCAGGATGCGAATATGCCCCAAAACCATCCAGAGAGTGTCCAGGTGCCATTTTCTTGGTGTATGTCAGATGAAGTCTATGCAACTTCTGTATGACAGCAAACACATTGGAGGCATGGTAGGGGATGTATACACAACAGCTACTGCCAATGACGCGACAGGCCCCTCCCAGTCTGCAAGGATGACGTCTAACACCATCCAGTTTTGTAAAGCAACAAACTTCGTAGCCTGGAGCTCAGCTGTGATATTCGTGAGAATCCCAGCGGTCGTATTAATGACCCCTTCTACAACTCGGGTGAGTCAACGGATATTAAGGCTGTTGGACATGGGGCCCCAAAAGGGTACAATACCCTTCATGGCATCTGTGAACTGTTGCAAAGTGGTATCTGTCTGATCTATGTCTTCTGTGTTAATAACCCTTCTAACTCGTGGCAGGTATGCACTCCTACGCTGCAATCGATGATCCCTATGGCAATTGGATGGTGCTATATACACTGGGGGGAGAAGAAAAGAGAGATAGCATACACCTGACCACCACCTAGGAAGCCAAACATAAGCTTGGGAGCCGCAAACAAAATAGACATTACATGGCGGGAGCAAAGGCGGGCTACTGATCGTGCTCAACGTATATGTGTAATTGCAATTACTCTTCCCCACTTGCACCTTTCCAATTCCCTGAACACAGAAACCGGCTGTTGTATTGACTACTGGCACTGGCATCGCCTTATCCTTTGTAATATTGCGTGTTTGGAAAGATCGGAAATATTCAGTAGCATTGAACTATTGGAAATCTAACATTTCATTTCGAAGCCATGTTTCGTTCTTTACCTGCTCATATACATTCATGCAAGCTGTGCCAGGGTTCTCCTGTTCTCCTAACCTCGGGGAAATATATCCTTGATGGTAACGTATGTATTCGAACACAGTGCAGGAGTCAGCAGATGTCATATTCATAGCAGAAAAATGGAAATGATACTGCACCATCGTAAACAGCGCAAACCACCCCTCGCAACTTCCTAGATAGGATAATGGCATTGACAATAAAACATCACTTTTATGTGTAACTGAGGGGAATGGCCCACAAATCCAGTAATTAGTAGCATTAGAAGTATCATGGGCCTGATGCAACATTTGTAAAAAAACATTGTCTACATATGTTTTCCGGTGTTCTCCTTTGTGAGGGGCCAAAGTAACAAACATGTGTTCAGGGGGAACAGGAGTTGTCCCAATCAGAGAGTGTACAGGATACTTCTCATCCAGGAAGTAAGATATTCCTAATACTATTATTAATGCAATAACAACTATTGATACAAAAACTATCTTACTCTTCATGGACCAACCCCGCTCTGGACGCGGAGGTGCAAAGGGCTGCTCTTCCTCAGTAATGGGCCGACCAAATGGATACATTGTAAACAAGGGGAAAAAAAGGAATGCAATGGAACTAATGACAAAAGGGGGCAAGTGTTCCCAGTGTCCGTCTGAGCCTCACTGGTAGACTCCTATTGTTCATCAACGTTGGCGCTTTTGAGCACCGGAGGTGGAGCTGCTCAGTCCTAGCTCAGATCCGTATCCCACCTTGCAGGGTAATGTACTTTCCTCCTGGGGAGCACACTCGACTTACCCTGTACAATGTCTGAACAGTGCACCAATCTGACCTCTTCCTAAGCTACTGTGGCCTGACTTGTCGAGTCCATCCCTGCTAATCTGACTTTTCCTTTGGTGCACTGTTCCTCCGTCGGGGACGCAAATTGTACCTAGCTACTCCAGGCACAGAGGGGTCAGGAAAAAGGGGGTCAGACACAGAGGGACCAGTGGAAGAAGTCTCTGGAATGGCCTTAATCTCCGGGGCACTGCCGCATTTAGGATCTCATCATTCTCAGCCTCTGTTTGGGTCCACGTGAGTTGGGCATCCAAAAAGGGAAGGAACCGTGGGACTCTCTCACACTCAGAGTCCCCGATGCCCTCACGGACCTACTGATCGTAAGGTAAGGGTAGAGGCACTTTGCGGCAATGCTGGCAATGAATCCAATTCTTTCGGCCAGCGACCTTCACGATGATGCAGGAGGGAAAGGAGCACCTGGACTGGCCCCTTCCACCTCGGCTCCAGACTCTTCTTTCTCTGGAAATTGCGCACCAAGACAAAGTCGCCAGGGCAGATGTCGTGGCTTGGCCCCTCAGGTACTGGTGGGAAGCATTCCTGGATCTGTTGGTGAATAGAATGCTGACTTTTAGTTAACTCATACAAATAATCCACCAATAGAGGATATTCAATTTCTGAGAATCGATGAGGTCGCGGGACGCCCCAAACGTTTGCCGGGCGCCCAAACACGACTTCGTAAGGTGACAATCCTGTCCTAGAATGGGCTGTCGTTCTTGTGGACAAAAGGGCTAATGGTAAAGCATCTGGCCACTGCAACCCATGGCTCTCCTCAATCTTTGCCAGTTTCAGTTTGAGAGTACCATTGTACTTCTCAACCAAACCTGCAGACTGGGGGTGATTTGCAGCGTGAAATTTTTGTCTGATATGCAGTCCCTCGCAAACTAACTGGATAACTTTCGCATTGAAGTGACTTCCATTGTCACTCCAAATCAAACTGGGCAAACCGAAGCGAGGAAAGAATTCCTTCAGGAGCACCTTTGCAGTCGCTATGGCTGTGTTTTCTTTTGTGGGGTAAGCCTCAACCCATTTACTGAACGCACAAACAACCACCAACACATATTTCAAATTATTGACTCGATCCATTTCAATATAATCAAGCTGGAGAACCTCAAAGGGAAAGGTGGTAGGTGCAAAATTACTAGGGGGCGTGGGGGTACCTTTTCCAGGATTGTGCATCATACACACCATACAGTATTTGACCAAATGGACGGCAGTCTTTTGGATGTTATCATTCTGCCATACAGGGTCTAACAACTTACAAATACCTTTCGCACTAATGTGAGCTGGCCCGTGCGCCATGGTGACTACGGGAAGAACATATGCATCTGGTAGCATCCATCTCTGTTTCCCTGACTTATCAATCGAACACCCATCCTCATCCAAATGTGCTGTGCTTTCCTGCCATATCACTAATTCCTCAATAGTTGCCTCACTCTGTATCTCCTTGACACTTTCCAGCGTATCCTCAAACATGGTAACCTCAGGTACCCACCAAGTGGGTCCTGCTACAAACATCCTTTTCATCTTCGTTCGGGCTGTCTTCTTAGCTGTCTGGTCTGCGAATGCATTTCCTTTACCAACATTGTCAGTAATTGCCTTGTGGGCACTGCACTTTATTATCGCTTATTTCTTAGCGAGTGTCAAAGCTGATAAAAGCCTATGTATGAGGGGGCCGTGTTGTATTCTCATGCCATGGGAAGTAAGAAACCCTCTTTCTGCCCAAAGACGTCCAAAATTATGAGCGACTCCAAATGCGTACTGACTGTCAGTATAGCTATTGACAGCCAGTCCCTCACTCAACTCACAGGCTCTAATAAGGGCAACCATCTCTGCAGCTTGAGCCGATTGATAGGGAACTCGTGATGTTTCAACTACTGTGTGTAGTGTCGTGATTGCATATGAGGCTGTTGTAGTGCCATCTGGTAACTTGAAACAAGAGCCATCAACATATAGTTCCCCTTGGGAGTCAGATAAGGGAACGTCAGTCAAGTTTAGCCGTCCTTTATTCTCCTCCTCCGTGCGGAAGATACAATCAAGTATATCAATTTCCTCACTCTCAGAAGGGAGGGGTAGCAATGTGGCTGGGTTCAGAGTGGCACATCTTTTAATCGTGACATGCAGTGCAAAGAGAGTTAGCTCATAACCGGTCAGACGTGCACTGGTGAGGTGCTGTGTCTTGGTTTTATTCAAAAGGGTATCCACAGCATGGGGGACCATGACTGTGAGGTCAGTATCAAGTACTAGCCCAGCCGATTGTCTTATTGAGACGGCCACAGCCGCGACCGCTCTTAGACAGCTTGGAGTGCTCCTGCAACAGGGTCAAGAAGCGCAGAAAAATAAGCACACAGCCGTTGCTTACCTCCAAAGGCCTGTGTTAAAACAGAGAGCATGCAACCAGCCGCTTCGTGTACGTACAGCACGAACGGCTTCGCGTAATCTGGCGTACCAAGCACAGGCGCAGAGCAAAGCGCAACTTTTAATTGCTCAAAAGACTGCTGACATTCAGGCGTCCAAGGAAATGGTTCATGCGCATCTTTAGTGGTTAGTGCCAGCAGAGGCTTTGTTAGTAACGAGTAGTTAGGAATCCAGTGCAGACAATAGGAAGTAATGCCAATAAAAGTGCATACATCCTTTTGAGTTTGAGGGATAGGCATTTTAACAATGGTACTGATGCGTTCAGGAGTCAATCTCCTACCCTCCTTCGACAGTAGGTGACCTAAGTAGGTGACCTCCTGTCGACAATACTGAAATTTGGAAAGGGACACTTTATGTCCATGGTGTGCCAGATGCAGCAAAAATTTAACCGTACTGTCTTTGCAACCCTTTTCAGTGTCAGAAGCAATGAGAAGGTCGTCTACATATTGAAGCAATACGTTACCTGAGGGAAGTGTGAGGGAGTCCAATTGGGCTTTTAAGGCTTGGCTATATATACTAGGGCTCTCAGTATAGCCCTGAGGGGCTCGACATAATCTAAAGCTTCTACCAGCTAGTGTAAAACCGAACAAGTCCCTGCTGTCTGGATGGATCGGGATACTAAAGAATGTGTTTTTTAAGTCAATGACAGAAAAGAATTTAGCAGAAGAAGGAATCATTGTTAGAAGAGCAGTAATGTCAGGGACCACCGGGAACTGAGGAACCACTATTTTATTTACTTCGCGCAAGTCAATCACAAAACGATATACATCTAGATCATCATCAGAGGAGCCTGAAGATGCCCTCTTAAGAATGGAAAGAATGGGGCTATTACACACATTCGCAGTCGTCTCTTCGACAACCCTGGACTGAATCAGATCCTGTGTAATCCGCAACAAAGCACTCTCCCCTGCTTGTGGTATTTTGTACTGAGGAATAGGAGGCAAAACGGCATTGTCCTTAACTTTGATAGAAACTGGGGGAATCTGCAATAGTCCCACATCTGTGTCACCTGTTGCCCACAACGTGGGCGGCACATCCTTAAATTCAGCAGGAAGGGGTGCATCTTTGGACAGACACTGCTTAGAGCTGACCACATTCGGTCCCATTGTCATGTAAACTCCTTCCGAAGAACAATAAATTGCATGCAACTTCTTTAATAAATCTAAGCCCATCAAATTCTCTCCGCAATTAGATGTTAACAAAAAAGGCGAATCCACAGTAAAAGGACCTACAGTCAATGTGAGAGGTTTGGAAATGGGGCTCACAACCGGTACACCAGAAAATCCTACTGAAACATTATTATGGCCAGACAGAGCCGCCCGGGGACCAGTGAATGGGAAATAGAGCTATTCATAGCACCTGTGTCCACCAAAAATTCCTTAGCTGAGCCATGCAAATCTGCAGTAACGTAAGGACCGCGCTGATCTACAGGCATTTGAACTGGTCCCTCACTCTGTCCCTGGCTATCCTAGCTGTGAGACAATCCCATCACTTCGTCTAAGTCATAGTCATCGTGGTAGTACTGTTTGCCCCTAGGGTCGTCAAGATAGTTCTGATCAGTGCGACCCTTTGACGTCCCAACTGCCTGAACTCTGTCCTGGCCACCATCTCCGCGACCCCATCCACAAGACCCTCGTCCCCTCAAGACCGCCACCTTCTGCAAAGCACAGGACACTCACTACGCCAGTGTCCCTCCTCTTCACAGTACACACACTGATTCGGTCCCACAGGCGTAGTATTCCTGCTAGTACGCAGAAGCTGTCGGTCCGGACGACCACATCCTCTACCATTCCCTTGGGAAGCCTGTTGCAACAACACCTTCGTCTTCAATTCCTTATGCTTTTTCTCCACCTTCTCCTTCTCTTCGTTTTCCCTGTGCTCATAATACTGTGCCATACTCAATATCACAGAAGGGGTGGAGTTAGTCAAGTGCTCTCCGAAGCCTGCAACCGAGTCGCGATCTCAGGAAGCAGGTTCGTAATAAATCTATTAATAAACAGTCGGACACCCCCTCCACCGACAAATCCTGTCCACTAAAATAAAAAAACACACCTTCAAATCGAGTGAAAAAATCAGACACACTTTCATCTTTCTTCTGACAACATGCCGTTAACTTGTCCCAATCTACCCTTCTCGGTGGAATAAGAGAGTGCATATATGTAATAATTCGACCAGGCAAAGCTAGTATCTCAGCTTTAGGCTTCTCACCTGGCTTCCTCTCCTAGTCCCATGCTTTAATCTGATCCCAAGTACCACCCAATTCCACAACGTGGTCCTGTGTGTGCACCTGCCTCCAAATATCAACGGGCACCAATAAACAAAGAACATCTCAATATCCGCAAGCGTCATCACTGTCGAGGAAGCGGCCTCAGTCAATTCCTTATAATATGCAGTAGGATTCTTCCTACGGTCAGGTAGCTGAGTCTTAAGGGACAAAACCTCACTCCTTTTCCATGGAGTATAAACCCATTGTTCCTGGAACCGGGCCTCTACCCGGGGTCTAGTAACAATGTTATGCTGATCCCGCAGCTCTGGTATTTGAGGGTGATATATGGGGTGGACTTCCCTCATCGGGAATTGGGAAACTGTCTTCAGGCTCTTCTCAAGCAGCCTACCTCAATAAGCGACCAGCGTCGTGACATTATTAAAAACCTCGCTAGGTGCCATATCAGCAGCACATACACGGTCCCTAATATCATAAATAATCTGGGGTGCTACATCATTAAAACACTGTACCCACAGTCCCAAAGTAGCCGTGTGCTTAAGGGCATGCTGCTTCACAAACAGCTCATAATCTCTCATCACACTCCACACATCTTCCACACTGTAAATGGGGTGACAAGCCCACTGAGCAGCCTGATTGGCTACCGCCCTTTTCTCTTCATCACCCACATCAGATCGTATCAATATCTGCCCCAGTCGCTCCCTAGCAGTCGCCCAGTCGTGCTCCCCTAGTTCGCGTACGGGTGTTCCGCTACTCAGTAATGTCGGGTAATGGGGGAACAGGGAAGGAGTAGTAACAGAAGGAGCAGGCACCAATGTTGCTAATGACTGTGTCGTGGGTGTGACGGCTGGCGAGAGAGATGCCGAAACAATAGGCGTAGCAGGGAGACTGGCAGTTATAGTAGCTGCAGAGGGTGAAGCCAAAGAAAGGGCAGGAGGCGCCATGGCAAAAACATGTTGATCGATAGTAGAAGAAACAGGGGCAGCAGAAACAGAAGAAACAGATGACTGAGGCTGTGGGATAGCAGGATATATTTTCTGCGGAGCGTATAGGGGTGGAGGTCGAGCATCTAACAATTCCTCCACAAATGTATCATTTTCTTCTCGGGCAATTAAGACGTTTTACATTGTAATCGAAATTTTCTATCAGCACACTCTATTCCTTTTTATATTTTCTCTCCATCGTGCGCTACGGCTTTCTGAGTTACTGTCTGCATTTTCCCCTTCCGGGCCTCTTTCTCTGCTTTCATCCGTCTCTGTTTAGCTTCCTTTTGCCATGTTCTGAGGGAATCAAACATCGACTGCCTACTTCTTTTCGCAATCAATTTATCCTGCAGGAAATTAATTTTCTGTTCATCAAAAGTGCCCGTCAACGGCCACTGCAACTCAGCATTGTCCCTCGTATATTTGTGCCATAACGTACTAAACATAATAGCGCCAAGGCCATGTTTTACATACATGTCAACATTTGGAGTGCCTTCTGGAGGCGCCGGCTGACTTTCCTCCAATCGAGCATCAGCAGAACAACAACGACAGCCCAAACAAAACACCTTACTAAGACACAGCATTTTCAAAGAAAACAAGTTCAATATTTATGCCGAGCTGATATTTGCAAATATCTTACCAAAATTGGTCCTCAGACCTCATCAAATGCAAACCAAAGTGGTACCATATTCACAAAGACCTCAAACAAATTCAAGCGCTTATCCAAAGACGGTCCTCAGACCATACCAAATACAAATTAAAATGGCGCCATATCCACAAAGAACCAAAGCAAACTCACCTGGTGCACACAGGTTTAGCGAAGTTATTCTCCACGGCCGACTCTTCGGACCAAACAGTCAGATCCAACGGTTTCGCTGTTCAGGACCCTAGTCGGGATGATCGCTGGGCGAGGCACCGACCGGTCAGACAGACGGGGCAGCTGCAAGTTCAGGACTCTCTCATGCAGGGATCCCTGGTCCGCCCGTCTGACCCAACATGGCCCTGACCCCCTCACTCAAGGATGGGCCACCCGATGGAGTCCCTGTTCGGGTGCCAACTGAAGGAAGTGACCCGATTAGGGCCACCCGGGTCACTCAGGACCACCTCTCAGCCTTCCAAACAAATGAAGAGCTGGTCAGACAGTAGAGAATACAAACCAAAGTATCTATTAGTAATACACTCGAGTGGAGTCCGTTCTGACCAGCCTCCTTGGGTTGCTGCAGAGGGACTGACTTCTACCCCCAGGACAATGCATATTGTACATTTCAGAATCACTAAGACACGCCCAGACCGGAATTTTCCAGTTGGTAGTTGGTGAACAAAGAAGACACACAGAGATGAGTTGCTGTCCCAGGACCGGGTACATGCTATCTCAGCGTCAAGGTTACTCTGCCCGTACCCGCCACTCTAAGGGTGGGAGCCTATCTAGTGTGAAAGGTATGCAATAGCAAACAGTCTATTCATTGGTACAGCAAAACTCAACCTTGGAGGAATACAAAAAAATATTGCAGCTGATTTCTGCTGAGGCAGACAGAGTGAGGAAGAAATTAACTTCGATTATGACTTAAAATGGCGGCTGGATACAAAATGGTGCAGCGAATGCTAACTTTACATAGAGCAGTTCACTGGCAGGGTGAAAGCATGACATTTACATTTCAACAAGGAAGCTTTGCCTCGTTCTCACTGTCCCCTCTTCTACCTTATGGTGCGCTGGGCCCTGGGGACCCCCAAACATTAGAAACCAGTCTCCCATCCCCTCTGAGAGTGGGGTGCAGCACTGCCTGGAAAGCTCTTTCTTCCTGGTGCTATTGATGCCCTTTGAAAATATTTCTGTTTTATGTTTTTGCTCGGCTTGGATAAGCAACCTATGGAGTTTCATCTCCCTCTCCCCCCCACAAACCCCTCGCCATGACCTCTTGGGTATACAAGTGTGGGCTGGTTCCCGGGAATACCAAAATACTTCCCCACTTAGCTGCTGAGGTCATTAGGCCTAGATAGGGGCAGCATGAGCCATGCGGCAAACATACTGTTGTGTACATAGAGTAGGGTACAGAGAGCCGTGAGGCAAGGAAGAGTACAGTGAGCTGTGCACTGTGCAACAGGGATACTATTGCGTGCATAGAATTGGGTACAGTGAGGTGTCCGAAGAGTCGGCAGTGGAGAATAAATTTGTTTGACCTGTGTGCACCAGGTGAGTTTGTTTTGGTTCTTTGCGGATATGGTACCATTTTGGTTTGTCTTTGGTACGGTCTGAGGACCGATTTTGGTTTGCATTTGGGACGGTCTGAGGACCGATTTGGATACAAAGTGTTTGTGAACACTTTGCCCAGCAACATAACGAATTTTGAAAATGCTGGTGTTTAGCTGTTTTTTGGTTTCTTGTTGTCG
The DNA here is from genome assembly GCA_963921515.1 of Calotriton arnoldi. Lineage (NCBI taxonomy): Eukaryota > Metazoa > Chordata > Amphibia > Caudata > Salamandridae > Calotriton > Calotriton arnoldi. The sequence continues at coordinate 804,404 of CAWUFW010003418.1, read as the reverse complement.
TTGTTGTTCTTCTGATGCTCGACTGGAAGAAAGTCAGCCAGCGCCTCCAGAAGGCACTCCTAATTTTGACATGTATGTAAAACATGGCATTGGCCCTATTTTGTTTAGTACGTTATGGCACAAATATACGAGGGACAATGCCGAGTTGCAGTGGTTGTTGACGGGCACTTTCGATGAATAAAATGTAGTTTTTTGCAGGAGAAGTTGTTTGCGAAAAGAAGTAGGCAGTCTATGTTTGATTCCCTCAGAACATGGCAAAAAGAGGCTAAACAGAGGCGACTGAAAGCAGAGAAAGAGGCCCGGAAGGGCAGGATGCAAACATTGACTCCGAAAGCTGTAGCGCATGACAGAGAGAAACAGGAGATAGGAATTGAACGTGAAGATAGGAGGTTTCGACTAAATATTGATAAATCTTATGTAGCTCGAGAAGAAAATTACACTTTTGTAGAAGAATTGCTAAATGCTCGACCCCCTCCTCCGCATGCCCCACAGAGGGTATATCCCACCCTTCCCCAACAGGCTAGCTACCTGGTTCTTCTGTCTCTGCTGTTTCTACTTCTGTTACTGTTGATCAAATTGCCTTTGCCACGGCACCTCCTGTCCTTTCTTTGTGTTCTCCGTCTGTGGCAACAGCGACTGTTAGTACTACTGCAACCCCTATTGCTTCGGCATCTCTCTCTCCAGCTCTTACACCCACGACACAGCCGACAATGACGTTAGTGCCTGCTCCCTCTGTTGTTACTCCTGCTGTGTTCCTCCATTCCCCGACATCACTGAGTAGTGAGACACCGATGAGCGGCCCTGAGGATAGAGAGTGGACGAAATTTAAAGAGCGCATGGGGCGAACATTGGTCCGATCTGATGTGGGAGATGCAGAGAAGAAGGTGGTGGGTAATCAAGCAGCACAGTGGGCCCATAACCCCATTTACAGTGTTGAAGATGTGTGGAATGTGATGAAAGATTATGAGCCTTTCGTACAGCAACATGCCCTTAAGCACATGTCGGCTTCTGTTAGTATTAAAAACGTAATTGCCTTGTTGCTCATACTTCGTTTTGTGTTAAATTAGCATTGATGGCACCATTTTATTAGCAGCCGCCATTTTGAACCATCATCGAAGCTGAGTTTCTGTCTCACATTGCTTGCCTCAGCAGAAAACTGCCTCGATGTCTCCTTAGTTGATATTACTCCAAGGCCGAGTTTCGCTGCACTAATGAATGTAATCTCTATTATGGCATACCTTTGCAGTTAGATAGGTTTGTTCCAACCTTCTATAATGGCGGGCGCAGGCAAAGTAACCTTGAAGTGGAGATAGCGTGTACCCGGTCCCAGGACCATAGCTCATCCTTCTGTGCCTCCTTTGTTCACTGTTGCCTGGACCAGAATTTTCCAGTCTTGGCGTGTTCTTGGGGAATTGGAAATGTATAATATCTGATGTTATGTTGGGGGGAGGCAGTCCCTCGGCAGCTATCTCATGAGGCTGGTCAGACTGGGCTCCACTGCAGCACAATACTAATAAATAACTTGGTTTGTATTCTCTACTGTCTGACCGACTCTTCATTTGTTTGTAAGGCCGAGAGGTGGTCACAGGTGACCCGGGTGACCCTATTCGGGTCACTTCCTTCAGTTGGCGCCTGAACAGGGACTCCAAAGGGTGACCCATCCTTGCCCGCGGATGGGTGAGGAGGACGGGGCCACGTCAGGTCGGGGATCCATGCACGATCGAGCCTAGTACTCGCAGCTGCCCCACCTGTCTGATCGGGCGGTGCCTCGCCCAGTGTTCATCCCGGCTGGGGTCCTGAAAGGTGAAACCCTTGGATTTGACCGTTTGGTCCGAAGAGTCGGCAGTGGAGAATAAATTTGTTTGACCTGTGTGCACCAGGTGAGTTTGCTTTGGTTCTTTGTGAATATGGCGCCCTTTTGAATAATATTTGGTATGGTCTGCGGACCATTTGCTTTGGACTTGGTAGGTCTGTGGACCGATTTGGATACAGAGTGTCTGCGGACACTTTGCCAGGCAACATAATGGATTTGGCTTACTTTTGAAAATGCCTGGGATTTGGCTGATCTTTGGTTTCATAATATCGACTTTGGTATGTCTCTTTGGTGCAGTCTGAGAACTGACTTTTGGTTTTCTTTGTTTGATATCGTCTGAGGACCGATCTTTTGAAAGATATTTGCGAATTATTCGTCTGGCACTAATAGTGAACTTGCTCCCTTTTAAGATGCCCTGTTGGAGTAAGATGTGTTGTTTGTGGTGCCGTTGTTGTTCCGCAGATGCTCGATTGGAAGAGAGGCAGCCTGCCCCTCCGGAAGGCACCCTGAACTTTGATATGTATGTGAAGCCTGGCCTTGGCCCTATTATGTTTAGTACATTACGGCACAAATATACGAGGGACAATGCTGAGTTGCAGTGGCCGCTAACAGGTACCTTTGATGAACAGAAATTGAATTTCCTGCAGGATAAATTGTTTGCAAGACGAAGTAGGCAGTCGATGTTTGATTATCTCCAGGTATGGCAAAAGGAGGCTAAGCAGAGACGAATGAGAGCAGAAAAGGAGGCTCGAAGATGAAAGATGCAGACAGTAAACCAGAAAGCAGTAGCGTATGATAGAGAGAAAATAGAGAAGGGTATAGAGTGTGCTGATAAAATGTTTAGGTTACAATGTGACAAATCCTACGTTGCTCGAGAAGAAGGTAATACATTCGTAGAGGATCTGTTGGCTACCCGACCCCCACCTCCATATGCTCCGCAGAAAATATATCCTGCTGTCCCACAGCCCCAGTCTTCTATCTCTCTTGCCCCTGCCTCTGGTTCTACTGCTATTGACCTGGCTGCTTTGGCTACAGCACCTCCTGTTTCTTCTTCGGCTTAGCCTGTCACGCCTGCAGCGACTGCAGGTCTCTCTGCTACGCCTATTGCTCCAACTTCTTCCCTCTCTCCATCACTTACACCTACAACACAGTCATTAGTAACTCTGGTGCCTGCCTCTTCGACTGTTGTGCCCTCTTCACATCTCCTCTCCCCGACATTGTTGAGCATGGGAACGCCGGTGCGTGGACTGGATGATGGGGACTGGGCGACTGCAAGGGAACAAATGGGTTGGGTGCTGATTCGGTCTGATGTGGGTAATGCAGAGAAGCAGATGGTAGCTAACGAGGCTGCCCAGTGGGCCCGAAGTCCGATTTACAGTGTGGAAGATGTGTGGAGCGTGTTGAAAGAGTATGAGCCGTTTGTACAGCAGCATGCCCTCAAACATATGTCAGCTACTTTGATTGGGTTGTGGGAACAGTGCTTTAATGGTGTTGCACCCCAAATTATTTATGACATCCGGGACCGCATGTATGCTGCTAATATGTCCCCTAATGACGTTTTCAGTAATGTTGCGACGTTGATTGGATACCAAGGCAGGTTGCACCAGAAGAGCCCAACAACAGTGTCCCAGTTCCCGATAAGGGAAGTACATCTGATCTTCCACCCTGAGATACCGGAGTTGCGAGACCAGAGGGATGCTGTCGTCAGACAGCGAGTAGAGGCCTGCTTCCAAGAACAATGGGTTTATACTCCTTGGAAGCGGAGTGAGGTCTTGTCTCTTATAACTCAGTTTCCTGACCAAGGAAAAATCCAACTGCATACTATAAAGAATTAACAGAGGCTGCGTCGTCGACGGTAATGACGTTGGCAGACATTGAGATGTTTTTCGGTTTATTGGTGCCAGTTGATATCTGGCGACAGGTACATACGCAGGACCATGTTGTGGAGCTGGGTGGCACTTGGGATGAGATCAGGGCATGGGATAAAGAGAGGAAGCCTGGTGACAAGCCTAAGGCTGAGATACTAGCTTTGCCTGGTCGAATTATTACTTATATGCACTCTTTAATTCCACCTAGAAGAGTAGATTGGGACAAGTTAACAGCATGTCGTCAGAAGAAAGATGAGAGTGTATCTTATTTTTTTACTAAGTTTGAAGGTGTGTTTTGGGATTTTAGTGGACAGGACTTGTCGATGGAGGGAGGTGTCCGACTGTTTGTTAACAGATTTGTTACGAATTTGCTTCCTGATATTGCGACTTGGTTGCAGGCTTCGGAGAGCACTTGGACTACCTCCTCCCCATCAGTGATATTAAGCATGGCACAATATTATGAGCATAGAGAGAACGAAGAGAAGAAGAAGGTAGAGAAAAAAATAAGGAGTTGAAAACGAAGGTGTTGATGCAGCAGGTGTCCAGAGGGAACGGTAGAGGACGAGGCATTGGTCCGGCTCGACAGTTGCCCCGCATTGGAAAAAATGCCACCCCTGTGGGGCCGCACCAGTGTGCATATTGTAAGGAGGAGGGACATTGGCGCAGTGAGTGCCCGACGTTGTTGCAAAAGGTTGCGGCCCCTAGAGGACAGGGTTCTCGTGGATGGGGTCGTGGAGCAGGTGGACATGACGGAGGCCAGGTAAATGAGGAACAGCAAGGTCGATCTGATCAAAACTATTTCGATGACCCTCGGGGGCGACAGTACTATCATGATGACTACGATTTGGATGAAGTGACTGGGTTAAATCATGGTTAGGACAGCCAGGGACAGGGTGAGGGATCAGTTCAGATACCTGTAGATCAGCACGGACCATATGTTACTGCTGATTTGCAGGGCTCAGCTGAAAAATTCTTGGTGGATACAGGTGCAATGAATAGCTCTGTTTCTCGTTCACTGGTCCCCGGGGCAGCCCTGTCCGGCCAAAATAATGTTTTGGTAGGCTTTTCAGGTATACCGGTTGTGAGCCCCATTTCCAAGCCACTTGCCCTGACTATTGGTCCATTTACTGTAGATTCGCCCTTTCTATTGACATCTAACTGTGGAGAAAATTTGATGGGTTTGGATTTGTTAAAGAAGTTGCACGCGAGAATTTCTTGCTCCGCGGATGGTGTCGATATGACAATCGGAACCAATGTAGTGAGTTCCAAGCAGTGTTTGTCCAAGGATGAACCCCTTCCCGCTGAGTTTAAGGATGTGCCAACAACATTATGGGCTACAGGTGATACGGGGTAGGGCTGTTGCACATACCTCCGGTTTCTATCAGGGTCAAGGACAACGCTGTTCTCCCTCGTATCCCTCAGTACAAAATACCGCAAGCAGGGGAGCGAGTGCAATTGCAGATTATACAGGATTTGATTAAGTTAGTTGTTGAAGAGACGACTGCGAATGTGTGTGTAATAGCCCTATTCTTCCCATTCTTAAGAGGACACCCTCGGGTTCCTCTGATGACCATCCTGATGTCTATCGTTTTGTGATTGATTTGCGTGAGGTTAATAAGATCGTAGTCCCTCAGTTCCCAGTTGTCCCTGACATCACTGCCCTTCTGACTATGATTCCTTCCTCTGCCAAATTCTTTTCTGTCATCGATTTGAAGAATGCGTTCTTTAGCATACCAATCCATGCATTTAGCAGGCATCTGTTTGGATTTGCCCTAGCCGGCAGAAGTTTTAGATTCTGTCGGGCTCCTTAGGGATATGCTGAGAGCCCTAGTATCTATAGTCAAGCTTTAAAAGGCCAACTGGATTCCCTCACACTTCCCCAGGTAATGTATTACTGCAGTATGTGGATGATCTTTTGATCGCTTCTGACACTGAAGACGGTTGTAAAAATGCAACAGTTAAATTGTTGCTACATTTGGCCCATCACGAACATAAACTGTCCCTTTCAAAATTCCAATATTGTCGACAGGAGGTCACCTACTTAGGTCACCTACTGTCGAAGGAGGGAAGGAGACTAACACCTGAATGCATTAGTGCTATTGTCAAAATGCCCATCCCCAAGACTCAAAGGGATGTGCAAGCTTTCATCAGCATTACTTCGTATTGTCGCCACTGGATTCCTAACTTTTCCCTACTAACAAAGCCTCTGTTGCAACTAACCACTAAAGATGTGCATGAACCCTTGCCCTGGACGCCTGAATGTCAACAAGCTTTTGAGCAACTAAAAGTCATGCTTTGCTCTGTGCCTGTGCTTGGCACGCCTGACTACCAGAAGCCGTGCGTGTTGTATGTACACGAGACGGCTGACTGCGCACTCTCTGTCCTAACACAGGCCTTTAGAGGTAAGCAGAGGCCGTGTGCTTATTTTTCTGCGCTTCTTGATAACGTGGCAAGAGCCCTCCCGAGCTGTCTAAGAGAGGTCACGGCCGTGGCCGTCTCTATCCGACAATCGGCAGGGCTCGTCCTTGATACCGATCTCACAGTCATGGTACCACATGCTATGGATACACTTTTGAACAGAACAAAGACGCAGCACTTTACCAGTGCGCGTCTGACTGGGTATGAGCTGACTCTATTCGCACCACACGTCACCATAAAAAGATGTGCCACTCTGAACCCAGCCACGTTACTACTCCTCCCTTCTGAAAGTGAGGAAATAGACTTGCATGATTGCATCTTTCGCACCGAAGAAGAGACGAAGGGACGGGTAGACCTGACTGATGTTCCCCTATCTGAACCCCAAGGGGAGCTATATGTCGATGGCTCTTGTTTTAAATTACCGGATGGCACAACAACTGTGGCATATGCCATAACTACCTTGCACACAGTAGTTGAGACATCACAAGTTCCCTATCAATCGGCCCAAGCTGCAGAGTTAGTTGCCCTTCTTCGAGCTTGTGAGCTAAGTGAGGGACTGACGGTCAATATTTATACTGACAGTCAGTACGCCTTTGGAGTTGCCCACAACTTCGGGCGGCTCTGGGCGGAGAGAGGATTCCTGACTTCACATGGGTTAAAGATCCAGAATGGCCCACTGATACACAGGCTTTTGTCAGCCCTGACACTTCCCAAGAAGTTAGCAATAGTGAAGTGCAGTGCCCACAAGGCAATTACTGATGATGTGGGAAGGGGAAATGCATTTGCAGACCTAACAGCTAAGGAGACAGCTCGAACAAAAATGAAAAGAATGTTTGTAGCAGGCCCTGCTAGACGGGTACCTGACATTACTATGTTTGAGGATACACTGGACAGTGTCAAGGAAATACAGAGTGAGGCAACGATTGAGGAGCTAGCAGTATGGCAGGAAAGCACAGCATGTTTAGACGAAGATGGGTGCTGGACGGATAAGTCAGGAAAGCAAAGGTGGATGTTACCAGATGCCTATGTCCTCCCTGTAGTCACTATGGCGCACGGCCCAGCTCACATTAGCGCCAAGGGCATATGCAAGCATTGGACCCCGTGTGGCAGAATGATAACATCCCGAAAGTAGCTGCCCATTTGGTTAAGTATTGTATGGTATGCATGATGTACAATCCTGGGAAGGGCACTTCTACACCCCCTGGCAATTTTGCACCCCCTTCGTTCCCTTTCGAGGTCCTTCAGATGGACTATATCCAGATGCAGCGGGTTAACAATTTGAAATATGTGTTGGTGGTTGTTTGCGCATTCAGTAAATGGGTCGAGGCTTACCCCACTAAGGAGAATACAGCTTTGGCGACGGCAAAAGCCCTCCTGAAGGAGTTCTTTCCCCATTTTGGTTTGCCTTGTTTGATTTGGAGTGACAATGGCAGTCACTTTAATTCAAAAGTTATCCAGTTGGTTTGTGATGGGTTGCACATAAGACAGAAGTTCCACGTTGCACACCGCCCCCAATCAGCAGGCTTGGTTGAGAAGTACAATGGTACTCTCAAACTGAAACTGGCAAAAATTCAGGACAGCACAGGATTGAAGTGGCCAGATGCTTTACCGTTAGCTCTATTGTCAACAAGAGCAATGGCTCACACTACAACAGGATTGTCACCATATGAGGTCGTGTTCGGATGCCCAGAAAATGTTTGGGGCGTCCTTCGACCAAAGCACTTCTCTGATATTGAGTACCCATTGTTAGTAGACTATCTTTTTGAGTTGACAAAAAATTTGCGTTCTATTCATTAACAGATACACGAGACGCTACCACGCCAACAGAGGGGCCTGAGCACACCATCCGACCCGGGGATTTTGTTTTGGTACGGCACTTCCAGAGACGAGGGAGCCTGGAGCCTCGTTGGAAAGGGCCTCTGCAGGTGCTTCTTGTGACCAGAAGTGCAGTCAAAGTGACCTGTCGGAAGAACTGGCTCCATCTCAGCCATTGCCTCAAGGTGCCGTTGCCTCTCCCCTATGATCGGTGGGTGATCGATGGTATAGGTGACCACGAGGCGGAGAAAGTTCCACGCTTCATCTTTTTTTCGGATGGCCGACTGACGTGGGTGCAAACAGAGGAGGAGAATGATGCCGCATTGAATGAGGCGGTCCCCCCAGAAATAAGGGACGTCCAGGATTCCCCTCCACCTGGCCCACAAGTGCTTGAGTCTCAGTCCCTTGGCCCCTCTGAATTTGAGCCCCTGTTTACTGATCACTGTGAGCCCGGAGTGGCTAGGTACAATTTGCGTCCCCGACGGAGGGACAGTGCACCAAAGGAAAAGTCAGATTAGTAGGGATGGACTGCATGGATGAAGAATAGGGTGTATGTACCCTGCCCGCCGTACCAATGATGGCTTAGGGAAAGGGAGTTTGGTGCATTGTCCGAGACACTGGACAGGATAAGCTGAGGGTGTCTTCCCAGAAGGGGGGGCGTGTCCTAGCCTGGTCGGCGTGGGATTTCTTCAACAGGCCGCGATAGCACTGCCCCACCGCTGTGCTCAGTAGCACCACCGTAGATGAACAATAGGAGTCTCCCAGCGAGGCTCAGAAGGACGCTGGAAACTTTTTGTCCATCTTTTTTTGTCTTCTTGTCACCAGTCGCATTGCGTTTTTCCCCTCTGACCAACATGTATCCTTTTGGCCGCCCAATTGTTGAGGAGGAACAGCCTTTTGTAGCACCATGTTTGGAGGAGAATGGGGTTGGTTGGCCCAGTTGGTCGAAAAAGAGTAAAGTAGTGTTTATGCTAATTGTCCTGATTTCTCTTATAGCAATGCTTGGAATAATGTGGTTCCTTAAAGAAAAATATCCTGTGCATTCCTTGATTGGTACAACATCTGCTCCCCCTGAACATATGTTTGTAACACTGGCACCTCACAAGGGCCAACACCGAAAGACGTATGTGGATAATGTGTTCCTCCAAATGTTGCACCAGGTTCATGGTACGTCCAACGTTACCAATTGCTGGATCTGTGGCCTTCTCCCTTCTGTGACACACAAGAATGATGTATTGTTGTCAATGCCTATCTCTTATCTCGGGAGTTGTGAAGGCTGGTTTCAGCTCTTCACTATGGTATACACTCATTGTCACTCTGATACTTTGAATCTGACATTAGCTGACTATGAAACAGTCTTAGAGTATATACATGTACATCAAGGGTTTACCCCAGGGGAACAAGGAACACCGGATACATTGTCTCCGACAGCTTGCATGAATGTTTACGAAAGAGAACAAAATGTAACATGGCTTCAAAATGAGATTTCTGATTTTTGGGATTTTAATGTCACTGAATATTTTAAATCATTTCGGATGCGCAATATTACTCATGATGTGGCAATGCCAGTGCCGGTGGTTATTATGACAGCAAGTTTCTGTGTTAAGGGAAAAGGGATAATAGGGGTATGGGTGAGTAATTGCAACTACACCTATGTGCTGAGCACCACAAATAGCCCACCTCTGCTACCCCCTCACAACGTGTACTTTGTTTGTGGGTCCCAGGCCTATGTTTGGCTTCCCCAAGGGTGGTCTGGAATATGTTATCTCTCTTTTCTCCTTCCCTCAGTGTATATAGCGCCATCCAACTACCATAGGGACCACCGGCTGCAACACAGGGATGTTCATCTGTCACGTGTTAGATGAGTCATAGACACTGCAGACATAGATCAGACAGATACCACATTGCAGCAGTTCAAGGATGCTATGAAGGGTATTGTTCCATTTTGGGGCCCAATGTCCAACAGTCTTAATATTCGAAGACTCACTCGGGTGGTGGAAGGAGTAATAAATGTAACGGTTGGAATTCTGACTAATATTACGGCCGAGATTCAGGCTACAAGACTTGTTGCCCTTCAAAACTGGATGGTGTTAAACGTCATCCTTGCTGACCGGGGTGGGGCCTGCCGCGTCATCGGAAGTAGTTGCTCTGTATACATACCGGACCACGCTCCGAATGTATATGCTGCTATACAGAAGCCCCATAGGCTTGCCTCAGACATACACCAGGAGAATGGCACATGGTCTCTCACTTGGTGGTTTAGGGGCCTATTCGCATCCTGGGGTTGGAAGATTATCATTTTCCTGGTAGCCATAGCTGGTATCATTCTAACATGTTGTCTGTGCATACACTGCCTTCCTGCCTGTTGTGCCTGCTGTGTAAAAATGATGACACCTCGCCTAAACCCTTGGACCATGATTCTAAGAACAAGACCATGATAATGCAGGACATCCAGGATATGATGTGTATTGATGAGGGCATTTTTGAATATTAATGCTATATGTCTAGCCTTATAGAATTTTAGTTCTAGCTGGTAGCCGCATAAATTAGCAAATGTTGCCTATGATCGAACTCTCTTCCTATCTTTAGAATTGTAAAGGCTCTTACCTGATAGCAATAATAAAATTTAGCTATGAATGCTAAAAGGAGGGTCTGTTAGAATTGAAAACGTAATTGCCTTGTTGCTTATACTTCATTTTGTGTTAAGTTAGCATTAATGGCACCATTTTATTAGCAGCCGCCATTTTGTTCCATGATCGAAGCTGAGTTTTTGTCTCACATTGCTTGCCTCAGCAGAAAACTGCCTCGATGTCTCCTTAGTTGATATTTCTCCAAGGCCGAGTTTCGCTACACTAATGAATGTACTCTCTATTATGGCATACCTTTGCTGTTAGATAGGCTCGTTCCCACCTTCTATAATGGCGGGCGCGGGCAAAGTAACCTTGAAGTGGAGATAGCGTGTACCCGGTCCCAGGACCATAGCTCATCCTTCTGTGCCTCCTTTGTTCACTATTGCCTGGACCGGAATTTTCCAGTCTGGGCGTGTTCCTGGGGAATTGGAAAGGTATAATATCTAATGTTATGTTGGGGGGAGGCAGTCCCTCGGCAGCTATGTTATGTTAAATGGGTATTTGTAAAGAGCGCAGCTACTCAATAGAGTGTCCCGGCGCTGAAGGCGTGATAACGACGTTAGCTGTGTGCTATGAAAACCAGGTTGGGTATTATTGCTGGAATAACCACGTTTTCAATGACTTCCTAAACGCAAAAAGGTCCTGCATCAGTCTTAGTTCCAGTGGCAGAATGTTCCACAGTTGAGCCGCTTGTGCTTGGTACCCCTAACTATGAAAAATGTTTTGTGTTGTACGTCCATGAGCTGGGTGGTTGTGCGCTTTCTGTTTTAAGACAAAAATTTGGGGATAAGCAAAGACCGTGTGCTTATTTCTCCACTGTGCTTGACCCCGTCGCGCAAGCCCTTCCGAGCTTTTTAAGAGCGGTCGCGGCTGTGGCTGTCTCAATAAGACAATCGGTGGGACTCGTACTTGATACCGACCTCACAGTCATGGTACCCCATGCTGTGGATACACTTTTGAATAAGACAAGGACGCAGCACCTCACCAGTGCACGTCTGACCGGTTACGAGCTAACGCTCTTCCAAAAGCATATCACGATCAAACGCTGTGCCACTCTGAATCCAGCCACGTTACTACCTCTCCCTTCTGAAAATGAGGAGATTGACATACATGATTGCATTTTTCGGACAGAGGAAGAGACAAAGGGACGGGTAGACCTGACTGATGTTCCCTTATCCAACCCCCAAGGGGAACTATATGTTGCTGGCTCTTGTTTCAAATTACCAGCTGGCACCACCACTGCAGCATATGCAATCACTACACTGCACACAGTAGTTGAGACATCACGAGTTCCCTATCAGTCTGCCAAGGCAGCTGAATTAGTCGCCCTTATTCGAGCTTGTAAATTGAGCAAGGTACTGGTTGTTAATATTTATACTGACAGCCAGTACGCCTTCGGGGTTGCCCATAATTTCGGGTGGCTCTGGGCAGAGAGAGGGTTAGAGAGAGGGTTCCTTACCTCCCATGGGACACGTATTCAGCATGGTCCTCTTATACATAGGCTTCTGTCCGCCCTGATACTCCCTAAGAAATTGGCGATTGTGAAGTGCAGCGCTCATAAAAAGGTTACTGACAAGGTGGGTGAGGGGAACGCTTTTGCAGATCAGACAGCTAAGGAGACGGCCTGCGCTAAAATGAAAAGAATGTTTGTAGCAAGTACAGCTAGGTGGGTGCCCGAGTTCTCCATGTTTGAGGATACACTGGAAAACGTGAAGGAGATCTAGAGTGAGGCCACGGTGGAGGAATTAGCGGTGTGTCAAGAAAGTACAGTGAATTTAAATGATGAAGGTTGTTGGATTGACAAGTCAGGGAAGCAGAGATGGATGTTGCCAGATGCATATGTTCTTCCTGTAGTGACAAAGGCCCCTGGCCCGGCCCATATCAGTGCTAAGGGTATTTGCAAACTGTTAGATCCCGTATGGCAGAATGACAACATCTCCAAGATAGCTGCCTATTTAGTAAAATACTGCATGGTGTGCATGATGCACAATCCTGGCAAGGGCACCCCTACACCACCTGGTAATTTTGCACCTCCCACCATCCCGTTTGAGGTCCTCCAGATGGACTTCATCGAAATAGATAGGGTCAATAATTTGAAGTATGTGTTGGTGGTTGTTTGTGCATTCAGTAAATGGGTTGAGGCTTACCCCACTAAAGAAAATACTGCCATTGCGACGACAAAGATACTCCTGAAGGAGTTCTTTCTTCGCTTCGGCTTGCCCCGCTTGATCTGGAGTGATAACAGAAGTAATTTCAATGCCATGGTTATCCAGCTAGTCTGTGGGGGACTGCACATCAGACAGAAATTTCATGCTGCAAATCACCCCCAGTCAGCAGGTTTGGTTAGAAGTACAATGGTACTCTCAAACTGAAATTGGCAAAGATTCAGGAGACCACAGGGTTACAGTGGCCAGATGCTTTACCATTAGCTCTTTTGTCCACCTCAACAACAGCGCATTCTAACACAGGATTATCACCTTACGAGGTTGTGTTCGGGCACCCGACGAATGTCTGGGGCGTCCCGCGGCTGCGTAAGTTTTCGGAAATTGAGTATCCTTTGCTGACAGATTACCTGTGTGAGTTAACTAAAAGTCTGCGTTCTATTCACCAACAGATATATGATTCCCTGCCACCTGTACCCGAGGGGCCAGGACATGACATTCGGCCCAGTGACTTCATCTTGGTGAAAAAATTCCACCGGAAAAGAGTTTGGAGCCCCGCTGGAAGGGACCTGTCCAGGTCCTCCTTGCTACCCGCACAGCTGTGAAGGTCACCGGCCAAAAGAACTGGATTCATTCGCAACACTGCCGCAAAGGGAAGGAGGTGACCCCTTTAGGGCCACCTGGGTCACTCGCGACCACCTCGCAGCCTTCCAAACTAATGAAGAGTGGGTCAGACAGTAGAGAATACAAACCAAAGTATTTATTAGTATACGCTCGAGCGGAGTCCGGTCTGACCAGCCTCCTCAGATTGCGCCAGAAGGACTGACTCCCAATCACATGGTAAAGTCAGATATACATTTCCAACATCCCTAGAGACCCGCCCAGACTGGAATTTTCCAGCCTGGTCACTGATGAACAATGGAGGTGCAGAAGGATGGGCTATCATCTTGAGACCGGGTACACGCTATCTTAGTTTCAAGATTACTCAGCCCGTGCTCATCTCTCTGAGAGTGGGAGCAGGTCTACCTACTGGCAAAGGCATGCAGTTACAGAATGATCTATTCATTAGTGCAGCGACTCTTAACCTTGGACACTAAAGAGAAACAATCATAGCTGCTTTCTGCTGAGGCAGACAGTATGAGTCAGAACAAAAGCTTCATTTCAATCATGGTACAAAATGGAGGCTGGATACAAAATGGTGCCGCAAATGCTAACTTAACTCGCACAATGCTACAAGGAGTCAGCCAGATGCATTTTCAGTCCAACAAAATTACCCCTGCCCTTGCCTTATGATCAATGGGTGAGGGATGGTATTGGGGACTCAGAGTGTGAGAGAGTTCCACGATTCGTCCCATTTTCCAATGCCAAGCTCACGTGGACCCAAACGGATGCTGAAAATGATGAAGTATCAAATGCAGCAGTCCCCCCGGAGATCAAAGCAATTAAGGAGCCCCTTTCCACCGACCCCTCTGTGCCTGAGCCCCTTTTCACCGACCCGTCTGTGCCTGGAGTCACTAGGTACAACTTGCGCCCCCGACGGACGAACAGTGCACCAAAGGAGAAGTCAGATTGGCTAGGGATGGACTGCGCAAGTCAGGGTGTACTTTGTCAGTAGTACCAACGGTGTTAGTTTAGGGTGAGGTGAGATTGGTGCATTGTTCTGACATTGGACAGGATAAATCGAATGGGCACCCCTGGAGGGTTGTACAATATCCTGGACGACGTGGAATTCATCGCGAGCTAGGACTGAGCAGCTCCACCGCCGGTGCTCAAGAGCACCACCGTTGATGAACAATAGGAGTCTACCAGTGAGGCTCAAACGCACACTGGGAACACTTGCCCCTTGCCATTAGTTTTATTGCATTCCCTTTTCCTTGCTTTACAATGTATCCATTTGGTCGGGTTTGGTCGGCCTGTTACTGAGGAAGAACAGCCATTTGCACCTCCGCGTCCAGTGCGGGGTTGGTCCATAAAAAGTAAAATAGTCTTTGTGTCAATAGTTGCCATTGCACTAATAATTGCATTGGGAATATCTTGGTTCCTGGATGAGAAGTATTGTGTACATTCTTTGGTTGGTACAACACCGATTCCTCCTGAACACATTTTTGTCACTTTGGCCCCTCACAAAGGGGAGCATTGAAGTCTTATAAGGATAATGTATTTATACAAATGTTGGATCAGGCTCATAAGGTGTCGAACACAACTAATTGTTGGGTTTGTGGATTACTTCCCTCAGTGACTCATAAAAGTGATAACTTGTTGTCCATGCCACTGTCATACATCAGTAGTTGCGAGGGTTGGTTTACATTGCTCAGTATGGTGCGTCCCCATCCCCAATTCGATACTCTGGATAGGACCCCTGCTGATTCCCGCATTGTGGTACAGAACGTGCATTTCCATCATAGGGTCTCCCCCGGTGGTCCGACAGGCCAAGATGCGTTTGGTAAATTGTTTTTAAGGACCTTCATGAATGCATACAAAAGTGTAAAGAATGGGACATGGTCTCGAATGGAAATAGTTGACTTTCAGGGGTTCAACACGTACGAGTACTTCCAGTCTTTCCAGGCTCGTAATGTTACTGAGGACAAACCAATACCTGTGTCAGTGGTTAACACAACAGCTAGTTTCTGTGTCCAGGGGGCCGGGAGGATAAAAGTAGGGGAGATCAGATGAAATTCCACATATGAGTTGAGAACGACCGATAGTCCACCCTTAATACCACCCCCTAATGTCTATTTTGTCTGTGGATCTCAAGCTTATGTCAGCTACAGCGTAGGAGTGTATACTTGTCCAGAGTCAGAAGGGTTATTGATACGAAAGATACAGATCAGACAGATACCACCTTACAACAGTTTGAGGATGCCATGAAGGGTATCATACCTTTCTGGGGCCCCATGGCTAATAGCCTTCAGCTTCGTCGGCTCACAAGAGTTGTTGAAGGGGTTATTAATACAACAGCAGGGATACTGACCAATATCACTGCTGAGCTCCAGGCTACGAGGCTCGTCACCTTACAAAACAGGATGGTGTTAGATGTCATCCTTGCAGATCGGGGAGGGGCCTGTCGCGTTATTGGCAGTAGCTGCTGTGTGTACATTCCTGACCACGCCCCCAATGTGTATGCTGCCATACAGAAGTTGCATAGACTTTCATCTGACATACACCAAGAAAATGGTACTTGGTCTCTCTCTGGATGGTTCTGGGGTGTGTTTACGTCCTGGGGTTGGAAGATTCTTATCTTTCTGGTTGCAGTTGCTGGCATTATCTTTACATGTTGCCTTTGCATACACAGCTTCCCAGCTGGTTGCGCTTATTGTGCAAGTACTCTGACGCCCAAGCCAAAGATAGCGGTCCATGACAATAATGCCACGATCATGATGCTGAAGGATATTAACAACATTATGTTGATCGATGTAGGTATCTTTGAATATTGACTATGCACACATCAGCTTATAGTGGTAGCTTTTATTTTCTTTAATATGTTATCTGCTTCTAGTGTCTTGTGGTTTGTGGCCTCCTGGTCTGCCTTGCTACGTTGACTTAGGCCTGGCTGCCATGATGCCTTTTTGCGCACGTTACTTTGTGCCATTGTTTTTCCAGCCTCTGCTTCTGCCCGGCTATTTTAGAACTGTCTGCATTTCTGTCTTTCACCTTTTCTCCTGTTCCCTTTGGGCTACGTCTGCACAACATGTACAAGGTCGAAAAACAACGTCCCTTGTTCTTGCTGATCTGGCCAGTCCCTCACACTTAGACATAACATTATGTACAGCTGCCATGGAGAAATTCGGGTGCTTTTAATATTGTGATTTTCACGTTTAGAGACACTTGGATAAAAACCTTTCCAGAGAGAAGAGCTGTGCTTGTCTGATGATGTAAACCTTGCATCTAGATATTGAGGTATGGGGGTTCGCTCAACCAAGCCCAGAGGTCTTCTGTTTTTATAATAAACTAGCTACTAGCACGGGGAGGGTGGTAAGGTCATTTGGCCCTATATCCACTGCTTTATGAAATGCTTTCCCCGTTTGTATTCTATGGAGTTGTATCTATGCTGATTATATTATCCTTATGCATTATGCTGATATTACTGGCACGTGTACTGTATCTTAGAGCACGGTAGTTGAAATAAACATTTTAAACTATACAGTGTCTCTTCTTACGCACGTTGTGGACAGGTATGAGTGAGTTATGAAAGGGTGTTCTTGCTACTGCGAGTCCTGAGAGAGAGATACCGTGTTCTGGGTTGTCTAATCATTGGTAGCATTGTTGCTAATGAGACGCTACAGCTAGTCGGGTTGGGGTTTTAGGTGCTAAGGTTTATGGTTGGCTCACCACTATATTCCGAGGTCCTATTATCCTGTGCATAGCTCTGTGCAGAATCCCTACAACATGGCGCAACCAACGAGTGGGCTGCTTATCTGCGAGACGCTTGAGTAGTATTTGTGCTTGTCCACAACTACCTTCGCAGACGCTTCCGGAAGCGTGTGTGACGGTGATACCTCCTATATTGACGTTTTTATAGGTTCTTTCAAGCTTGAAGTTGTTAAAAGGTTTTTTAAATCATACCCTCTATTGTGCTGCCTCATATTATTTTGTCAAAAACTTTTAGCCTAAAATGGCTGTTCAAATTGCGGCACATAGCCGCGCAGCCCTCCAGGCTCACTTAATAGTGTATGGAGTGCCTGACGCGGGTGTCGATCTGATCTTTGTGGTACAAGCAGATCCAGCTTACCACTTTGAGGTGTTTTACTCTTGGGTCACCTTTCCGGCGGTGGATGGGAATGATAATTTGTTCCATGAATATACAGCCACCGCTGTTCCTAATTTCTATAGACCGTATAGGAATCTTGAAGTACCGCTCACGGCTTGGCAACACCGTGTTTGGTTTGATGGCGCCCTCCCCCAACCGGTTACCGCGGTTCGTTTAGGCCCCTTATCAATTGAAGGGGCCACTTGGCCTGTTTTGGCCGGGTATACCCCACATCCGCGTTATATGACGGTGGCAGTCGGTGAACTGCGTAATTTGCATTCGTCTTTGATACGAGTGCATAGAGCTTTAGTACAGTATGTTACAGGCAACATCCAGGGAGCCCCGCCTGGAGTTGCAGCCCATCCAGCTGGTGCAGGCGGTGTAACCATAAGTCCTGTCATGGTTAATTCGGTGATGGGCAAGCGCCCACAAAATAAGGATGATTTTCCTTAGTGGCTTGCAGAGAAATTTGACCAGCTGGAGGCAGTTTTTTCCAAATACTTCTCCTGTGGAAAAACACAGGATTCTGACGATTAGTTTGCCAAAAGACTTAATCCCCGAGTTGGCAGAATGCAACAACTGGGGTAGGGTATTCGCAGCAGTATATGCGAAGTGTTTCGGCACTCCTTCCATGACGGTTCTCCCCTCTGTAATTAAACGTGTGCAGGATGAGCATGGCCCTGAGGCGGCTGTGGAATTAGGGATGAGACTGGTGGGAGTGTTCGACGTAGTAGCTGATTTGATCCTTGCGAATGTCAAGGGCGATGCAGTTAACTTTCAAGTAGCTAATGCTTTGGTCCCAGATCCGGACAAGCCGCGCGAATTACCGAAACTTATTGCACAGACTTACAAAACAATTGGCCGCAATAGCCTGGGAGTTAAGCCTTTTGCTAAATCGCAAACCCAATCGCAACAACAACCAAAAACTCAATCTGAGAAAGATGAGAAACCAGTCTTTACTAAAAAGAGCTGGAGGTTGAAAAAACAGGGTAAGCAACAGATGAAGCCGGGATCGCGAGGCGCATCCCCGGTTTCCATCTCTTCTGAACGCACTTATGATTTGCGCGATAGGGCGAGAATTACATCTCCAGAGAGATTTCAAGTCCCTGATTCGCATTCTCCTCGTTCTTCACAGGCACCAACAACTTCGCAGGCTGGTGGAGGAGATCGCCAGGATAGAGGAAGGGGTCGAGAGGCTCCACAGGGACGAGACCAACCTCGACAACAGGTCAGAGGGAAAGCAGAAGAATTTCAACGCTCTCGCCCACAGTTTCAGAAGAAGAAAGTTGCCGCTGTAACAACGAGATATGCCACAGACGGTGTGAACGAGACTCCTGAATTGGACCTGGGCAGTGACCCTCCTAGACAGCACTGCGGAAGTTACCATAGTGCGGGAGGCGCTACGTCCTCATGTGGAGGTGACAGCAACTGAAACATTCATTACTGTCGAGACAGCAGACACCAGAGTGGCACCCCCTGACAGACTATATAATATTGTTATTCAAATTGAAGGTGACATTCAGCGTGTAATTAAAGGGATTTTTGGGGAAAATCTGACCTCTTCGTACGACATTCTGTTAGCGGAGGCGGATTGGCCGCCCCCATTCATACTTGCTGCGCATAAAGGGGAGGAGGTAATCCTTCCGAGCTTTTCTCGTCATGCCCCAAAGGACAAAGCAGAGGCTCTTGCAGCTGAGTGGGCTGTGTCCCTGGCTCCAGCGTTATACCGCAACCATGTGGGCTGGGATGAAGATTCTCCCCCCCATGAAATACCTTTGCGGTCGCTGCCACAGCCACAACCCCAATATCCCATCAAACGGGAAGCTAAAGGTCCCGTTTCCGAAATTCTGACCCAATTAGAATATCAGGGAGTGATTGAAACATGCGTGTCACCGATGAATAATCCTCTTTTCGCAGTTTCTAAACCCGATGGATCGTACCGCTTAGTTTTGGATTACCGACATTTGAATTCTCATTGTCGGACCTTTGCTGTGCAAAACACACACAGTTCTGCGCTTGTAGACAGTCTTGTTCATAAGAAATATAAAACTACACTTGACCTATCCAATGGATTCTACACGCACAACTTAGCCCCGGAGAGTAGCCAATGGAGCGCTTTTACCTCCGGTGGTAAATTTATCAAATTCCGGCGTTTACCTATAGGCTACAAGAACAGTCCAGGCATATTCGCTGCCCGTGTTGTCTCTTTGTTAGACGGCATAGACCCAGATGCATGTTCGTACGTCGATGACATTTATCTGACAGACGACTAATTATTCCCGCATCTTTCCCGAGTGGACCGCATTATTCTAGAATTTGCGGTTTTAGGTTATAAGTTTAACTTTGCCAAATCTCACATTGCTGAATTTACCGTTTTGTTTTTGGGCTATGAGCTCAACAATGAAGGTAAGGGCTTAGCCCCCCATTTCCTGGAGAAATGTGCACTTTATTGCCCTCCTACTACTCTGAAGAAACTTCAGTCTTTACTGGGTTTTCTGAACTTCGGGCGTACTTACATTCCCGAATGTACCCAGCGTATCAAGCCACTGTATGCCTTGATACAACCTAACTTTTCGAAGTCATGCTGGCTTCCGGAGCATTCCTCCATTCTGCAGTCTTTGCAGACAGACCTTCTTGAGTCTAAATTCTTGTTGACTCGTGATAACCGCACAAACCTGGTGATTAGAATAATTCCAGGGGCAGTGGGTTTCACGTACTTAACCTTTAACGAAGGTGACACAGTACCCATCGCATACAAGTCACATCTTTACACTTCCGCGGAAATGCGCTTTTCATCTGTGGAGAAAGTTTTGACTGCAGTGCAGATGGCGATTCTGAAGGAACGCGCACTGGCACAGGGAAAACGCATTCTGGTGGTAACACCATATCCTGCCCTGGAGGCAGTGACAAAGGCAAGTGTTCCGAACTCTAAAGCTTTGCACCCCCGTTGGATTCAATGGGCAACATCTTTGACGTCTCCGGATGTCACTTTTATTTTTGATTCTTCTCTTCAGACTCAGGAGTTTTTACAGTATGAATTCGTTCATCCTCCTCCTCTGTCCTTGCTACTGCTTGAGGAATACAAATGTATTATCTATACCAATGGTTCGGTACAAACGGCCACGGGTTCCAAGCATGCTTATTCAGCCGCATGTGCTATTGTTGCAGGTACCTTTGTGAACGGTAAGTTCAAATCTACTGTGGTGCACACTCAGGCACTCGGAGACAGTACTGCACAATTGGCCGAGCTGCGCGCATTGGTGCTTGCACTTGAGTTCGCTACTCCGGATGTGACCAATCTAATTGTATGCGATTCTTACTACTGTGTTCAGTCTTACAATGACAATCTGTTCTTTTGGTCGCAAAACGACTATAG
This sequence comes from Calotriton arnoldi, assembly GCA_963921515.1. Taxonomy (NCBI): domain Eukaryota; kingdom Metazoa; phylum Chordata; class Amphibia; order Caudata; family Salamandridae; genus Calotriton; species Calotriton arnoldi. The sequence continues at coordinate 783,575 of CAWUFW010003418.1, read as the reverse complement.
AGACACCAAAGGTAGCACAATTAAGCATAAAATGCTTTGGGTTCGAGTGGCAGATTTGCAACAACGTCTGCCTCTCACACAGGTGGTTCACACACTTGGCCACCAGCGTGTGGGCGCACACGCTGTCGGTAACGGTTTGGCAGATGAAGCTGCCAAATCAGCAGTAGTCATGTGTTCAGTCGCAGCAGTTACCAGATCCATGTCTAAAATAGATACTGATATTTTAGCAGCTATTGCTGCGACGAAGGAAGGTGCTAATTACCCTAGGGGTTTCCCTTCCAAATATTCTTATCAGTTAGGTCCCGAACAGGCTCCTTACGTAAAAATACCCGACGTTGGTGATCGGCTGATTCCCAACGCGGACCGCAGACTTTCCTTGGTAATGGCCGCACACGAAGGCATGGCTTCGGCTCATGCTGGAGTGTCTGCAACTGTTTCCATCTTGCAGCAGCGTTACTGGTGGCGTGGTTTATACAAACAAACCCGTACTTATGTGCTTTCTTGTGACGTTTGTCAGCAGATTAAGCCTTCCACGGATACACGACCACCACAGACCCTGCTCTGCATTTCTAACAGACCTTTTGGTTGTGTTTACCTGGATCACTGCGGTCCATTTTCTTCAGACACTGCCTATAAATGTATCTTAGTGGCAGTGGATTCGTGCACACGTTTCATCTGGGTTTGGCCACAACGAAGTGCTGACGCTCGAAATGTCATAAGGGATTTGCGTGTCTTTGTGGGAATTTTCGCCTGTGGCACCTTCCATTCTGACCAAGGTCCATCGTTCGCCTCTAAGGCTTACAAGGATGCAATGGGTTCACTGGGGTGCGGGTGAAATTTTCGTCTCCATATCGGCCTGAGGGCAACTCGATTGTTGAACGAATGAACCGTGACTTAAAGCAATCCTTGACAGCTAGAGTCTTAGGTACTGGCAGGAACTGGCTGGCCCACTTGTATACCGTACAACGTGCACTTAATAATCTCCCTAGAAGACCTCTGGGTGGGCGGACCCCATACGAAATGCTCTTTGGCATACAAATGTTTGTGCCCGACCTTGATGGTCTAGACATGGCGGCGCAATCCGCCATCTTTGATGTAGATAACCATTCTAATATGTTACAGGACTTACAAGAAGCCCGAGACAAGCTTTCAATTGTACATTTACCTTCAGCCACAGATGCTGCGCTGCAGATTCCGGTTGCCGGCTGGCTTCCGAAGATTGGAGATCTGGTTCGAGAGAAGGTGGAGAACAAAAAAGAATTCGACCCCTCTTATCGTGCACCAGTTCCAGTCCTGGGCTTGAAGGGAACTCGTACAGTCATCTTACCACCGCTTCCTGGTCGCAAAGAGAACAGATACATCTCAGTGGAAAATGTCAAGCTACAACATCTGGCCGATCCTGAATAGTGTTACATCAGCGGTCTCTTGTCCTGTCATTTCCCGGACGAATGTTCGTGGCCCTCCGGCCCGAACGGTCACTGATGTTGCTATCGAGATGGTAGATTTGCCTGATTGCTTACTCGATGACCCGGACTCCCCCTGCAACGACGAGTCTGAGTATACCTACCCCGCCAACGAGTCGGTGGCACACCTACCAACAACGCCACTGAGCCCAACACGTTATTCCTTTGACTCGGATTCCACCTCATCACTTGTCCCGTCCAAATTCAGCATTCTTGTATCCTGGTTCAGAGACAATTTTTTGATTCCACCCTGGACATACATCTGGTTGGTGCTATTCCTAATTTTTCTATTCATGTCCATTGGCTTTGTCACAGTGTTTTTTCTACTCATCAATGGTCACTATTTACCAGAACGCTCTGCAGTGAACTGTGTCGCTGGAACTTTGGCTCCACATTCTTCATCTCACATCATGAAGTGCGACCACACATTTGTGAACATTTCAGCTTTTCCAGTCGCTGATGGCATCGTATGGGATGCAGTAAATTTCCAAATTCATGTACCAACCGAAATTATTAATGTACCAAATGTCCTTCGTGTTTCAATGGGTGATGTCGTAAAAAGTAATATTCATTCTGACGATTGGGATGTGCCAGTGGCGTAACGATAATTGAGGGGGCCCCCCTGCAAGGTACGTGGAAGGGCCCCCTCCGGACTCTATCAGGAGCTCTCCGGCTGAAGTGCTGGGCTGAGGGGGCCCCCTGGAGCTTGGGGGCCCCCCCGCACAGCGGGGGCCTGTGTTACGCCCCTGGGATGTGCATGCAGTTGAAGCATTATTTACTGATTTGAAATATTATGCTGCTTTCAATGCTGAAGATTTGTACATGAATTCTGCAAGTTATGCTGATTTATATTGTTACCAGCATTGGGGCAACCACTTTGTCCATAAACCAAGTGCACTGCGTGGTATTTTAACTACACCCAATGGGAGCATTGTCCAACCCCTTTACCAGGTAGCTCCCAAACTCTTAGAAATAAATTTACTTACTTCACAGACTTTGATAGATCGAACCCTGGGTCCTATTATTTTAAATTAAACACTCCATCCACTCAGAAAATCATGTTAACCCACACCAAATTGCTATATTCGGGTTCCTTTTTGAGCGCCTTAGCTGTGGGTGGTTATGAGTACTGGAAGGACACTGTTGACTTGAAATCAATCTGGGGCTCCAAACCATGGCAGGTGCAAGGCACAGAAGCCTTGCACCGTGCTTGCCTTATCCCGGCCCAGATTTTATTTCTGAATAATACCATTTATCAAACTACGTGCTGGGGTTTGGCTACTGCCAAACAATTGAATGCACCCTCCATTCCTGCATTGGCTTCCCCTCCCAACGGGAGCTTGCATTTCAATATGTCCCTTCAAAATTTGCAGGCTCTTTTTCAAAACAATTTGTTTAATGTCTCTACGCTTGTTCAGTCACCCTGGTTGGCTTGGCCCATCGCCTCTAATGGCTGCCAACTGCATTTTCATGACTCAGTTCTGGGTTACAAACAGGATAGGCCAGATCCAAGGTTTTCTGACTCTCGTACTGTAACAACATATTCTGTTGGTAAACTGTGTAAACAGTGGTTGCAGCACTCTTCCCTAGATTCTGTTAAACAACATTTATCCCTCCTATCAGGCAACATTGATCTGTCCGACTTTATTCTGGGCCTCGTGGTCCACGACCTAAGAGATTCATTTATGAAACTTATAATGAACTCTGGAAGCTTTCACAAATTGAAGCTGCTTCCCGTCTGCGGGAAATAGATCAAGCAAATTTGGAAAAGGTGCTTGCTGTTGTTGACAATAGTATTAATACCCTGTCTTCCCGCATTTACACGTTGGAGAATATTGTGTCCTCTGTTGTTGATATTGTACAAGATGATGTTTCTGTGTTATATCATGGTCAGAATCAATTGCGTTCAGTTATGCAGTTTGCATGGACTTTGCAAACACTTAAGTTGGGTGAAATTCCTTGGCATTTTTTTAACACCTCTGCCTTATTCCTGCCCTTTAATTTAACTGACAAACAGCAGTTCATGTCCATGAAGGATGCAGCATACACTCTGTTACATATCGAGAAAATAGAGCCCTTACCATTCTCTGTGGCGGAATTGGATTCTGCCGTGTGACTAGTTCATGGGGTTATCGCCATGCCTTTTTCTTTGTTTGAATTTAGTTCATGCATGAAACATTATCCTGTGGGCCATTTCCGGCCCTTGGGCAGTGCCTTCCTGCATGAACTTTGGTCCCTGCCTTTCATGTATAAATGCCTTAGAGACGGAAAGGAAGTTTTTCTCACGGGGGAGTCATGCGATTCAACTGTGGGTCATTCCCTTATTTGCAAACACATTAAATTGCACGGAGCTTGTAACGTTTCGGCTCCGAATCTTGCTTGTGTGTTAAAGGGTATTCCTGCTCCTGCTATTTCTCCTACTTTCACTGTGCTTGCTAATGGTAGCTATCTGCTTTTGAATAACCAAGACTGCTGTGGCATGCTGGCCGGCATACCCTATATTGTTACAGTTTCACACAGGGTTGTCTGCTGCAAAAATGTGCTTTTTCCTCCCCGCACAACATCATAGATAGTTCTGTTTGGCCTTCCATTCCTACTCTGAAGGCGGATTTCAATAAATTGAGCAGAATAAAGGCACTATTATTGAACCAGGAGGTTATGCTCACATCCGCCCGGGAGACATTCATTCTCCAGGTGGCAAGTACCCACAGTGAAATACAGGCCCTTTTGAACACTAACCTCCCACAACATTTCGGTGAACTGATTCACCGTGTTTTTAATGCATCACGCACTGAAGGTCTGGTGCACTTTTTTAAAGTTGTGGGCTCTGGCCTTGTGACCTCTTTTCAAACTATTTTTGGTGTAATACCGGCTTTTATTCATTCCATCTTTTCCAGCGTCTTTGGTGGCTTTCCGTTGATCCTCGCCTTAGCGGCTGGTATACTGCTGTTGGTCTGTTTACTACGCAATGGCTGCACCACCTTGGGCCCTTCTCGACCCAGGTCGACTCCAGATGCTCCGTGAGCGCATCCTCGCTGGCTTCGGCGTCCTACCGTTGGTGACACTGAGTGTGTCCTATAGACTTTCTTTTTGCTTTGCGTATTTCACTTGCGTGCAACCTGTGATGTCTTGCATCAGATGTCCTTTCTCGTGGACCATGGATTATTGCCTCTCCAATACGTCTTTGTCTGTTCCAGATTTTGTTCAGTTGGTGGGTCCCTTAGAGGCCCATGAACGGGACTGTTCCGCTGCAGGCTACATGGCGCGTGCGGCTGCACTGGGGATTTTGGCACAATGGGATATCTGGGCGGCTGCTCAGAATCTCCTACAACAAGGTTATATTGAGTACCACGCAAGTTGTCCCGCATTGCTATTCGCTGCTCCCTCCTGCGAGGAATATGCCTGCAGCTTTGATTTATTGGACTGGATGGCGTCGCTGTTTTCTGACGGTTCCAATGATGTCCTCTTGGAAGGTGTGGCGTTTTTCTGCACTAACACTCTGTTGGATTGACGAGGCCTTCGTTCTCTGCGACCTGCCAAGCTGGATTTTTTTTGCCTCTACAATTTTTTTTCTTCCTCTCCCATTCGTTGTCCTTCATGGGGACTGCTCCACAACAGAAGTCTCTGTTCTGCTCTGTCGGTTTGAACTCTGTCTTCATCCTGTGTCTTGGCCGATGGACTGCCCAGGGGAGGGTGTCTTGTGGTTTGTGGCCTCCTGGTCTGCCTTGCTACGTTGACTTAGGCCTGGCTGCCATGATGCCTTTTTGCGCACGTTACTTTGTGCCATTGTTTTTCCAGCCTCTGCTTCTGCCCGGCTATTTTAGAACTGTCTGCACTTCTGTCTTTCACCTTTTCTCCTGTTCCCTTTGGGCTACGTCTGCACAACATGTACAAGGTCGAAAAACAACGTCCCTTGTTCTTGCTGATCTGGCCAGTCCCTCGCACTTAGACATAACACTATGTACAGCTGCCAGGGAGAAATTCGGGTGCTTTTAATATTGTGATTTTCACGTTTAGAGACACTTGGAGAAAAACCTTTCCAGAGAGAAGAGCTGTGCTTGTCTGATGATGTAAACCTTGCATCTAGATATTGAGGTATGGGGGTTCGCTCAACCAAGCCCAGAGGTCTTCTTTTTTTAAACTAGCTAATAAACTAGCTACTAGCACGGGGAGGGTGGTAAGGTCATTTAGCCCTATATCCACTGCTTTATGAAATGCTTTCCCCGTTTGTATTCTATGGAGTTGTAACTATGCTGATTATATTATCCTTATGCATTATGCCGATATTACTGGCACGTGTACTGTATCTTAGAGCACGGTAGTTGAAATAAACATTTTAAACTATACAGTGTCTCTTCTTACGCACGTTGTGGACAGGTATGAGTGAGTTATGAAAGGGTGTTCTTGCTACTGCGAGTCCTGAGAGAGAGATACCATGTTCTGGGTTGTCTAATCATTGGTAGCATTGTTGCTAATGAGACGCTACAGCTAGTCGGGTTGGGGTTTTAGGTGCTAAGGTTTATGGTTGGCTCACCACTATATTCCGAGGTCCTATTATCCTGTGCATAGCTCTGTGTATGTGCAGAATCCCTACAACACTAGGTAGTAATAAAATGAGTTAGCGACTGCTAAAAGGAGGGTCCGTTGGAATAAAAATGTTTGAGCATGCATCGTACGTCTTAAGTTAGCATTCGCGGCACCATTTTATATTCAGCCGCCATTTTGAGTCATGATCGAAGTTAACTTCTGTCTCTCTCTGCCCAGCTGAAAGCAGCTGCGATAGTTTTCGTTTCTTCAAGGTTGAGTTTTGCTGTACTAATGAATACACTGTTTTCGTCTATGCATGCCTTTCCCACTAGATAGGCTTGCTCCCACCCTTAGAGTGGTGAGCACAGGCAGAGTGACCTTGGTACTGAGATAGCATTTGCCCGGTCCCAGAACCGAAGCTCATCCTTCTGTACCTCTGTTCACCAGCTACCAACTGGAAATTTCCAGTTGGGGGCGGGTCTTTATTGGTTCTGATTTGTACTTAATGTACCCCCATGTTTGCTGAAGTCAGTCCCTCTGCAGCAATCCTAGGAGGCTGGTCAGACCGGACTCCACTCGAGTGTACCTAAAATAAAATATACTTAGTTTGTATTCTCTGCTGTCTGACCGACTCTTCATTTGTATGGAAGGCTGAGAGGCGTTCGTGAGTGACCCGGGTGGCCCTAATTGGGTCTCTTCCTTCAGGGTACAGCGAGCTGTGTACCATGCGGCAAGGATACAGTTGTGTACAGAGAACGAGGAACTGCGAACCATGTGGCAAAGATACCGTTTTGTACATAGAATAGGGTACAGTGAGCCACACACCGTGCAGCAAGGATACCATTGTGTACCCAGAATAGGGTACAGCGAGCTGTGTACCATGCGGCAAGGCTGCCGCTGTGTACATAGAATAGGGTACAGTGAGCCGTGCACTGAGCGGTGAAGATACCATTCTGTGCATAGAACTCAGGGTACAGTGAGCCTCGCACCACACGGTAAGGATACCGTTTTGCACATACAACAGGGTAAAGTGAGCCATGCACCGTGCACCGTGCAACAAGGATACAGTTGTGTAAATAGACATAGGTGGTAGAGAAAGTCGCTAGGCCATGCCTCACCTCTTGCCACACCACAACATCTATAGTGTTCTCCCCGGCGCTGCCTTTGCTCTTACACCAGCTCTCTGAAATCCAGGCATGGTGCGAGGCCTGAGCGAAATTCCAGTAAATTCATTTGCAGAAATTATGTGAAACTCCTGAAACATTATGCAAAATTATGCGAAGCGCTGATCTGGTATTTTGCGCTATTCTAGTGTGAAATGTAAGCTCACATCCATTTTGGCTATGAGGATACATCTTGCGCTATAAAAATAGTGCACAAACCTGCAGTGCACGGACGACAGCCTCTCGGGTCTTGTGCTCCGACAGACAGCTGTCTAGGCCGGGGGACTGACGGACTCCCGAGAGTTACTTTGTTACAAGACAGGGAGCCCACCTGTTGACACTGTTGCAACACTGTAACTAAGAGCTGTAGTTAGCACGGATTCTGATTGTTTCAAATCTGCCTCTTTTACTGTTGCCAACTCTGAGGTGTCTGAGAGGAGGCCATATTTTTAGGTCTGGCCAAACACTCTCTTAGCGAACTATAGTAAAACCATGAGACGGGGGCTCTTTCAAGGCCTTAGGTAGTTCTGAAAGGGAAGCCATGACTGCTGTGAAGATTTTAAAGTGTAGCACGGATACACAACACAACAAGTGCATGTTTACAGTTCGTGTGCTAGGTGTACAAGGCACAGACAGTGCCTGAGTTATAGACCGTATCTGTTCACACTAATCAAACAGTGTGAACAGTGCAATGTTTACAGGCTGTTCCTGTGTGTCTCAGTGCACTGAATTCTACACATAGTGTACATGTGCACAGTACACATGGTGCATGTTCACAGTCAGTGTGCTAGGTGCACAAGACACAGACAGTGCCTGAATCAGAGACCGCCTCTGCCTACACTAATCAAACTGTTTGAATAGTGCTGTGGTTACAGGCTGTCCGTACACATAATGCACATGTGCACAGTGAGCATTGTGCTGTGTTTACAGTCCGTGTGCTAGGTGCACAAGACACAGATAGTGCCTAAATTATAGACCGTATCTGCCAACCGTAATCAAACAGTGTGAACATTGCAGTGTTTACAGGCTGTTTGTGTGTGTCTCAGTGCACTGAAATCTACACATAGTGTACATGTGCACAGTACACATAGTGCATGTTTACAGTGCGTGTGCTAGGTGCACAAGGCACAGACAGTGCCTGAATTATAGACTGTGTCTGACCACACTAATAAAACAGTGTGAACAGAGAAGTGTTTACAGGCTCTCAGTTTGTGTCTCAGTGCAGTGAACTGTACACATAGTGTAAACGTGCACAGTACCCATAGTGCTGTGTTTACAGTTCGTTTGCTAGGTGCACAAGGCACAGACACTGCCTGAATTATAGACCGTATCTGCCTACCCTAATCAAACAGTGTGAACAGTGCATTGTTTACAGGCTGTTTGTGTGTGTCTCGATGCCCTGAACTCTACACCTAGTGTACATGTGCACAGTACACATAGTGCATGTTTACAGTTCTTCTGATCGGTGCACAAGACACATACGGTGCCTGAATAATAGACAATATCTGTTCACACTGATCAAACAGAGTGAACAGTGCAGTGTTCACAGGCTGTGTGTACACCTAGTGTACATGTGCACAGTACACATAGTGCATGTTTACAGTCTGTGTCCTGGGTGAACAAGGCACAGACACTGCCTGAATTATAGACTGTATCTGTCCACACTAATCAAGCAGTGTGAACAGTGCAGTGTTTACAGGCTGTCCGCGAGTGTCTCAATGTGCTGAAATGTACACATAGTGTAAATGAGCACAGTACACATAGGGGGATATTCTCAAGAACGTGCGATAATCATCGCCAAAAAAGGCTAACGCACGTTTTCATATCGCCGTCTATCGCGGGAAAATAACTCCGTGTTAACGTCGTATTCTCAACACGACGGTTACGTGCGATAGCCTCCCGATAATGCGTAAAATGTCCGCGATTACATCACCAGGATGGCGATAAAAATCCAAACCTGAATGCGGCAAAAGTCGCGATGGGCCCAACCGAAATACCAAACCAGCGCTAAGCTGCGCCAGCCTGCAAGTCCCACAAGTCAGGCGGCCAAAATCACCATAAAAGTGGCAACCAAAAACACAAACAAGACCCAAACAACTGCAAAGCACCATGGAGGTAGCCGGAGCAAGAACAGAGGACAACCAGAACCCCACAAGCCCCACGGAGGACCAGCCTGGGACCATCATTGGGGAGACGGTGGCAGGAGTCGGGGGACCGGACACTGCACAACATGACCTGACCCAACAGCAACAGGGTGAGTAACGACCAGGGACTGGGGGACGGGGGAGATGGGCACAATGGCACACATGCACAAGTAAGTATAGCACATCTGCGGACAAACCATGCCCAAGAGTCACAACTCCGACCAAGGGCCCAATTTACCCAAGTCTGCAACAGCTCAGCACTGCACAAGCACAGAAGTGAAAGGCACACCGCCTGAAAGGGATAAGGGCCAGCAAAATCAGACCCGAAGGGGCAAATCACCCACAATGCAGCACACACACAAGATGCGGAGCACCCCAACATTGACAACAATGTGGTACAAACTGCAACACTTTCACAACAGAACAGAGGACACAACTGCTGCCGCCTGTGTTTAGAAAAGGCCATTCGCATTTGGCATAGCAGGAAACTGTGAGATGACAATGTACAAGTACAACCTCACATCCCTGATGGTGTAGAAATGCCAAGTGTCCCGCTTCAAATATGCGTCTCCTCATACACAGTCACAATGTACATTGCCATGCAGTCTGACAGTAAACTTGCACAATGCGTGAACATACATGTGAACACAATGTCAATCTGCATTTCCCTTCACATTGCAGAGGGAGAATCAACACCTCCTGCAGAGCAGACCCAACAACACAGCACTGATGATGAAGAGGACCTCCCCAACATCTACACCGACGCACTCCAACAGCTCGTGGACAGCTTTGGCACACCACCTCCAGGAGCAGGGCAGCCCAGCTGCATCCATGAGACCCCACCCCCTGCACAGGCCACACAGCAGAAAGCACCCACCACCACGGCTGTCTCCCAGGACCCCCACGACCAACATATGGCCTCCCAATGCTGTGTGTTAGGGTGCCAGGAGGAGATGTCTGACCAGCTGCGGGTGGGGTTCGACCTCATGGCAGCCAAACTGGATGTGCACAGTACACATAGTGCATGTTTACAGTCTGTGTGCTGGGTGAACAAGGCACAGACACTGCCTGAATTATAGACTGTATCTGTCCACACTAATCAAGCAGTGTGAACAGTGCAGTGTTTACAGGCTGTCCGCGAGTGTCTCAATGTACTGAAATGTACACATAGTGTAAATGAGCACAGTACACATAGGGGGATATTCTCAAGAACGTGCGATAATCATCGCCAAAAAAGGCTAACGCACGTTTTCATATCGCCGTCTATCGCGGGAAAATAACTCTGTGTTAACGTCGTATTCTCAACACGACGGTTACGTGCGATAGCCTCCCGATAATGCGTAAAATGTCCGCGATTACATCACCAGGATGGCGATAAAAATCCAAACCTGAATGCGGCAAAAGTCGCGATGGGCCCAACCGAAATACCAAACCAGCGCTAAGCTGCGCCAGCCTGCAAGTCCCACAAGTCAGGCGGCCAAAATCACCATAAAAGTGGCAACCAAAAACACAAACAAGACCCAAACAACTGCAAAGCACCATGGAGGTAGCCGGAGCAAGAACAGAGGACAACCAGAACCCCACAAGCCCCACGGAGGACCAGCCTGGGACCATCATTGGGGAGACGGTGGCAGGAGTCGGGGGACCGGACACTGCACAACATGACCTGACCCAACAGCAACAGGGTGAGTAACGACCAGGGACTGGGGGACGGGGGAGATGGGCACAATGGCACACATGCACAAGTAAGTATAGCACATCTGCGGACAAACCATGCCCAAGAGTCACAACTCCGACCAAGGGCCCAATTTACCCAAGTCTGCAACAGCTCAGCACTGCACAAGCACAGAAGTGAAAGGCACACCGCCTGAAAGGGATAAGGGCCAGCAAAATCAGACCCGAAGGGGCAAATCACCCACAATGCAGCACACACACAAGATGCGGAGCACCCCAACATTGACAACAATGTGGTACAAACTGCAACACTTTCACAACAGAACAGAGGACACAACTGCTGCCGCCTGTGTTTAGAAAAGGCCATTCGCATTTGGCATAGCAGGAAACTGTGAGATGACAATGTACAAGTACAACCTCACATCCCTGATGGTGTAGAAATGCCAAGTGTCCCGCTTCAAATATGCGTCTCCTCATACACAGTCACAATGTACATTGCCATGCAGTCTGACAGTAAACTTGCACAATGCGTGAACATACATGTGAACACAATGTCAATCTGCATTTCCCTTCACATTGCAGAGGGAGAATCAACACCTCCTGCAGAGCAGACCCAACAACACAGCACTGATGATGAAGAGGACCTCCCCAACATCTACACCGACGCACTCCAACAGCTCGTGGACAGCTTTGGCACACCACCTCCAGGAGCAGGGCAGCCCAGCTGCATCCATGAGACCCCACCCCCTGCACAGGCCACACAGCAGAAAGCACCCACCACCACGGCTGTCTCCCAGGACCCCCACGACCAACATATGGCCTCCCAATGCTGTGTGTTAGGGTGCCAGGAGGAGATGTCTGACCAGCTGCGGGTGGGGTTCGACCTCATGGCAGCCAAACTGGATGCCATACGTGGGTGTCTAAGTCCCATCAGGGACCACTCACAGTCCCTAACGGACACCCACTGTCCGCTCCTTGCTCCACAACAAGCCATGGCTGACATCGCTGGAGTCATGACTCTGAGACAAGAACAACTGTCCAGTCAGAGTGGCTCCAGCAATGTCATCTGTGAGTTGGGACACATAAGGAGAATGATGGAGAGCCTGGAGCGGATGCAGGCGGAAAGAATGTGTGCCACGGCTGCACACCAGCGAGATGTAGCTGTGATATTCCATGCCCTGTAGATCCTCGTCATGGCATTGCCACCAAAGGGCCTGGCACGGATGGATGCTGGTGCCACTACTACATCCACATCTCCTCCCCCTGAAGTGTCAGTGCCACACAGTGCGGCAGATTTCCCACCTCCGTCCCCTGAAGTGTCAGTGCCACACAGTGATGCAGACAGAACACCACCACCCACATGTGAGGCACCTGACACATCAGAGGACAAAGATGATGATGAATCTGGCTTTGTGGTAAGAATCAAGTGTTAGCATTCATCTCCGCCATATGGCCGTGTTCAGCTTGGTTCTGCCCTCTGCATCATGCCCTGGAATAACACCTCCCACTGTCCCCCCATACACCGAGCGACACTCACCTTGGACCTCGACATGGACTGCCATATTTGGTGTGGTTACCAATGACACAGCAATCACACTGCGGACTGTAGTCTTCCACTCCCTATGAACTTGTCAATCCCTAAAGGACTCTGGCTGGCCCTCCACGGGGCAACAATGTAAAGTGGGGTTTGCATGGCCCTGTACTGGCCCAGCTTCAACACTGCACTGAATGTGAATAAAACATCCCAATTCACACTGATGTGTCATGGCCATGACCATTTAAGAATGAAAGTATGGATGAATGTAGGGACAGTGGTTCCACAAAAGAGGCACTCCCTGGGTAATGCTATCAGTGCGGATGTATGGCTGTGACCCAGATAGGCATTGAGACACACATTGTCATTCAAATCACCACTCATCACAGTTGAATACAAGTGAAGCTGCGTAGACTTTATTAGCATATGCGTGTCAGTACGGGCAAGATAAGTGCCACAACATGCAGACCAATGCAGCAGTATGTCAGAATGAGGAACCTTGCCAAGCGCCGCTGTCCACTCCGGGGAGTGCCTCACCTTTCACAGGTGTGTGTTAACACGCGTTGTTGTCCGCTCATGTTTCCGGAGTCCAGGCGAGGGCAGCCATGTCCACTGTTGTCGTGGGATATGTGACCAGATCTCCAAGATGCAACAAGGTGTCGGGACATGTGCAATGTGTTCCAATCAGTTGTGGCTGCAGGTACGTAGTTACTCGTCCATGAAAGCGATTGCAGCTTCGTAGGCTATCATTTCCAACATGAGGTCAGTGTCGACTTCATCAAACAGGACGGCGAGGCGATCCATTAGCAGGTCCGGACAGATGTGCTGCGTCCACCCCCTTTCACCAATTAGCACTACAGCCCAATATGGGAGCGGTTCAATGTGGTCACTGCACACGAGGATTTGTGCAATCTCCCAGATCCAGCTACCAGCATGTATGCCAAGTATCAAGGCATCCCATAAACGGGTATCACGGTGACACTCCTGGTCGTGGGCCAACAGGGGGCGCACACACATGTCAAAATCCAGTTCAGCTACCGTCCTGTTGGATAGGCAGACATCCATGGACCACTCGAACATGCACGATCGACAATGCAACACAGGCTGAACGCAGGTGACGTTGGCACGGCGGAAGCTTAGCCGGTAACTGATCCGCAGCAGTGCCAATGGCAGTGCCCCCAGTGAATGCAGCATTCGTGCATGGTACAGTTCCACGTGACAGGGGTTGTGCATGTGTCCGGGATGTTCGACCATTGCGTAAGTGGCTCTTGTGGAAGCGGCACTGTTCTGACCTGCGCCAGTTCTGTGGATGAAATGCCACATCTCGTATCAATGAGTTGTTATAGTGTGCACCGGTTGTACGCCTGGGATGTTGTGGGAGTAAGTGTGAAGGCCATTCCATGCAAGATAACTTTGAGCATGGACTTCTGTGTGTGGGGTGTGTATACGTTGGTCATTCGTCTGGCTCTGCGTAGTGTGGGAGTTGTCATCAGCTGCTATAGTATCTGTCAGGGGGTGCCGGGCACATGCAATTCCGAGGTCGGAGGTGCAGATGTGCTTCCGCCTGATAGTTCAGACAAAGGAGCTTTCATCCCTAGTGTAAGTTTGTAATCTGCTTGCATTCATGGGATGTGAAGTGGCTTGTTGGGGGTGGGGTGGGATGAGTGGGACTTTGTGATTCATTATTGACATGACTTGCATGTGGCATATGAGCGGCATCACTGTGTGTTACGTTGCCTCACAGCTGCTCCTCCCTCCCCCGTACCCATTTACATATGTGCGCTGCACGATTGCATCACTTGCACTCCTACGGCACAGTATTGTCGTGCCTGTCTGCGCATGTCCACAAGCCTGACAACGACACTGTGATGTTGGCCGTTGAAGGGGGTGGGCCACGTGAGTGTAGGCCTATGTAAAGGATAGGGCGGACACAGATGTAGAGTACATGCCTGGCTGAACTGGCGCTGCTAATGTGGCTGGGCATTTTGCTCATGCTGCGGCAATACAGTCACACACACCACTTGGCATGTATGATCCTGGACCCCGAGCGGTCTTGCGCTCCTTCATTACTCCGTTCGTGCGAGCCCGCCCTCCGGGTGCATGCTACATTGCAACATTCTCGCTTACAGGGGGGGGGGGACTTAGCTATATGTACAAGCTATTACCCACTGCCTGAGGTGACATGGTTGCGTCCGCTGTCCACAGCACAATGTAATGTGGTAGAGCCCGGGGCCATCATTCATGCATAATGACCACACGGACACACTTGGAAAGATAGTGGAACTGGCTACAGGCACGTGCGCCCAGCCCCTTTATATTACCAGGATCACATATCCAGTGACGCCTGTGCTGGATGGGTGTGGGGTGAGTGTGAGCCAGCCCTCGTGAGTGGTTGGTGCTGGCAACAACTTGTACAGTGATCACTATTAAAGCGGAAACAGAAAACACCAACATAACACTAACAACTGCGAAGCACCATGGAGGTAGCCGGAGCAAGTACAGAGGTCACCCAATATTCAATCAGAAGGGGCCATGACTTGTGGTGCACTGAGATAGTGGCACCAGAGCTGGGCGTGCTCATGTGAAGAAATTGTCAATGATTGTGTCCCTTCGGGATATTCCTGCCGCAGCTGCAGTGGGTTGTGTTACACCTGCCTCATCTTCATCATCATCGTCCCAGGTCTTCCACACTGCCTGAGGTGACATTGTTGCATCCGCAGTCCACAGCACGTGACTCAATCATAAAGGGTCCATGAGCTGTGGTGCAGTTAGTGGCACCTGTGGCGCTCAGGGGGTGCGCAGCCGGCGATGATGCGTGGTCCGGGCGGGCCACACTGGGGTCAATGTCTGTTGCCTACTGGACTGCGTCATCTGCAATCGTGACTCGATCTGAATTGTGAGCCCTGCTGACCGCAGTGTAGGCTGGAGGCAGTATTCAGCACACACATCACTCCGTGGTGCTGTGCGGCTGGGTGCGCTGGGGGCATGTGTTGCGGAAGACAGCGTTCGGAAGAGGAGGCTGGCGGTCACGGCGGCTGCCTCATGGCAGGGTGAGGGGCGCTGCCCTGGCAGACGCGTTGGCCATCTCGGAAGTGAACCATGCCCAGGGCCCCAGCCTATTTATTCACACTCCTACGCTGGGCTGGCGTACGCCGGACAAGCCCACTCCACTTACGCTTACAAGGGGGGACGGCACAGCTACATGACCGAGGTCTTCCCCACTGCCTGAGGTAACATGGGTGCGTCCACTGTCCACAACACTGCAAACACCTGCAGTATATGTCCATATGGATAGGTCTGTGCATACTGAGGTCTGTCCAGCACATCACCGCCACACTTGGCATTGTGTGCATTCTTATTCATGGGTGACTTGCCTCCTTCACACATACTTGGTTCCCACCTCTCCCCACATTCTGCTATTGTGTGGCTGAGGGGCCATGCCGTTTTCGGAACGTCCGCTGTCCTGTTCTGCGCTGCCTCGGTGGTAGTAGGGGGGAGTGGTCCGGGGGGGGGCTGGGGGTGGTGGCGGTGGGTGTCGTGGCCCTCTTGGGTCTCCGAGCTGCATGATCAGTGTCTCCATGGCATCTGCTGGTCTTCAGATGTGGCTCTGGGCTGGGCTCCCTTTCTACTGCAGTTGGTCGTCCTGCTTAACACCAGTAAAAGGAAGGTGTTAAATCCCTGCTGCTAACGCGCCTTATCGCCTGTTTTTGGTTCACATCGCAGATCTGGCTGGTCGTTGAGAATATCGCAAAGTGGTGTTTTTGTGTGTTTTTGCACGGGAACGCCTACTCTGCATATCATTAGTGTTAGTTGTCTCTCTCATCCGTGGCGATGTTTTTTGCGGCAGCTATCGCTGGTAAACTGGCGATGTGGGCAGTTTGCACCAGCTTGGGAATGGGGCGATAATTCTTTCGCCACTTTTGCTGCGCTAAAGTGCTGATAACTCGGCGATAAGTCCTTGAGAATATGCCCCATAGTGTTGTGTTTACAGTCCATGTGCTAGGTGCACAAGGCACAAACAGTGCCTGAGTGATAGACCGTATCTATCCGCACTAATCAAACAGTGTGAACAGTGCAGTGTTTACAGGCCGTCCGCGAGTGTCTCAATGTACTGAAATGTACACATAGTGTAAATGTGCACAGTGCACATAATGTTGTGATTACAGTCCATGTGCTAGGTGCACAAGGCACAAACAGTGCCTGAGTGATAGACCGTATCTATCCACACTAATCAAACATTTTATTTATTTATTTTGAAAGTTTTATATAGCGCCAACATGACCACCGAGGGTATCAGAGCGCTTTACAGTTTATACATCAGGCAGAATACAAGCAATCAAAACAGCATCAACAAAAAGTGACAGATTAACAGTGTGAACAGTGCAGTGTTTACAGGCTGTCCGTGTGTGTCTCGCTGCACTGAACTGTACACATAGGGGGATATTCCCAAGAACGTGTGATAACTACCGCAAAAGTAGCTCAACGCAACTCTCCACATCGCAGTCTAACACGGGAAAATAACACCGTGGTAACGCGGCATTCCCAAGCCGGCGGCACCATGCGATGGGCTCACGATAACGCGTCAAATGTCCGCGATGAAGCCAACGCGACGCCGCAAAAAATGCGAAACACGAATGCAAAAAAAGCAGCGATGAGGCCAAGCGCGATACAAAAAGCAGCGAAAACCAGCCACAGGCCTGCAATTCCCATGCGTCAGGCGGGAAAATGCCCTAGATAAGGAAAAAAAAAGAACACACCAAAATCAAATCAAACTGCGTAGCACCATGGATGCACCCAGACCGAGTGCAGAGGACAAGCCGAACCCCACAAGCCCCACGGAGGACCAGCCAGGAACCCCGTGCTCGGGAAGGGCAAGGAGAAGAGGAAGAGGAAGACGGGGTTCAGTCCGCAGGAAGACCGGATCATCGTCATGGAGGTGACAGAACACTACCAACAACTGTTCACCTCCACTACATCATTGGCAACACAAACGGAAATATGGCAGTCCATCGTCAACAACGTGAATGCAGTTGGAGTGTCGAGAAGGTCAAGAGGCGCTGGCATGAAGTGCAAAGCCAAACCAAGGAGAAACTCGCTGCCAACAGGAAGGCAGCAAAGGCGACTGGAGGTGGGACTCCTGCGCCACAGGAGGAGCTTGATGAGCTGGAGGAAATGGTGGCCACAGTCATCAGTGCGGAGACGGTGCAAGGAGTTGGGGGACTGGACACAGCTCGATATGACCTGACCCAACAGCAACAGGGCGAGTAACGACCAGGGCCTGGGGGGACGGAGGGAGATGGGCACAATGGCACACATGCACAATCATGCGCAGCACACTGCACACCCACAATGAGTGTGGAACATGTCCCTGATACCCTTGGCACACTGCAGCACACATAGAAACACCAAGTAGGCCCCAGTCCACTATGTGCACAAAGGGGCCCCCCTCCATATCACCAATGCCACAACCTACCCATGCACATGTGCTGAATCCAGAAAAGCGATACCAAAGGGGATCCAGAAAAGCAGCGGCTCTGTGAGCCACACGGACTATGCAAGTGACACTGCGGGCCTGATTCACAGAACTAACTTACGTCAAAAACGTAAAGTTAGTACTTTTTGGTATTCACAGAATACACTTACTCATTTTGGTATTCACAGAAGGCACTTACTCATTTCGGTATTCACAGAAGTTAGTAGTCCTAACTTTAGGACTCCTAAATGCCAAAAAGTACTAACTTTACCTTTTTGACGTAAGTTAGTTCTGTGAATCAGGCCCTGCATGACAGATAGCATGGCTGCAGTCACAATACATGACATGGTGCACGAGACGACTTTGAGGTTGCTGAGTGTGGACCACATCCGTAAAGGAGCAGGTCACACTCTGACACATCCACGTGCACCTACAACCCATGACGTCAAAAACACATCTGCAGACAAACAATGCACAAGAGTACAAAATATGTCCAAGAGCACAAATGACCCAAGTCGCAAACATCACAGCACCCGAAAAGCACACAAGTCAAAGGCACACCGACTCAAAGGGATGAGGGGCCACCAAATCAGAGCTGCAGGGCCGACTCGCCAACAATGCAGCACACACACATAGCAATCACAGCACATCAACATTGATGACAATGTGGTACAAAGTGCAACACTTACACCACAGGACAGAGGACACAACTGGTGCCGCTCGTGCATAGAAAATGGCCAATCACATCTGGCATTGCATGACACTGTGAGATGATAATGTACGAGTACAACCACACATCCGTCATGTAGTCGAAATGTCCACTGTCTCCCATCAAATAGCCAGTTCCTCCAAAACAGTCACATTGTACATTGTCATGCAGTCTGTATGTCACATGTACAATGCGTGAACATACATGGTACACACTGTCAACCTGCATCTCACCGTTACATTGCAGAGGGACAATCAACACCTCCTGCAGAGCAGACCACACATCTCTACAGTGATGATGAAGGGGACACCCTGCACATTTGCCCAGACACCCTCCAACGGCTCGTGAACAGCCTCCGCACCCCATCCCCAGGAGCAGGGCAGCCCAGCTGCATTGCGGTGAGCCCACACCCTGCACAGACCACACAGCAGGAAGCACACACCACCACGGCTGGCCCACAGGACCCACACGACCAACACATGGAATTCCAACGCCGTGTGTTAGCGTGCCAGGAGGAGTTGGCTGATCTGTTGCGGGTGGGTTTCGACCTCGTGGCAGCCAAACTCGATGCCATACGTGGGTGTCTGAGTCCCATCAGGGACCACGTACAGTCCCTAGTGGACACCCCCTGTCCGCACCATGCTCCCCGACAATCCCTGGCTGACCTCGCTGGGGCCATTACTCGGATACAAGAACTGTTTTGTCAGACAGGCTCCAGCGATGACAGCACAGAGTTGGCACAGATGCGGAGGACAATGGACACCATGGAGCGGATGCAGGCTGGAAGTAGGGCTGCCACGGCTGAACACCAGCGAGATGTAGCTGGGATCTTCCATGCCCTGCAGATCCTCATCTTGCCATTGCTGCCACAGAGCCTGTACCAGATGACTGCTGCAGGAACCTCGACACACACATCTCCACCCCCTGATGTGTCATTGGCACACAGTGATGCGGCCATCACACCTCCGACCCATGATGTGTCATTGCCACACAGTGATGCGGCCATTACACCTCCGCACCCTGATGTCAGTGGCCCACAGTGATGCAGCCATAACAGCACCACACACACCTGACACACCGGACACAGAAGACGTCTCAGAGGAGTAAGATGTGGAGGGTAATGACTGTGTGAGGAAGGAGGCAGTAGCATCCGTGGCCGCCACATGGCCTGTCCCTGCATGGTTCCGCCCTATACATCATGCCCTGGAACAACACCTCCCACTGTCCCCCGGAACACTCTGCGACATTCACCTGGACCCCGACATGGACTGCCATATCTGCTCTTGTACCAATGACACAGCAATCCGGCTGAGGACTGAACTCTTCCTCTTCAGATTAACTTTGCATTCCCCCAAGGACTCTGGTTGGCCCACCACTGGGCAACCACTTTACGTGGGCTTGAACTGGCCATGTACCCCTCCAGCTCCGAGACTCTACAGAATGTGAATACACATTCCAAATCACACAGATGTGTTATGTCTATGTTCACTCACGTCTACAAGTACGGAGGAATATAGGGACGTTGATTGCACTACAAGGTACACCCTGGTAAATGTCATCAATGCGCATGTTTGAGCCTGACCCACATGGCCAATTAGTTGAATGTATAGGTGTGAACTAGCTGTGGCCTCATTGCACATGAACAACAATCTCGCATCCCCCAATGTAGCCCACGGCCATGTATCACATAGGACTGTGTGTGTAAATGTCAGAATCGGAAGCCCGCCTGAAGTAGTGTCCCCCATCGCATGTGGCTACAGAACATATCTTCGCATGACGTACTCACACACATCAGTGTGGACACAGTCTGTTTGAATGGATCATATTGATCCACATGGCAAGAAGTTGGACATCATACTCACATTGCTGAAGACACGTAAGAGCACAGGTCTACCAGCAACTATCCCAAACACAATGTCTGGCTCACAGAGGTGGAGCTGCCAATAGGGATTCACCACCTATGTACCAGAGGCAGTTTGTCCCTCCCTGTGTACGGACTATGCTCATTGAGGCACACAATTTGTCATACTAATCAACACTCATCACAGTTGTACACTGGGGAAGTTGCGTAGACTTTTTTAGCATGTGCGTGTCAGTACGGGCAAGTGATGGGCCACAACAGGCAGACAAATGCTCAAGACACTTACAGGCAGAATGGGAACGTGTCGAGGTGCAAGGAATGGGGTTGCAAAAATGAACACATGTCCTTACGGTTGGCAACGGTCTCAGCCCACCTTGCCTTGCTGGTCGAGTCATGTGATGTTTGGCGTCTGCTCATTGCCCCGTGTCAGGGGACACGACTCACAGCCCATGGGATCTGCATGGAGCTGTACCACCGGACTGCGCCGACTGTGTGCTCTGCTGACAGTGAGCAGGTGAAAGGGACCAACAAGGTCACATGTCGTGCTGCATTGCCATGTGTGTAGTCTCCCTGCAGCAGTATGTCAGCTTTAGGGACTTTGCCAAACGACGCTGTGCAGCTCCGCCCATGGGGCTGCAGCACCTTGCACAGGTGTGTGACAACACGCGTAGGTGCACGCACATGCATTCTGAGTCCGAGCGAATGCAGACATGTCCACTGTTGTACTGGCTTATGGGACCATTCCTCCACGATGCAACACAGTGTTGGGACCTGTGCTCTGGGTGTCAATCAGTTGTGGCTGCAGGAAGGTAGTTACTCGTCCATGAATGCGAGCGCTGCTTCATAGGCAATCAGTTCCAGAAGTACGTCGTTCTCGAATTCAAGGAACACGAGGGCGAGCTAATCCATTAACTGGTCCGGACAGATGTGCTCCGACCACGCAGTTTCACCAATACGCAACACAGCCCAATTTGGGGACCGCCTCGATGTGGTCACTGCACACGATGACTTGTGCAATCTCCCATCCACTGCTGCCGGCACAGACACCACATATCAAGGCATCCCATGCCCGGGTATCCCGGTTGCACTCCTGTTCGTGGGCCAACAGGGGGCGCACACACAAGTCGTAATCCAGGTCAGCTACTGTTGTGTTGGATAGGCAGACCTCCATGGGCCACTCGAATGTACATGATCGACAGTGGAACCATGGCTGGACGCATGTGAAGTGCGCAAGCCGGAAACTCAGATGGTAACTGATTCGCAAAACTGCCATTGGCAGTGATCCCAACAGATGCAGCATTCGTGCATGGTACAGTTCCACGTGACTGGGTTGTGCATGTGCCCGGGATTGCCAGCCATTGCGTTTGTTGGTCTCGTACCACCGCCACTCCTCAGACCGGTGGCAGTTCTGTGGACGATATGCCACAGCTCGGAGTAATGAGTCGTATGTGTGTTCAACGTTTGGACGTATGGGTTATCTTTTTTACCGATGTGTTGCGGGCATGCCATGCAGGTGTAGCTCGAGCAGGGACAAGTGTGTGTGGGGTGTGGACACGTTGATCTTTCATTAGCGCAGTTCGTGGTGTGGGAGTCGCCAGAGTCTGGCATGGTATCTCACTCAGGGGGTGCCGGGCGCATTGGAGACCAAGGTCGGAGGTTCGGATGTCCTTCCGCCTTGTGTATTGAGACAGAGGAGCTTTCATGCCTGATTTTAGTCTGACTACTGCTTGCATTTCTGAAATGTGATGTGGCCTTCACACTGAAATTGTTGCCAGGCCTTAGATTTTGGGTGCACCAATTGCGAGACACACGCAACAGTTGGCATGTATGTGCTAAGGGCCCGATTGTCCTTGCGCTCCTTGTTCAGTCTCTCTCTCTCTCTCTGTCCTTTGATGAGTGCCTGAGACACCTTCTTATCTGGGATATTGTCTTGCAGGCTGTCACTTACAGATAGTCCAGGGATGACCCGCCATGACTCTTCCAAATAGTTGTTTGGTGTGAAATTTGGTTGTGATATTTTGTTTGAACTCTCAATGGTGAATGATTGATTCTGCTCTCTCTGTACTCACATGACTGTTAGTTGTTGTGATTCTGCAGCATCAGGCGAATGATTTTCTTCATGATTTCGTGACGTTGATGTGCAATCTCTTGGTCCGGGGGAGTGGGGGGTGCCTGGGGTGGGGCCCGGGGGGGGGGCCGTGGGGGGTGGTACGGGGGTGGGCGACGGTGGGTGTTGTGGCCCTCTTGGGTGTCCGAGCTGCATGACCGTTGGCTCCATGGCATCTGTTGTTCTTCAGGTGTGGCTCTGGGCTGTGCTCCCTTTGATGGTGCAGGTTGTAGTCCGACTTTGCACAAGGTCAGAGCAGGTGTTAATTTCCTGCAGCTAACGCGCATTATCGCATGTTTTGTGCTCTCATCGCCGATCTGGCTGGTCTTTGAGAATGTTGAGGTGTGGTGTTGTCGCAGCTTTTTGCACGGGAACGCCTACTCTGCATCTCATTAGCGATAGTTGCCGGGGTCATCCATGGCGATGTTTTTTGCGGCTGCTATCACAGGTAGACTGGTGGTGTCGGCTGTTTGCCCCAGCTTGTGAATGGGGCGGTAAATTTATCGCGACTTTGGCTGTGATAAAGTGCCGATGACTCGGCGATAGGTCCTTAGGAATATGCCCCATAGTGTACATGTGCACAGTACACATAGTGCTGTGTTTACAGTTCGTGTGCTAGGTGCACAAGGCACAGACAGTGCCTGAGTTATAGACCATATCTGTCCACACTAATCAAACAGGGTGAACAGTGCAGTGTTTGTGTGTCCCGATGCACTGAAATGAGAGTACACATAGTGCTGTGTTTATAGTTCGGCTGTATAATAGGCCTGAGCATGAAATTCTGCTTCGCTCGCGGTATTTGTGGAATTTTTCCCACTCTGCGCTTAGGGGAGCAGAGTTTTTTCCCCGCTCCCTTTCGCCAATGTTAAGTTGGCTTCTCGAGCGAGGAAAATCTTACTTCAGACCACCTCCCGGTGAGATTTCTCAATGCGGGCGGTAGCGAATGGCCGCTACCTCTCACGTTGAGAAACCTTGCGTTCACGTTGAGGAAGCTGCCGCTCAAATAGAACATGTACTTGAGAAGAAGAAAGAAGCAGCGCTCTCTTGAGCTGCGCGTGGTGCCATTTGCGCTGATTTTACAGATAAAAAAAAAACACCAGGCACTTAAAATCTGCGCGAACAGCACAACGTAATGCAGTCTGCCGCTTGCAGAACTCTGCGTAACCGAGTAGAGTTTTTTGGTCACTTCGCGTAGTTCTGCGTAGCGGAACTCCACGAACTCTGCCCAGGCCTAAAGCTGCACTAAACGTGATCCAAGTAGTCGGTTGATTCCATCCTGTCTATTAGCCCCTGCATATGTGACACTTCCATCCTTTTGCTTGACGAAAAAATACAGAGATGCTACTGGGATTAATGGCCGCAATTATATTAAACACTTTTACCCACTTCCGGGGTAATTAAACTTGGAACATGATTTAAGCCTCCACTGCCCCCTCTTGGTTGGGCAGCTTGAACGATGTGCTGGCCCTTGATTGACCTTCACTTTGGACCACTCCTGCTCCTGTCCGTCTCCCGTGCTCTTTTTTGCAGGTTCCCCCTTTTATTGCCCCTTCCTGCCCCCTCTATTGCACTCCCCCTAGGAAGGAAGTGGGAGTGGGGACACTCTTCTGCTCCTGGGGCCTGTGGAACCTCAGCGGGGTTACACTTCCGTCCTCTCCATGTCTTTTCGCTCCTCTGGGGCCTTCGCCAGTCTAGGCACACCATTTTTGTGATGCTAAAAGTGCACTGTTTACAGTCAGATGCGCTCTCTAGAGAAACAGCACATACAAACTACCAGTGATTACAGTGTGTGTGTTGCTGTGCTAAACATGATACAGCTATTACAGTTTTACAGTGTGTCTTTCCACCTAGCTTCACTAAACACCTAACACAAACTGTGCAGTTTTGACACGCTGTCTGAATGTCTAGCTGCCTTCATCTTATTACACAAACTGTGCGCTGGCTTCACTCTGTCTGAAGGTTTAGCTGCCGTAAGGTTATTACACAAACTGCGCACTGTTTACTCTCTGTCTGAATATCTGATTTCTGTCAGCTTATTACACAAATTATGTACTGGCTTCACTCTGTCTGACTGCCTAGCTAACTTGAAGTTATACACAAACTGTGCACTGTTTACACTCTGTTTGAATGTCTAGCTGCCTTCATCTTATTACACAAATTGTGCACTGACTTCACTCTGTCAGAATGACTAGCTGTCTTAAAGTTATTACACAAACTGCGTTCTCTTTACTAAGCCTGGGCGGAGTTGGTGGAGTTTTACTCTGCGGAGCTCCGTGAAGTGCTGGAAAAACTCTGCCGCACTCCGTGGAGTTCTGCCAGTGGCGGAGTCTGTTAAGTCGTGCTGCTTGCACTGATTTTTAGTGCCAGGAGTTTGTCCCGTGCTGTAAATTCAGCGCGAACGGCACTATGCATCGCGCAAGAGAGCACTGCTGCTTTCTGCCGCTCGAGTAGACATTCTACTCGAGCTGTAGCTTCCTCAATGCGAATGGCAGATTTCTCAACGCAAGCGGTCGTGACCTGCCGCGACCGCCCGCGATGAGAAATCTCGCCAGGAGGAGGTCTGAAGTGTTATTCGTTCACACAAGTGCTCGCCAACTTACTGTTGGTGAGCCGCTCGAGAAAAACACTCTGCTCCAAGTCACTTTGGGGAGTTTTTCAGAACTCTGCACTCTGCACAGAGCGCAGAGTGGGCAAATCTCTGCGAACTCCGCTGGCGGAGCAGAATTCCTCGCCCACCCCTACTGTTTACACTCTGTCTGAATGTCTAGCTGCCTTCAGCTTATTATACAAACTGCACACTGTTTACACTCTGTCTGAATGTCTAGCTCCCTTCAGCTTATTACAGAAACTGTGTCCTCTTAACACTGCCCGAATGTCTAGCTATCTTTAGCTTCTTACACAAACTGTGTACTGGCTTCACGTCTGAATGTCTGAAGGTCTAGCTGCCTTAAGCTTATTGCACAACAGTGTTTACAATCTGTGTAGTGTTACACTTGCATGGAGCACTTGCCATCAAAGTCTGCCTGCCTTCACTGAGCACATATTCCAAGGAAAGCAGTGCACACACCAATCATGTGGGGTTGTGAGTGAGCCCTCTGCGAGTGAGAGGCCTGCTCTGTGCTCAGGGAGCACCAGCTGTGCTACCAGGCCAGACTGAGTGAGCAAGGCAGAAAGAAGAGAGAGTGGCATGAAAAGGTTTCAGATGAAGCCTATTTGGCACCAGTCCTGGGGCAGGTGAAAAGATGGCCAGACACAGAGGGGCAGTATGACAGAATCGCTGCAGCAAAACTGTGAATGCACATTGTTAGAAATGGGGTCTCTAGTTGGCAGAGGTAGGTACCTTTGTGCAAATAGGGACCCTTGCTTCTAGTCAGGGTAACGGGGATACAAACTTTAGATAACCCCTGCTCGACCCCTGGGTGGCTTGGCATGAGCGGAAGACTTATCCCAAAGGCAATGTGTAAAGTATTTGTACTCAAAACACACAGTAATACAGTGATAACACCGCAAATGAACACCACACCAGTTTAGGAAAAATAAAGTATCTTTATCTAAACTCAACAAGACCAAAACAACAAAAATCCAACATACATGTAATAAGAATATGACTTTTCAAAGGTTTCAAGCAACTGGGTCCATAGAAAACTATGGATGCGTGATTTCTCACAAAGTACCTGTAGATGCATCAAAATTCAGAAGGCCAAACAGCTGTAGACATGGGAAGCATCGAAAAACAAAGAGATGCGTCAGCTCCTGAGATCATGGGGAGGCGATGCAACAGTTCTACTGCATGCAGGAGAAGTGATGCATCGAATCCGGTCTGTAGGGGGTAATGATGCATCGATTCCGAGATGGTTCTGGTCCGCGGGTGATGCGTCGGGAAAACTTGCTGCACAGGCACGATGCATGGAAATCCGGGATGCATCGGCGATCAATGCGGCAGTGTCGAGCGGCGATGCAGCGGTTTTTTCTGCCGCGAACCCTCGATCCATCAGTTCTTGCAGCTGCGACAGGCGCAGCATCGGTTTCAGCAGCGGCGTGGTGATGCGTGGAGATTCTTCTCGCACAGCGGTGCTGCGTCGGAAAAACAGCCTCAAGAAGAGCGATGCGTCTGTTTTCTTGTAGTTGCATTGTTTTTTCAGCTCCCAGCAGCAGGAACAACCTCCAGAGGCCAACACAGTCACAGGCACTTCTTTGGCAGGTCAGAACTCCCAGCAAGGAAGTTCAGGGGAGCTGGGGGTGAAGTCTTTGTGTTCCTGAGACTTCAGAACAGGAGGCAAGCTCTACTCAAGCCCTTGGAGATCTTCCTCAAGCAGGGGGACACAGCACACAGCAAATCCTTGTCCTTTCCTTGGCAGAAACAGCTACTGCAGGCCAACCCCATACAGCACACAGCAAAGGGGCAGTACTCCTCCTCCAGTTTCTCCAGCTCTTCTCTTTGGCAAAGGTTCCTCTTGATTCCAGAAGTAGTCTCAATCTCTGGGGTTTTAGGTCTAATACCTATACCCCAAAATGTCTTTGTTCTCTTTGTGCAAGGGACTCTGAGCCCAGTCCAAACCAGTTCTGTCCTCACCCACCGGTGCAGTATGACCACAGGGGGTGGAGACAGCATTGTGCAAGGGAGACAGACCCTATTCAGGTGCAAGGAAATCTCCACCCACTACTCTAAATTCAGCCAAGGTCTATTCAGCTCAGCTCTGAGTCACCCAGGAAGGGACAGGCACACCAGGGGGGGTTGAGGTGTGCCTGGCCCACCTTAACCCCCCCCACTGGTTGTCTACAGTGAATGCACATCCCCAGCACCTGTCACTCCAAAACCAGACAGTCAATACACAAACAGGCAGAGGCACACAGTATGGTTAAACAAGAAAATGCCTACTTTCTAAAAGTGGCATTTTCAAACACACAATTTAAAAACCATCTTTACTAAAAGATGTGTTATTAAATTCTGAGTTCAGAGAGCCTAAACTTTATTTCTCTATCGTGTCCCAATGGGAAGTTATACTTGTAAGATGTTACAAGGCATTTCCCATTCTATCCTATGGGGCAAGATAGCCTTTCAATAGTGAAAAACGAAATTGGCAGTATATCACTATCAGGACATGTCAAACACACTAGTACATGTCCTACCTTTCCCATAGACTGCACCCTGCCCAGGGGGGTACCTTGGGCCTACCATAGGGGTGCATTACTTGTAAAAAAGGGGATGGTTAGGGCCTAGCAAGTGGGTACACTTGCCAAGTCGACATGGCAGTTAACAATACACAGACACTGCAGTGGCTAGTCTGAGTCACCTTTTCAGAGCAACTCGTGTGGGTGGCACAATCAGTGCTAAAGGCCCACTAGTAGCATTTGATCTACAGGCCCTGGCACACTTCAGTGCACTTTACTAGGGACTTACCAGTAAATCAAATATGCCAATCAGGGAGAACCAATTGTAACAACAATTTATACAGGGAGCACTTGCACTTTGATACTGATCAGCAGTGGCAAAGTGCCCAAAGCATCTAAGTCACCAAAACGAAATCCAGCACAGCATCAAAAATACAGGAGGTAGAACCAAAAAGTCAGGTGAAACCATGCCAAAGATGTCAAGTCTAGCACACACGTAAACAAGCATTTGCAATGCAATCGGTCTCGCAATTGTGAACGTTAGAACTATTGGCGTTGTAAATAACAATGTTTTTTACTTTTGTTTTATTGTTTGCAGTGGAGTGATCATATTTGCATAATGCTAATGCCATTCGTATGACCTTGTGGCTGGAGAACTAGAAAATGTGCAATAGGTTACGAGGGAGGGGAGGTGGAAAATAAATGACACCAATGGAAAAGGAATTAATAAAATAGGGAAGGAGTTGCTGTAAGTTAAGAAAATTAGCCTCTTCCCCATATATTTTCGGGAAGTACAGGATAACTGGTCAGAGGGTTGAATTCAGAAAGGGTTGCTTGGGAGAACCCAGGCCGATTGGAAAGTTAGCAAAGTTGGCTTAACACAAAGTAAACCACTGGCTAAAGGTTCATAGAACATATCTGATCAGTCCCCAACTAAAAGCACTCAGGTCACACTGTTTTCTTTTTTTAATGAGGCAAGAAGCCCACGTAATACACTTAAAATACTTAGAACACTTTGAAAGGTCCAACTTCAGGGGCAGCACGGTGAATGGGAAAACCACCTCCCCTAGCCATGGCCCTTTTCAATTAGCAGCTCTCGTCCATCCAACGCCCCCCCTTTATTTTCCCGCTATACGTTTGTAAGTTAACTCTTGCTACTCTACGGTTTTATCACACCCTCTATAAGCAGTACTTACTGCCAGGTTTCTTTGAAGGAAATTTGGAAACCGAAGGGACATCTTTGAAGAACTAGAAAGCACGACCAGAAAAGAAGCAACATTTTTTAAAGTACACTCACAAAAGCCAATCAGAAGCTGGAGGTGGGCTGCAATCCCCCTGACTGAACACAGCATGACGAGAGACAGCACATGCACTGCATAGGCTCGACCTAAAGAATACCAATGAATGCTGTCAAATTGAAATAGCTCAAAACAATCTGTAAATTGACACACGTGTTTGACATTGGAGCATGTTAACTGCTTTTCCAGTGAACTTTCCACCTGCATGGATACTTTTTGGAACGGTCTCCTTGAAGTTAAATTACTGAACCTGAATTTTCTGCAGACGTGAGACAAGTGAAGGTGTTGAACACGGGGCTGGAAGGTCGTATGTCCCCAGTGAGAGGGCTGATGTAAGCAACACCGGATGAACGAGGATACACAGAGATTGCTATACGGAAGATACAGGATTCTTGCTAGATGCCACAAGTCGCTTCAGTACACGAGCTACAGGGCACTTTTTAATTTTATTTATAAGGTTTTGCATAGCGATAACATGACCGTCGAGGGTATCAGAGAGCACTACATGAGAGGAAGGCAGGATATAGTTGTGAGAACAGAAACTCGTCACATATATGAATGCAGAATAGTAAGTTTGACATCTATAGAGGATATAACACCAGAGGCCTGTGCACACGTAATGGTAATTTGCAGAGCTAAATCTGCATCAATGGAAACAAACAGTATTCAGAACAATACAGTTGTACAAAAGGTTTTGATGTGAATGAAGAACACTCCAGGTATCACGTGTTCTTTATTGAAGATCGATTGCCCAGCCAACACGTGTTTCATCAGGGTTGTTAAACCCACGACTTCTTCAGGAACAGTGAGTACGCTGCTGCTTCTGACGGACCACGGCGATCACCGGTGATCGCCGTGGTCCGTCAGAAGCAGCAGCGTACTCACTGTTCCTCACAGAGTTCTAGGAGATTTTCGTACCGTGGACCGAGCTTTACTCAGCTCTGATGTTCATGTACGTTGCGAAGCATAAAACTACGTGTCTCAAGTGATATCCCACCGGACATGTACACGAGTCCTTCTCCATTTAATGTTTGGATACACCATTCCTAGATACAGCCGGGACGGAAGTACAACCGGCGGAGAGCCCTGAAGAAGTCGTGGGTTTAACAACCCTGATGAAACACGTGTTGGCTGGGCAATCGATCTTCAATAAAGAACACGTGATACCTGGAGTGTTCTTCATTCACATCAAAACCTTTTGTACAACTGTATTGTTCTGAATACTGTTTGTTTCCATTGATGCAGATTTAGCTCTGCAAATTACCATTACGTGTGCACAGGCCTCTGGTGTTAAATTAAGTGACCTTGTGTCTGTTGAGGGGTTCAGGGTAATCCCCTTGCCTGTAGCACCGTACTCCACTAAGAACCTTTGTTTACACACACGTACACACGAGTAGGCGCCATCTCATACCGCATTAATTCAAACCCTTCTCTCGCATTTACCATCTATAGAGGATCATCAATGGCATGGAACCTGACGAGACATGCACTAGCAGTGCCTGATACACATCCCTGAGCTGCGCGGGCTCTAGCCCGCTGAGTCCCGGTGGCTCTATTACTCTTACAACAGGGCAGCAATGGGCATATGTGACAGCCCTATCAGCAAGGCATTCCTACACTGGTCTGCTGGACTGTAAACACTAGAGCATACCCAGAACAGAGGCCATAGAAACAGAAAAGGGAATACCGTACAGAACACGAGCAGACCGATTGCAATTAGGGTGGCCATATTTGAAGAGAAAATCTTCATACATGAGCATTCTGTACAAAAGAAATGTAATTGTTCTCCTAGAGGACCTAATACATTTAAAAATACTAACATTCTCAATAATAATAAAATCTGAGAACTTTTGTGTATGTACAAATATATATTTTTATTTTTTAACTCTCCATTTTATAAGAGGTTCCTTTTGGTGCACCCAAAGATATATTTGGTATCCTTAAGTTATATCTGCATTTGAAATAAATGACAACATAATAGGTAACTCCCATTCGGAATGTCGGTTCTTTCATCAATTTTTGAAGACCGGTTCTTTCGCGCTTCCAGTGTTTTGAAACTACATGCAGGCTATTGTCTGCCATTACCGCAGGAGGGCCGCGTGATTTAAAACACAAGAAGCTGAACACGTCTAGATGTCCAATGAGAGTGCTGATGAAATTTGCAAGGTAGCATGACCTAAGCTGAATGTTGAGGTTTTTTGGCAGAAACTCTGAAACAGTACTGCAATTTAATGCACAACAGCAGCACCGGGACATTTTTAATGAGCCGTGTGAAGGCGCCATGCAGAACAAAAGAAAGGCATGTGGCCGCCATAGTTAAAGAGTAGGGCGGCGGCTGTCACACTGATTGTAATTAAAAATGTAACATGCGGGTGCATGAACGTGCGTGAAGAGCTGTTTTGTGTTTTTTTTTTAAAAGTCCCTGAGCAGAAAGTATATAGAAACAAGCGGAAGAGGACAAGTCTTGGGGAGCGATCCATGGGAGTCGACAATTGAGGAAAAAGGTGGGACAAGCAGGAACCATTATCCAATTAGAAGCAACGGTTTTTAAAGGACACTCACAAAAGCAAAGAAGAAGCAGGAGGTGGGCTGTAAGCCCCCTGACTGAATACAGCATGTCGAGAGACAGCGCATGCGCTGCCTAGGCTCGCCCTAAAAAGAAGTGGCCCATCAGAAGCCACCCCGCCATTTACATAGGTGTTCCCTGACAGCTGAAAAGAGCATGCAGCGCGTGCTAGACCAGGCCAGGGGCGCAGCAGGGACCAACGTCAGGGACTCAATTAGAGTCAGGCTGGTGAACTGGCGCCCCTGGGGGTCAGAACGGGAGTCCGGTCTTTCCAAAAATGAAGATCTATCGGGGCCATGCCCTCTTCGTCTGGCAGACATTTGCTTTTCTGCCCTTGTAATATCTTGGAATGCCTTCTTCTGGAAGATTTCATGGAACACATCTTACTGAATACCCCTGGGGGAAACAAAACGTTTTTTCAGAGGAACTCCACTGGGGGTGGGGGGACTCCACAGTCACAGCTTCTATGTCAGCGAACTCCATCCATGATGCCTGTAGCATGCCAGTGAGGGATCTTCCAGGGACCTTTGGGAAGTAAATAATTCCAATGTCCTTGTGAGACAACTTCAGGGGATGACAGTCCCTTCCCATCAGGGTCTCCGATGATGGTACTTCTGATCTGACACTGATAGCTATAGATAAGGCAGGCAGGCAGGTCAGTAGCAGACCCACACTGCAACTATTTAGCCAGACCTAAAAGCCAGTTTCCGCTTTTAATTAACATTTCTTTATGCAATGTATATAATGCTCTCCCAGTCCCACACCGAGAGGAGCTCAGCATCTTAAAATACACATCAGTCAGGAGTAAGGGGGCATCCCTAAATTTGTCATATGATCCAATCAGGGATAACCTTTCTTTTCCTTGTTAGTTTTTATTTTATCTCAAATTGGAATCCCATTTTCCTTTGTGCTAATGAGTTATGGCTCATGTGGGTAGCATCCTAAGCTGTCATTCCAGCTAAAAAATCTGAATCCAGGTTGCACCAGAAAATCACAAACATTCAATGAGTGCAGCGCTTGGTTATGGTTTTATTGGGCGTACTTTGAAGCCATCTTGTGCTGGTAACTTGTGAATAATTTGTGAGGATGTGCATGCTTCCTTTACCTCAATATCAATAACACTCACTTCGAAATACTTGAGAGAGACACGATTTTCATTTGGATGCACCACTCATGCTGGACTGTGAGCAGTTTGCATATTTGATTTATGCCAGTTTCACATACTTCACGTGGTAAAAATGTTATGTTATGCTATGTCATGTTTGTTTTTCTATGTTATGATAGTTATGTTAGGTTATGTTGATTTCCCATAGTCTAGCATGCTGGTGATGAGGGCTTGAGTGACGGTCTTTCCTGTGTTGTTCAGTAGCCATTTGTAGATTTTCTCAGCATTCTCAGAGTGTGAAACTAGGGTGCTGTGACGGCGTTGACCTGGACAGACATGTCCAGCTTGTGATCGATGATGATCCTGAGGTTTCTGGCATGTGGGGTGGGGGTGGGAGTAGGTCAGATGTCTGAAGGCCAACAAGTGGAGTTCCATAGCGAGGAATCCTTTCCGAAGATCACCACTTCTGTCTTGTCAGTGTTTACTTTGAGACAGTTTGACTCCAGCCAGTAAGCCACTTCAGACATGCAGGCGGTGAATTGGTTTCTTGTGTTTGGGGATTTGTGCAAGAGGGGCAGTATAAGTTGCGTGTCATTGGCATAGGAGAGGATAATGTTTTCAGAGGCACAGATGACATGAGCCAGTGGGAACATGTAGATGTTGAAGAAGGTAGGTCTGAGTGCGGAGCCCTGATGTACTCTGCAGATGAGTTCCTGGGCCTCCGACTAGTATAGTGAAAGGTTGCCTGTCCAAGTTCTTCCAGTCATAAAAGTGCAGATCCATCGGAGGGCAAGTTCCTGAATGCCAGTCTTGTGCAGTCATCTAATGAGGATGGGGTTGATGACCATGTCAAATGCTGCCTAGAGGTCCGGTAGGATGATTGCCACTGTTTCTCCTGTGTCAAGGATGAGTCAGATGCATCTGTTGTTGCGGTGAGAGCTGTCTCTGTACTGTAGTTGGGTCTCAATCCTGACTGCATGGTGAAGAGAAACTGGTGGTTGACGAAACAGTCGGTGAGGCGTGTGTTCATGGCTTTTTCCAGGACCTTGGCTGAGAAAGGTAGGCGAGAGATCGGCCGGTAATTTGTGAGCATGGCTGAGTCTGCTGAGGGCTTCTTCATTAGAGCATTGACGGCCGCATGTTTCCAGACTCCCGGGAATGTGGCTGTGTCGATAGAGGGGCTGAAGATGCGAGCAAGGACTTCGCTGGTGGGGGTGAGACCTTTGTTGAAGGAGTGGTGAAGACATGGGTTCGATGGTGCCCCGGAGTAGATGGACTTCATGATTCTGTTTGTCTTGCCTTTGGTGATGGTGTTCCATGTGATCAGGGTTTGTTTTTTGGCTGAGATTGGAAGACTGGCTGAGGGTCTGGGGGGGGGGTCAGGTTGTAAGTTATTGTATATTACTGTGATTTTATAGCTGAAAAAAACAATGAGGTTTTTGCACATTTTATTTTGCTATGGGGATATTGCTGTTGGTGGCTCCGGGTGAGGTGAAATCTTTGATGATAGAGAAGATTTCTTTGCTGCTGTTGGAGCTGGCTTTCATGTGATTTGCTACAGCCATCCTCTCTGTGTTTCAGATTTGGTGATGGTAGCGCCTCAAGGCATATTTAAAGAGGTGCATGTCCGTGGCTTCTTGGCTCATTCTCCACCTGTGCTCCAGATGCTGGCAGTGCCGCTTGGCCATCCTGAGTTCTGTGTAGCAGTTGGCTTGGGTTTGTGTTTTTTTCTGTTTGATTTTATTTGTGAGTGTCCAGGGTGTTGGTGCAGGTAGTGATCCATTCATTGAAGTTATTGATGTCTTTTCTAGGTTGCCGGTAGCATTGGGATGGTTCGTGGAGATTGTGGAAGTCCAATACTTCTCTGATATGTTCTTCCAGCAGCAGCAGACTGATCCTGCAGTTTTTGGTCTTCTGTGGTGTGCTATGTTGATGTTGAAGCTAAAGAGGGCTTCAGTTCAGGTGATGGGTGTTGGTTAGTGGATCATTTTGTCGCTGAAGAGGTGAAAACAGAATCCAGAATATGTCCAGCGGTGTGGTAAGGACCCGATACATGCTGGGTGAAGCCGAGTTTTCCAAGGATTACGTGGAAGGTCTGATGAGTTGTGGTCGGTGAGGTTTTCTATGTGAAAGTTTATGTCTCCTAGGAGAATGAAGGGGCTGGAGTCGATGATGAGTGGTGTGATGAAGTCCATGATGCTGCAGGTGAAGTTGGCGCAAGGTCTGGGAGGCCTGTACACCAGGGTGCTGCAGAGGGTAAAGCTGGCTTTGATTCACAACTTCGAGGTGAGGTGCTTCATGGAGTTGTTTTGCTGTCAGAGGAGGTGGTACAGCCAATGGTGTCCTTGAAGATGAAGGAAATTCCTCCTCCTCCAGGCCTGTGTTGCTGGTCTTGTCTGATGATTTTATACCCAGCGAGGATGGCAGTGGTGATATCTGGTGCCGGTGCTGGGGTCATCCATGTTTCCTAGAAGAAGAAGTGGTCTGGGGCTTGGTCGTCCAACAAGACCTAGATCTCCAGGGCGTGTTTGCTGAGTGAGTCGGTGTTGAGGAGCAAGTGTGAGAGTGAGGCGTGGGGTGTAGGTGGAGGCTGGTTAGAATGTACCTGAGCGGGTGGAGTGTTGGGTGCTGCAGGTGCAGTCGCAGTTGGTGTTGGGGCCATCAGAGTGGATGTGGGGGGTGCATGTGAAGTGTCAGGAGATTCAGGTGAAGGCTCCTTCTGTGGCGTGGCAGCAGCGCAGCAGGAGTAGGCCATGGTTGAGGGAGTGGAGAGACACACAGGGGTAGCGGCACATCAGGGGAAGACCAGGTTTCCTGGCACTGGGTGCTGTTCAGGCGCTGATGGGCGTGCCTTTGGCACTGCCGCCGTTACGTGGGCCCTGGGAGGGGGAGGAGCTCAGGGGGTAGGGCAGAGGGACGCTGGAAGTGGGAGAGCACTGGAAAAGGAAAGTGGCGCGTAGGAAATGGCGGAGAAAAATACAGAGTGAAATGAGGCACAAGTGTAAAAAAGCAGGCAAGTAGCACAACAAGAAGCACAGAAACAAGAAACAGACACAAAAGGGCAGAGAAACAATGGGAGAGGTAAGCAGAAAGAGGCACAAAAAGCAGCACACCAGTATTAACAAAGAGACACAAAGAGTTCTAAAGAGAGGCAAAAAGAGGCTGAAAAAAGGCGAAAAGAATTATGAAAGAGGCACACAGAGAGATAAAAGAGGCAGAAGAGTACTGGAAAGAGGCACAAAGAGGAGAGGGAGAGAGAGGGGAGAGAGAGGGAGGGTGAGAGAGAAAGAGAGAGGGGGGAGAGAGAGAGAGGGAGAGAGGAAGAGAGAGAGGGAGAGGGAGAGCGAGAGAGGAGAGAGAGAAAGAGAGAGAGAGAGATGGGAGCCAGGTCCCAAAAGGCCTTGACCAGTCAGATGACTGGTGCAGGTAAGTCCGGGGGAGGGGGCGCCTGGAGCTAGGGAGACCGCCTGCTTAATCATGAGTTACATACCCCGTCTT
Organism: Calotriton arnoldi; assembly: GCA_963921515.1. Lineage (NCBI taxonomy): Eukaryota > Metazoa > Chordata > Amphibia > Caudata > Salamandridae > Calotriton > Calotriton arnoldi. Next base: position 747,341 of record CAWUFW010003418.1, on the reverse strand, counting down.
CCATAACCATCTGCCCCAGGACTCAATGAAAAGGGCAAACAATGCTGCTGACATAGTGCCAGACCGCCTGGTACCCACCACATAGGTTTATCTTAACTCAGACACTCCTAGTAAGCTAGATCAGTGGGATACATAGAAGTGTGTGACCTGTATGGCCCAGGGTCAATCCTATGTATTTGCATTATTGTTTGCAGCTTTATGTAGCATTAGAGTGCTTTACATGAACATCAGATGACCTTACACACGGTTGAATCATTTTTTTAGGCCTGGGTAAATTGATTGCTTTTCACAGAAAGTTGAGCAAATGCTGGGACTTGAACTTGGTACCCCAGTTTAAAAAGCGCATCTCTGGCCATTCGGCCACATCTCCTTCCATCGCAGCCTTATCTCAGTCCTTCAGTTAAAGTGGGAACTTGAAAAATAAGTGACTCAAATATTTTTGGTATTCCCCTTTGCTCTATCCAAGGCCACCACAAACCCTGACCCGCTCCTGCTCCACCCCACGCTCGCACCCGAGCCCTTCTGTGGCTTTTGTCCACGGGGGCCTTTGGCTTGACACCTGTCACCGCTCGCCACGCCCCATGGACACCAACCACATCAGTGATTGTGCGCAGGACAGCCGCCCGCGCCGCTCTGCAGGGAACCGGGTCCGTGAAACAAGGAACCAAACCTAGCCTGCGTCTGGTGCGGTGACGCTGCCTGGCTTCCCTTCCCTTCCCTCTGCCGGCTGGCGGCTGCACACAGCTCTCTGGAGCGCACGAACCCACAGGCAGGCCAAGGGCTGCAGCCTGGACGCCGAGGCCAAGGGTGACCTGATGCACAGGCCCCCTGTGCACCCGCAGGCACCGACACGAGCACACGCACCCGTGCATTCCCCCCCCCCCTTGCAAGCACACTCACCTTCCCAGGCCCCCCAGGCACCGACACGCACCCGTGCAAGCACACGCACCTACCCTGCAGCCCCTTCAGGCAGAGCTGCTGCACAGGCCCCCTGCGCACCCGCAGGCACCGACACGAACACACGCACCCGTCCATGCACACGCACCCGTGCAAGAACACGCACCCACCCTGCTGCCCTGCAGGCAGACCTGCTGCACAGCACAAGCCCCCCTGTGCACCCGCAGGCACCGACACGAACACACGCACCCGTGCAGGTGCATGCACACGCACCCGTGCAAGCACACACACCTACCCTGCTGCCCCTTCAGGTTGACCTGCTGCACAGCAACCCGCGCACCCACAGGCACCGAGAGGAGCACATGCACCCGTACAAGCACACGCACCCACCCTGCTGCCCTGCAGGCAGACCTCATGCACATGCCCCCCCTATGCACCCGCAAGCACCGACACGAGCCCTCCACACACTCTGCTCCCCTTCAGGCAGACCTGCTAACAGGCCCCACTGCGCATTCACAGGCACCCACACGAACACGCACCCGTGCTAACACACGCACCCACCCTGCTCCCCTGCAGACAGACCTGCTACACAGCACACCTGCTCACCCACAGGAACCGGCATGAACACACGCACCCATGCAAGCACACGCACCCGCTCTACTGCCTCATCAATCAGGCAGACCTACTGCAGAGGCCCCCATGCGCACCCACAGGCACCGACACGAACCTACGCACCCATCCTGCTCCCCTTCAGGCTGACCTGCTGTAGAGGCCCCCCTGCGCACCCGCAGGCACCGACACGAACCCACGCACCCGTGCATGCACACGCACCCGTGCAAGAACACGCACCCACCCTGCTGCTCTGCAGGCAGACCTGCTGCACAGGCCCCCCCCTATGCACCCGCAAGCACCGACACGAACACACGCACCTGTGCATGCACACGCACCTGTACAAGCTAGGGTGACCAACTGGCATGGGTGCAAATTCAGGACGGTGAGTGTAAAAATTCAGGAAAAGACTTCGGGACAAAAGGTAAGTTTTACAGACACATCAGAGGAGGTGGCGCAATAGTATATAAGTAAGCTCATCCATATCCAAACATATTCAACCACTTGCAAACCTATCCATCACGTATCCTTCCATCCATCATTTCACTCATCCATCCCTCCATCCACCCTTTCACTCATCCATCCATTATCTATCCATCCTTTCACCCTATCCATCGGTACACTCATCCATCCACTCTTCCACCCATCTATCCATTCACTCATCCATCCAGCCTTTTAGCCTTTTACCCATCCTTTCACTTACTCATCCGTCCACCCAGTCACTCATCCTTCCACCCATTCACCCTTTCAGTCATCCATCCATCCTCCCTTTCTCTCTCCATCGACCCTTTCACTTAGCCATCCTTCCTTCCACCAATCCATCTACTCATCCACTCATGAAGCCATCCATTGACCCTATCGCTCATCCATCCTTTCTCTCATCCATCCACCCTTTCACTCCTTCACCCATCTATCCATCCTTGTGTCCATCTACCCTCCCTTTCACTCACTCATCCATCCTTACATCCACCCTTTCACTCATCCGTCCATCCATTCACCCTTTCACTTATCAATTCAGCAATCCATCCATCATTTCACTCATCCATCCACCCATTTACTCGCCCATCATCCACCCTTTCACTCATCCATCCTTCCTTTCACTCATCCATCCACCCTTTTACCCATCCATCTACCCTTCCACCCATACATCCATCTATTTACCTTTTCTCTCATCCATCCTTCCACTCACTCATCCATCCATCCTTTCTCTTATTATCCATCCATACACCCTTTCATTCATCCATTCACCCTTTCACTAATCTATCCAGCCATCCACCCATCCCTTCACTTACTCACTCGCCCACCTTTTCATATTAATTATGAGCTGAGCCTTTGTCTGCAGAGTTTCAGACAGAAGAGGCCCATCATGAATTTCACTCTTGCTGTAGTTCCTAAAGCAAGGGGTGGGGTGGGGGTAGGGTTCACTATGCCCTTGCACATAGGCAATCTGAAAAAGTGGAAGTCATGAGTCGTGCATGATGCACAGTGCCAGGCCATGAGGTGACTGTGACATGGTGTTGTTTCCAGGGCTTTACGTGGGATGAAAAACTGGGGGTCTCTCCAAAGGGGTGTTCGATGTAATTAAGGGCGTGGCTTAAAACACCTAAGCTAAAAATCTGTGCTTAGTATAGTGTACCGCCCAACTGGTATTTTGCCTCTTCTGTCATTGTATCCAGATATATAACACAAAAAGTAACGTTACACCTGCAACAAGCCAGAACTATTGGCTTTGTCAATGGTTGTTAGTTGCATAAAAAAAAAGCAGCAATCATGGCTTCCTTGAATATAATATTGAAAATACGTCAGTTCTAAAATGACGAGACTGTGAAAGAACTCTAGCCCCTTCTTTTTAACTTCTTTCACCAGCTTCTTTTCTTGAACTGGATTCTTATGTAGCAGCATTGGCGTTTTTGTACCTTTCTTCTGTCTCCACAGAATGCCCTGCCCTAGACAGAGGCTGGGGAAGGCCCACCACATGCTGTGCAGCCCAGACTGGCCCATTGTCATTCTGTATGTGGCAATCAGCCCCATACAGAATGACAATGGGCGGGTGGGGCTGCTCTTATGCTCTGAGGAGGAGTGCAAGGCGGCCCCATCAGGTAGTTGAGGCTTCATGCAGGGAACAGTGCTGTTCCCCTGCAATGCCCAAAATTACGGACAAAAGGTGTCCGTAAAAGGGATCCTCACGGACAACCGACGTGAGGTCCAAATTACGGACGGTCCGTGAAATTTACGGACGGTTGGTCACCCTAGTCCAAGCACACGCACCCACCCTGCTCCCCTTCAGGCTGACCTGCTGCAGAGGCCCCATGCGCACCCGCAGGCACCCACACGAACACGCACCCGTGCTAACACACGCACCCACCCTGCTCCCCTGCAGACAGACCTGCTACACAGCACACCTGCTCACCCACAGGAACCAGCACAAACACACGCACCCGTGCAAGCACACGCACCCGCTCTGCTGCCTCTTCAATCAGGTAGACCTACTGCAGAGGCCCCCATGCGCACCCACAGGCACCGACACGATTCTACGCACCCATCCTACTCCCCTCCAGGCTGACCTGCTGCAGAGGCCCCCCTGTGCACCCGCAAGCACCGACACGAGCACACGCACCCGTCCATGTACACGCACCCGTGCAATAACACGCACCCACCCTGCTGCCCTGCAGGCAGTGTGGGTGGGTAGGCAGGCAGTGATTACCCAAGAGTAGTAAAAATTGCCAATCAGCAAGAAGTACAACACAAAAAAATAATGCAACACCCAGTGATGTTTATGAAAGACTTTGTCAAACAAACATAAAGCACCCATATTGAACTGCAGACAAAACAGCTTTACCATAAGCTTTACCATAAGCAGAAGAAACCTCCTCTCCCATATGAAGCTTATAATGAGTAATAAAGGTATAAGGAGATGCCCAGGTGGCTGCTGCATAAATGTCCTTAAGGGAGACTCTCTTAAAAGTAGCCCAGGAAAAAGACATACCCCTGGCAGAACGACCCTGAACCGTGGTGGGAAGTAAAATGGCTGCCTTCTGATACGCCAAAACAACGGTCATTCTTACCCACCTACTTAGGGTGAAGGTGCATGGGTGGTGACCCTTGTTCGCAAGACTAAAGGCGAGAAACAATGAATCCAGCTGCCTGAAAGATGTTCTTTGCAGATAAACACAAATTGTCCTATGCAGATCTGAGGTGTCCCATAAGGATTCCTGGTTTGTAGTAGGAAAGGAAAAAAATACAGGAAGAACTACTGAGAAAGATGGAAAAAGGAGGCCACTTTTGGCAAAACACGTGGATCAGGTCTTTACACCACTTTTCTTTCAAACATCTAATAAAGAGCTCATGGGCAAGAAGAACGCCAATTTCACCCAATCTAGGACCCGACGAAATCGCTGCCAAGGCAAAACAAATCAATTTAAGGAATTTTAAAGAAACAGAAGAAAGAGATTCATAAGTACTTTCCTGTAAAATAGAAAGAACAAGAGGAAGATCCCAGGAAGGGATTGGAGAAGAGTGAACCAGTCTTCGCAGAAACTTTTTAACAGACGGTTAGCCAGGGAATCAACTCAGAAATGGAAGTGTCTTTAATAGCCTGAATGGCTGCCCATTGGCTATGTAAAGTAGACACAGTAAGCCCCACAAGGAAACCATCCATTAGAAATTTAAGAAACTTTCAACCCACACAAGAAGAGGCTACTCAATTTCGAGACCCCACAAAGAACAGAAGGGCCTCCAGTGTCCCTCATACACTTTTAAGGTGCTCTGGGCTCCTGAGGTCTGGATAGATTGAGCCACTTCAGAAGACACAACCGAAAGCCTCCAACCTTAACCTCTCAAATTCCAGACCTCAGGGATAGACGTTGAAGAGACACTTCTGGCATCTCTGGGAATCTGAGGGGAGATGGAAATATCCAAGGGAATTGGACTGACATCTGGCAGAGAGGAGGAAACCAAGGTTGGCGTCACTAATATTGGGATTCTAAGAGAACCTCCACGTGCCCTGATCTTGCGGAGGACTTTGCCGAGGATGGTAAAAGGAGGGAACACATAAAGAAGACCCTCGGGCCACTGAAAACTAATTTCATCCACAGCTCAGGTCTCCCAGCTAATGATGGGAACACACAGATCAACCAGTCCACAAGCCCGTTCTTGATACCTGGGAAATAAATTGCCAATAGAGAGAAAATAATTTCCAAATTCCGACATATGGACAACGGTCGGAGTCCTGGTACCCCTGGATGGTTGACGTAGCATCTTGTGACCCGAGTGTGTGTCCTGAATTGGACAGCATGGTTCTGAGAAAAAGGAGCAAAGGACAACCGGGCTTTGCAGACCGCAGCTGGTTCCTTTAAATTGGAAGAGGGTTTCGGCTCCATAGTCCCTGAACTGTGAGATCTTCCAAAGTGGCTCCCATCCCAAATCGCTGACATCCATCGTCACTACAAGCAGCTGTGCAGGAGCAAAGACCTCCTCTGGCTAGATCAGCAGGATCCCATCATGTAGAAGTATTCAGGACACAGCAGGAGAGAGAGGGATTAGTCCCTCATAGTCCTTTGTTCTTGGGTTGCAGTGCAACTGGAGATCCTTCACAAGGGGATACAAATGAGGCCTCAAAAACAGCAATGCTGCAGACATGTCCCCTGTACTGGGAGCGGGCTGACACTATGGAAGAGATTTTTAATGAAAACAGGCTTTTTGCAGCTTTACCCTGACTTTTTGCCCTAATTTTGACTACTAGGTACTGGTGTAATGACTCTGAAATACCCTGAGCCCTGGTAAACAGGACTAGGTGCATGTGCTCTGACCCTTAAAATGGTGCATGTTTAATTGGCTTTTCCCCAATTGGCATAACCATACTTACTTGTAGGTCCCTAGAATATAGTGCCAGGGGTGCCTAGGATCTGTTGGTTGAGGTGTGTCTTGTGACTGCAGCACTAGTTGTGCCCCCACGAGTACGACAAGGTAAGACATGGCTCCCGGTCTGCCACTGTAGCCTGGAAGGAAGGGCAGTTGAAAACTGCAAACTCAACTTTGCCAATTAAAGTAATAGCAAAGCCCAAACCTCCTCTATAACTCACCCCTATGGGCAGCCTAAGGAACCCTAAGGCAGGGCGCTGTATGTTAAAAAGTGGAACTTGTACTTTTACATGTTCCAGCAGTAAAAACTAAGTCTGGGCGGTGAACTCCACTCGCGGAGTTTGCGGAGTTTTCTGCACACCGCGTTATGCAGAGTTCTTTTCCTCGCTCACGTTCGTCAACGTCAAGTTGGCGAGCGCGAGCGAGGAAAATCCAACTCCCGGTGAGCTTTTTCCTCGTTCGCGATCGTCAACATCAAGTTGGCGAGCATGAGCGTGGAAAATCAAGCTCCCGGCGAGATTTCTCAACGCGGGCGGTCAGATTTCTCATTGCGAGTGGTCGCGTATGCTCTCAACCGCTCGTTTTGAGAAACCGTCCGTTCGCGTTGAAAAAGCTGCTGCTCGAGTAAAAATCTACTCGAGCGGCAGAAAGGAAGCAGCGCCCGCTTGCACTGTGCATGGTGCCATTCGCGATGATTGCACAGTGCAGACAAGCACCTGGCACTGAAAATCACCACGAACGGCATTTATCTAACGCACTCCGCCGCTTGCGGAGCTCCGCGTAGCGCGGCAGAGGTTTTTTGCACTCCGCGAACTCCGCCCAGGCTTAGTAAAAACACTAAACTGTCCTTTTTACTGTGGAAAGGCTTGTAGCCCCATTGGCAAGTACAGAGGTACAGGCTGGCACCCCAGCCCTGCTAACTTGTGATTGAGTCTACTAAGAATCAAAAGAATCAGTAGATTAAATCCGATTTAATAGTTAAATCGAATTTAATGTCACTGGTGGGCAAAGTGCAACTTTAAAAGTTGGCACTTTAGTTGCCCAAGGTTTTCCAGTGCCCGTTTACTGATATAAAAGGAGCTTGTCCTGCAGACAGCTTTTTGCCCTCCTGGGGGGGACGTGTTAATGACTCCCAGAAAAGGACATAACAGGGGCCTGAATGGAAGAGATGTGTTACCTCCCTCCTGCAGGAAGCCACACGGGTGTTAGCCCAATAGGCGAGCTTCCAAGGAGAAGCCGCCTTTGAAGGGCAAATGGGTAACACTTAGGAGATGGGCGCTCTAAAGTTTAGGCAGTCGGAACTTGGACCAGGACACTCAGAGGAGCTGGGGACACAAGGAACCATCCAAGGTAAGTACCCAGGATCCCCACAGAGGCTGTGTGCTAAGTCAAAACTCAGCTGCGTGGCCAATAGAAGTCAACAGGGAAGTCGCGGTTGCAGTTTTGGAGAAGAAGGACCCTTCAAAGTGGACTCTGAAGAAACCACGTGGAAGACAAAAGGTTGGAGAGTCACCCCACCTGTGGATACCCCAGGAACTAGGATACTAACATCAGACAAGCCGGGTGCATAGGTGCGAAGTGATGTCAGAAACCGCCGTAGACACAATGGAGGACTTCAGTAAAGATGCCGCTTGCAAGGCTGTGCAAGAGTCCAGTGGAATCCAAGGGTGGAGTCTTGAAGTGAAGAACCTGTAAGCAGAGGGGACAGAGTCTATGCCACTCAGATGAGACCAGAAGGCACGGAAGAGCAATGGCCACCGATAACTCATGGTTCCAGTGAGTTGAAGGTGACCATGTCGCTGCAGCTGTGAGGACCAGGTGATGCTGAGGAAGACCAGGAGCCATGCACTAGCTGCTGTCCCACGTTGGAAGTTGAGAACCAGGGGGTTGGTCTCCGGCGGGATCACCAACAAGCTTTGGCAGCTACAACAGGTGTGGAAAGCGAAGAAGGAGCAATGTTGGGACCACCAAGGTCCAACGGACTCACCACAAGCAGGGGATTCAGAGCAGGCCCCGAGCAAGCAGGGGTGCCCACTGGAGCAGAAGAAGACCGTCAAGAGGACCCACAGGCCGGAGGCACAGGAATCTCAAGAGAGCCTCAAGCAGCTCACCAAGAAGAAATGCCCATGGTGCAGAGGATGCAGTGAGAGGAGCTGGTGAGTTGGCGTGGCTGAAGGTGTGGCTGCAGTTCCGGCAGGTGAAGGGTCCATGGGTCTCCTTCGGTGACACTAGGTGACAGGGGGTGTGGCTTCCTGAGTTGAGGGCAAGGATGGGTGCTTGCGTCCCTGCAGTGGAAGGCCCGAGAAACAGGGTCCTGGGCGCAGTCCAAGCGCAGACGGGCACAGACGGACTTGCCTTTGGCATGCCCACTGCGCGCATCCACCATTAAGAAGTGCTGTGGGGGCTGGACAGCTGGGAGGCGAGAAAATGTGGGAGCGGGAAGGGTCACTGGAGGGGGTGGGGCATGGGGGATCGCAGTGGCAGGGGAGATAAAGGAGCAAAAAAACAGGAAAAAGGAAAGAGAAAAAGAAAAGCAAAAGAGGCAGAAGCAGAAGAAATGTAAATAGAGACAGAAAGGAGCAGCAGAGCAGTGACGCTCTACAACTAGACCACCAGGGAGGTGGCGCAGGCAGGAGCCTGCGGGTGGAGGAGGGCCTTGAACTCCTGACCAGGGGTCAGCAACAGGGACAGCAGCAGCTACTAGATGGATCTACGCTGTGAACAGAGCAAGTCCACCAAAAGGTTAGTGGACTGCACTTTCACTGTGCAGCGGCCGCCACTTAGTAGTGTTGCGGGGAGGGCTGGACAGCAGGGAGGTGGAAAAACGCGGGAAGGGTCACTGGAGGGGGCGGGGCCGCGGGGATCACAGTGGCAGGGGCAACGAAGGAGCAAAAAAAAAAGGATAGAGAAAAAGAGAAGCACAAAAGGCATAAGCAGGAGAAATTTAAAGAGAAAGAGAGAGAGAAAAGGAGAAAGAGAGACAGAAGGGCAGTCAAGCTGCAGAGCAGTGGCGCTCTACCACTAGACCACTAGGGATGAGGCACAGACAGGAGCCTGCGGGTGGAGGAGGGCCTCGAACTCCTGACCAGGGGTCAGCAGCAGCAACGGAGACAGTAGCAGCTACCAGACGGAGCTGCGCTGTGAAAAGAGCGAGTCCACCGAAAGGTTAGTGGACATGTCCTTTGTCCAGTTTCATGCCAGAGCGGAAGCCAAGGGCTCCCTGAACTGGTTCAAACTGGAGTATGCAATGAGGTTACCAAATGTACCCTTCAAAACAGTCTGGTGGAGCTGGCAAGCGCCTACACCTCAGTCCAATACACTAAGTCCTGTCTGGGGAGGTGGTTACACCTCACCTCCCTGCGACAGGAAACCTATTGTTCTACCTTCCCCTGCTCGACTTTGGCTCAGCAGCAGGAGGGCAGAATCGTATCTTTGGTCAAAGCAGCACTTGCTTGCTGTCAGACCCTGAAAGGCTATAAGCGGGAGTTCAGGGGGGTAAACATAGGGAGCCCCCCAGTACATGTGCTCATACTTCCAACACTGGGAGCGGTGTTGGGGTATAATTCCAACATGTTTGATACCAAACATTGACCAGGTTCGGTGCAGCCTCTACGTAGTTAGACATCTTGTAATGACTGATGTCCACTATATGTATTACAACGACTGACTGCACTTATAAAGCATGGAGAATAGGCTCCGGGGTTTGTAGAGGTGTCTAGCACATTCAGGGGCACCCTCACACTTATAACTAAGCACCCTTCCCTCGCAAGTGAAGAAACTGCCATAGGGGTGACTTATAGGTTTTAAGTGTAGTGATCTCAGATATAAGAAAACTTACTTCTGTCATGAGAGGTGCCAGCACTAGCTTACACAGGCTGCAATGGCAGGCCTGTAGTCACAGTTTGAGTGGTCTCTCATTGGTGGCACAATACATACTGCAGCCCATAGGAGACCCCTGGTGTACCTATGCCCTGGGTACCTTAGTACCATATAATAGCGACTTGCAGGGGTACACCAGTAGCCAATTGGGGAGGTACAAAGGCACTTACCGTAGCCAATTTAGGGAGGAAGCACAGTGACTGGGGTCCTGATTAGCAGGATCCCAAATAGACTAGTCAAAATAAAAATACTGACACCAGTAAAAGTGGGGGTAACCATGAAAGCAGATCCTACTTTCCTACACCTAGGATATGAAGAGAAGCATCCAAGAGTTCTCTCAATGTGAAGAGCATTCTTGGAGACACCAAGGGCAGGATGCTCCATGCAGTGACCATCTTCAATCTCACTTTGTTCAAATCCCAAACTGGTCAAAACATCCACAGGTTTCTGCACCTAAAACATCAAGGAGTAGCATCTCTGCCTTCTTCCCTTCTTGGTACTGGAGTCACTGCCCCTTCTTGATCAGGTCCTGTACTTCCTTCAATAACCCCTGCCATAGAAGAGGGCATTGGGCTGGTGGAGCTGAGACAAAAAACTCCTATGTAGGAGACTAAAATTCAATTCTGTTGTCTTCTCTTTGTGTTTGGAGTATCTCCAAGTCTGAAATCATTGTCTGCCTTTACTTGAATACTGCAGGAGCCATCCTCCCACCCTCTTGGCATTGCCACGATTTGGTGACTGGAGGGGGGAGTGGGTAATTTTCAGTGCAGGGACTAACCCTGTCATAAACCGTGCCATGAAAGGGATGACCAGACCCTTTAGATGGAGGAGGTCCAAATGCTTTTCAGTATCCAAAACCTCTAACTCTGAAAAGAGGACAGATTGGTGTCATCTGTGTATGATCCTCTGCCGATTTGTTTATCATATCCTCCAATAGTGATCCAATAAATCTTTGCTCCATTGAACGTAAGATGACTCAAAACAACCTTTTGGGAGTTGTCAGCCTGTCAGGGCCTCATTCAGATATGTCTTCGAGCTGCTACATCAGAACCTGAAGCGGATGTCTCAGCACATCATCAATCAAAGACAAGTCAAAAAGAGTTCTGACATTGTTCCATACCAGAGAGTCTGGTTTACAATCCTCCCCTTGCTGAACTATTTTGGCTCATGCCTGAACAGCCTGACGCAGAGACTGCACAGGGTATGCAGCATAGGTGCCAACTCTTAAGGCAAAGCGGGAGGCTGTAAAATAATCTTTACATCTTGATAGCCTCTTCAACCTTCTTGTTTGTTTTTATCCAGGTCCTGCATTGTCCATTCATTCTTTGTGATGAAGTTTGGTGGGTTTGTTTGCTCTTTGTTCTGTTACATCTCGATAGCCTCTCCAACCTTTTTGTTTGTTGCATCCAGGTCCTGCATTGTACATTCGTTCTTCGTGATGAAGGTTGGTGGGTTTGTTTGCTCTTTGTTCTGTTACATCTCGATAGTCTCTCCAACCTTCTTGTTTGTTGCATCCAGGTCCTGCATTGTACATTCGTTCTTCGTGATGAAGGTTGGTGGGTTTGTTTGCTCTTTGTTCTGTTACATCTCGATAGCCTCTCCAACCTTCTTATTTGCTGCATCCAGGTCTTACATTGCCCATTCGGTCTTCGTCATGAAGGTTGCCTGGTTTGTTTGCTCTTTGCTATTTTACATCTTGACAGCCTCTTCAACCTTCTTGTCTGTTGCTTCCAGGTTCTGCATTGTCCATTCGTTCTTCGTGATGAAGGTTGGTGGGTTTGTTTGCTCTTTGCTCTGTTACATCTCGATAGCCTCTCCAATCTTCTGGTTTGTTGCATCCAGGTCCTGCATTGTCCATTTGTTCTTCGTGATAAAGGTTGGTGGGTTTGTTTGCTCTTTGTTCTTTTACATCTCGATATCCTCTCCAACCTTCTTGTTTGCTGCATCCAGGTCTTACATTGTCCATTCGGTCTTCGTGATGAAGGTTGGTGGGTTTGTTTTCTCTTTGTTCTTTTACATCTGGATAGCCTCTCCCACCTTCTTGTTTGTTGCATCCAGGTCCTGCATTGTACATTCGTTCTTCGTTATGAAGGTTGCTGGTTTGTTTGCTCTTTGCTCTTTTACATCTTGATAGCCACTCCAACCTTCTTGTTTGGTGCATCCAGGTCCTGCATTGTACATTCGTTCTTCGTGATGAAGGTTGCTGGGTTTGTTTGCTCTTTGCTCTTTTACATGTTGATAGCCTCTCCAACCTTCTTGTTTGTTGAATCCAGGTCCTGCATTGTCCATTCGTTCTTTGTGATGAAGGTTGCTGGGTTTGTTTGCTCTTTGTTCTTTTACATCTCGATAGCCTCTCCAACCTTATCTGTTGCAGCCAGGTTCTGCATTGTCCATTCGTTCTTCGTAATAAAGGTTGGTGGGTTTGTTTGCTCTTTGTTCTTTTACATCTCAATAGCCTCTCCAACCTTCAAGTCTGTTGCATCCAGGTTCTATATTGTCAATTAATTCTTAATGATGAAGGTTGGTGGGTTTGTTTGCTCTTTGTTCTGTTATATCTTGATAGCCTCTCCAACCTTCTTGTCTGTTGCATCCAGGTTCTGCATTGTCCATTCGTTCTTCGTGATGAAGGTTGGTGGGTTTGTTTGTTTCTTGTTCTTTTACATCTCAATAGCATCTCCAACCTTCTTGTCTGTTGCATCCAGGTTCTGCATTATCCATTAACTCTTAATGTCGAAGGCTGGTGGGTTTGTTTACTCTTTGTTGGCTCATCTTGACACCAGCCACGTTTTTACTACCTTCCTGGATTCGATGGTCTTGAATGTTTCTTGTCCTTTTCCAAGAGAGAATCGAAGAGTTTTTTTGCTTGTGGAGAAGGAGGTTCCGCGGATGGGATTCTTGTTGAAAAGAGGGAAATCTAATGTGTTTTGTTGTTGGTTGGTTTGTTGTGTCAGGGCGGTGCGTGCTGTTGTGAGCACAGTGAAGCAAGTATTTTTTTACATTTATTTTATTAAGATTTTAATAAACATAGCACATACTTAGCAGTAAATATAAGCAGCGGATATCCTTACGGGTGATCCAAGGGCAGGATGCTCCGTATAGTGACCATCTTGAATCTCTAGTGCCAGATAAAGACGCTCACTTTGTTTAAATCCAAAATTGGACAACACGTTCACAGAAGATTTCTGCACTAAAAACATCGAGGAGTTTTTGGTGCACACCCCATAAGATGCAACATAGCAGGCTCATTAGCATACAGGAAGTTTACCAAATGTGGCAACTCATAGTGAACCTTGTCCAAATCTCTTTCTCGTTGACCCTACCGCATTCAATGTGTCCCTACAGGTCCTTTCAAGGTGGGTAGATTCTTAACCTACAGCGACTCACACAAGTGATAATAACACCGGCTCAAGTCAGCCTCCTTCCATCTCAAGCTTCTTCCATCTCTGCTCCCGGTCCCCGGTCAGTGCCAACTGTGGTGGGCTGGTGCCATCTCTTTCTTTCACTTTAATCTGATACAAACCCCATTCATCACACCTTTATCTTTGTTTCACAATTTAGGATAGTTCACTCAGCGCTGTTATCTCCGCTTGCACCCATCTACCTAGGTCCATATACCACCTATCAAGTGCCGGCCACATCTGGTACTTCCAGCACATCGCAATTTGTTGTTTATTCAATAACAACGACACGTGAAAGTCTACGATGTGGCATAGGTCTACTGTGTTGGACGTATGTGTGGTGTCTTGTCTGATAGGCTGTGTTGGTTGTGTGCTAAACTTGTTATGCTGGTTGTGTGCTAAACTTGTTTTGCTGGTTGTGTGTCTAAATTTGATTGTGTGCAAAATTTGTGTTGGTTGTGTGCTAAACTTGTTGCGTTGGTTGTGTGCTAAACGTTTTGTGTTGATTGTGTGCTAAACGGGTTGTGTGCTAAACGTACTGGGGCATATTTACAAGCCCATTGCGCCACTTTTGCGCCGCCGTTGCGTCACGCATGTGACGCAGCGGCGACGCAAACCATATGCCGCGTTGCGCTATATTTACAACGTGACGCATCTAGGGAGATGCGTCACGTAGTAAACCCCTGCGCCACATGAAACCTGCGTCAGGTTTCATGTGTGCGTACCGGCGCAGGGGGGGGCGTTCCGGCGCAGGAACGTCTCGGAAAAGTGACGTAGTGAAATCTACAGGATTTCACGCAGTCACTTTTCCGACGCTGGTGCGTCAAATCCTTACGCCTGCTTCAAGCAGGCGTAAGGATTGACGCACCATGTTAGGGATAGGGAAGGTTGGAACAGTGCTGGAGTTGCGTCGCGCTTGCGACACAACTTCAGCACTGCGCCAACCTTCCGCCGGCAGATGCGTCACGCATCTGCTTATCCTTGCGCCACGATGCGCCGCATTGTAAATGCGGCGCATCGGACGTGGCGCAAGGGTAAACTTGCGTGACGCATTTTCCCTGGCGCATGCGCCAGGGAATGTAAATATGCCCCACTGTGTTTATTGTGTGCCAAACTTGTTGTTTTGGTTGGGTGTCTAAAAGTGTTGTGTTGGTTGTGTGCTAAACTTCTTTCTTAGCGTTTAGTGCTGTCCTGCGCGCGGGAGAAGCATTCTATAATGCATGTCTATGACTTGAAAGATGTATGTGAATTGTTGTAGGTGCTGTTTTGTGTGTTTGTGTGTTGTACTTGCATCTCAGTGGTCAGTGCTCTTGTGATACAATATAATGTCGAAGACCTGTTGCGGCTGTGCTGCTCATCACTGGAAGCCTGTGTGCCTGCACCAGACTCCTGTGTATTTAATCTGAGCGCAGCAGGAATTTTAGAGGGATGACAAAATAATTTTAAATTTTGGAAAAGGTGCGAGATTGAACGCAGGGCAGCGGTTCATAACATGAAACAGACATCAGCGAAAGCTGCGCTTAAAAATGCGTATTATGGCCTGGACGTTCGTGTAACTCAGTCGCTTGCAGTAGCCTCAACGCCCACATCTGTACCCCATCTTTGGCGGGCTGGGGGGAGGGAGGGGGTTAGAAGACAGAGCCTCCTGGAAAGCTACTGCCCTGCCACAGAACGGCGCATCCTGTTTTTAGCTGCTCTGTTTTCCTTGCCTGTCGGACTCTTCCTGTTTCCCCCATTTCACAATTCTGTTTATTTTATTATTTTCCCAGCAGGGACACCTGCGGCCGTCAGCGATAGCATGGGCTGCCCTGGAGAGGCCCGCTTCAGAGGCCATATTATTTCAGCCCTTCAGAGGCCTGGGCTGCCAGGTGAACTCTCAGATCCAGGTCACTGTTGTGCTCCACTTCCTGTTGTGTCCACTTTTTGTCTCCGTCACTTCCGGTGCGGCCCCTATTCTGTGTGTGACAGTGTCTCTCAATGCCCCTCGGGAGTGCCCTTCCCTACTCTTCACCTCATCATCTCTCATGCAGCTGTCACGTCAGGTTACATGAATTTCTACAGCCCTTTCCTATTCTTTAATGGTTGCACAGCGCTTTTGGACTCTGGGCGCCCTCTGGAGTCTGGGACACTTGTTGCCTGGAGTCTGTTGGTATTCCAGCTGGTTGTTTTTCATGTGGTTTAGAGGTCAGACATACTGGGTAGTGATCCACAAGGCTGGAGCAGAGTAAGGTATTGTTTAGAAATAGGGTACATGTGATAGTGGTGAACGAGATTTGATAGTGGACGATGAGATTTGATAGTGGTCCATGAGATTTGACAGTAGTCAGTGAGATTTAAAAAGTGGCTGATGAGATTTGATAGTGATCGATGAGATTTGACAGTGGTCGATGAGATTTGATAGTGGTCCATGAGATTTGATAGTGGTCGGTGAAATTTGATAGTTGTCCATGAGATTTGATAGTGGTCGGTAAAATTTGATAGTGGTCCATGAGATTTGATAGTGGTCGGTGAAATTTGATAGTGGTCCATGAGATTTGATAGTGGTCCATGAGATTTGACAATAGTCGGTGAGATTTAAATAGTGGCTGATGAGATTTGACAGTGGTCGATGTGATTTGATAGTGGTCCATGAGATTTGATAGTGGTCCATGAGATTTGACAGTTGTCGATGAGATTTGATAGTGGTCGATGAGATTTGATAGTGGTTGATGAGATTTGATAGTGGTCGGTGAGATTTGATAGTGGTCAGTGAGATTTGATAGTGGTCAGTGAGATTTGATAGTGGTCTATGAGATTTTATAGTGGTCGATGAGATTTGACAGTGGTCCATGAGATTTAACAGTGGTCGATGAGATTTGACAGTGGTCCATGAGATTTGATAGTGGTCCATGAGATTTGATAGTGGTTGATGAGATTTGATAGTGGTTGATGAGATTTGATAGTGGTTGATGAGATTTGATAGTGATCGATGAGATTAGACAGTGGTCGATGAGATTTGATAGTGGTCAATGAGATTTGACAGTGGTCGATGAAATTCGATAGTGGTTGGTGAGATTTGATAGTGGTTGATGAGATTTGATAGTGGTCCATGGGATTTGATAGTGGTCGGTGAGATTTGATAGTGGTTGATGAGATTTGAAAGTGGTCCATGAGATTTGAGAGTGGTCCATGAGATTTGAGAGTGGTCCATGAGATTTGATAGTTGTCGATGAGATTTGATAGTGGTCAATAAGATTTGATAAAGGTCGAGAAGATTTGATAGTGTTCGATAAATTTGATAATGGTCGATGAGATTTGATAGTTGTTGAGATTTGATAGTTGTCGATGAGATTTCATAGTGGTCGGTGAAATTTCATAGTGGTGGTGAGATTTGATAGTGGTCGATGAGATTTGATAGAGATCGGTGAGATTTGATAGTGGTCAGTGAGATTTTATAGTGATTGGTGAGATTGTGGTTGATGAGATTTGATAGTGGTCAATGAGAATTGATATTGGTTGATGAGATTGTGGTCAATGAGATTTGATAGTGGTTGATGAGATTTGATTGTGGTTGATGGTATTGTGGTCGATGAGATTTGATAGTGGTTGGTGAGGACCCATTATGGGTCCATGTAAAGCATCCTCTGCCCGGATGACTAGGCCCAGAATCCTGATGTTTGTTCAGTTCATTCTTCTAAAAATGCATCTTCTCATGTTTGTTCACTTTACTGATATAAATGTTCCTCTTATTATCCCCCTTCCTTTGTGTCCTCCATTGTAAATGTGTATAGATTTTCAAGACTCACTGTATAGAACTTTTTTTACACACTCATTATTTTGGTTGAATGTCTTTGGACTAGTGATGTGCACAAGTGAGAATACTTGTTCTATCGAAAAGCCTCAATTTCTTTGTTTTAAAGGTCGCAAACTAAGTTAAAAAATAGAGCAACATCATCAGCTCTTCACAGCAGCAAGAAACCATCTGTGCTGAAACCTGTTTTACCGCAGTATCCAGTGCTCTGATCAGGACATGTGGGTGAAGACCCAAGTCCCAGCTTTAGAAACAAGCAGACTGAAGATGTCCCCTGGTGGTGTCTGCAACCACTGAGCATAGTGTGAATATTAGGAAGTGTATGACCTGAAAGACTATATTTAAACCACATGAGCCACATACTCACGGAAGGATGTATTTCAGAACCTTCCAACAAGGTCAGGTTCCTTAGCCCCTTGCAGAGCCGCCGGAGACCTAGCAGGCTCTCACAAAGGCCACTAAAGCAGTGCTTTAAACATGACTATCTCTGCAACGGCAGGGTGTGGTTGGATGCCAGTTGCAGAGTTTTGAAGCTTAGGCCTTAGTGGCAACTCAAAAAGAAGATTGAGCAGTTTCAGGGATGAAGGGGGCTCACCACCATTTAATGTAAGTCTGATCCTCCCACTGGGCCTCGGAGCGTTGCTCAGCTTCCTCAGACAGCAGGCCACTAGGCTGTCATCTCCTCTTCTGTGAAGCTTTTCCTCCTGCAAGGCCATCTCCTAGCACCCCAGACCCCATTAGTTGGCTTTCTCCCTCAAGGAGATAGACAGCATTTTAGCAGAGTTCAGGATACCCATGTCTAACCCTGGCTTGCTAACTGAGCCAGCAGTCAGATACCTCAGTCCTGAATTTCAGTAGATAACTCAGGAGGCAAACATTCTGGGCCTCTGTGCTTGGTCAGGAGGATGCTGACACACTGCCATGGAGTTGTAACCCAATATTTAAGTCTGACTGACAGATATAGATTAGAATTCCATAGCCCATCCGTGCTTTGGGTTGCAGCTGGTTTTTAGGGTGTTGGTGTCTTTCAAACAGGTCTTCTCAGCCATAGTTTTTTTTAACCAGGATGGTGGTAGGGGGTGAGATTGAGGGTGTCCTGATAGTGAATGTGAAATAAATACACAAAATAGGAGAATACATTCTCACCCAACCATTACATAAAAATATCTGCAATAGCGCCTGTGGCAGAGGGGAAGATGTCAGGGATTATATTTGCGCATGAAAAGGAGATCTCCCACCTTCCTATCACTAGGGTCTGATTCACTTCATAGGGCGGATGTGAAGTGCTCCATGCCCTGCACGCTTGCTCTCTTTTGTGCCCTCAATACTTGGCTTTGTCTTCTTTATGGATAAATTGTGCTAGCTGGCCTAGTGCGTGCAATACTTATTTATTTAGCAGTTTTGTAAATGCTAGGTATGACTTGGGTAGCTTCATAGGTCTGTTCTAGTCACTTAAGGTCAAAACCAATAACAAGTTCCAGCAACACGTGAGCTAGTGTGTCGCCAGAGTATGGTACCATAGTATCATGGTCTAAATATTGTCTGATGCAGTGCTTAATTTGAGCCAGTGGCTTCCGGTGCTCAGGACTGGAACTTAACTCTCAGCACCAGCACTAATGACAGTCCACCACATGGTGGCACTGTGTGTCTCATTTTAAGCTGAGCACAATAACAGTTTTAATAATTCAATAAACATTAAAGCTGAATATTACCTCCTGCCCACGCCATTCTTATAGCTTTGCGGGCTTGAAATAGTCTGAATTGTCACACTTGGAGGAGTGTTATGGTTGTAGATGTGTTGGTACTGTCATTGGCAGTGCTGGCAGAGGCAGTGGGTGGTGCAAGTTGCACTGGCCTCCGGACGAGCATACTGGCACTTATTGTTTTACAAATTAAGCACTGGTCTGAGGCCCAGTTTTGCAAACAGCAAAGTCTTCTTTACTCACCTTAAACCACCTATTTGTAATGGCAAAGTATCTATCTATCTATCTATCTATCTATCTGTCTGTCTGTCTGTCTATATAGCTATCTCTCAACCTTTCTACTGTCTGTCTATGTATCCATCTACGTTGTATGTGTCTCTCTGTCTACCTTTCAGCTGTCCACTATTAATCTGTTTCTGTATAGTTTCCCTCTGTCTATGTATTACCTGTCTCTGTCTAGCTTCCTGTTGCTGCTTTACTGTTCATCTGTCAATCTCTGTCAATTTTACTGTCCATTTGTCAGTCTCTGTCTACTCTCCAGCAGTCTGTTTTACTGTCAGTCTGTCTGTCTCAGTGTACTTTCCTGCTGTCTGTCTAACTGTTCATCTGCCAGTCTCTGTCTACCTTCTTGCTACCTGTTTGAATATGTATTCATCTGTCTGCTTGTTCTATCTCTGTAAATCTTTCTGCTGTTTATAAAATATTCACCTCTCGTTATACTTCTGACTAGCTCCCTTTTTTCTCCGGGTAGAACTCTTCACTTGCTCTGACGTATCTACTTTTCTGCTCACTCTATGACCTCTGCCTTTATTTCCCTGTCTGTGTATTGATCGAACTGCCCATCACCAAACAGGACTGATCCTCCCCCTGGCACTGAAGGAAGGGTGCCAGGTGGCACCTAGATTGTACTTTGGAGTATGTGTGATTTTCACTTGAGATAGAAAGGCCAGACCTTGGGAATGTGTCTAATGCTTGAGTGGGCACCAGGTGCCCAGGGTTTGTGTGGGTGGGCTATGGACTTAAAGTAGAAATAGTGATAGGCATGGCTTTTACCCTGGAAGACTTCTCTGGTACATCTGGCACTGCCTTTGAGTCCTCTGTTGTAAGGGGTAAGGAACAGAAAATAAATGTAGCATCTTTCCTATCCTGGGAGCATGCAGAGGACCACACCACACCTGGAGCTCTGGTTTTCACGTCTTTATTCAACTGCATGCAACCGTTAACTGAATGCACTGTGTAATGAACTTTATTGACCACACCAAGACACACCCAGATACCTCTCAACCAATTACATAATGCTTGCAAGTAGTCTGCCGAGGACCACTAGAGTCCTCGTGCACATAAGCACATGACACAACATCTCCCCCTTTGGTAACCCCTTCGCTGCTAGGCCTTTCCCCCCCTCCCCCCGTGCTAAGCCTTTTTTTGGCTATTTGGGGTAGTTCGCGCTTAGGCCCCTGTAACTTTTTGACCACATAAGGTATCCACGCCAAATTTGCGTCCTTTTCTTCCAACATCATGGGGATTCTAAAGGTACCCAGGGTTTGTGGATTCCCCTGGAGGCGACCCAGAAATTAGCCAAAATACAGCTAAATTTTGTTTTTTTGGGGAAAAATCTGAACAAAGTGCTGCAAATGAAAGCGTCTGGGTTTTTCCCTGCAAATGGTATCAAAAAAGGGTTTGTGGGGCTGAAATCACAATTGTCCCAGCTTTTAGGGAATGACAGACTTTTGTCAGAAAACCAAAACATTTTACACAGTTTTGGCATTTTTCTGGGACATAGCCTATTTTTGCTATTTTTTGTGCTTTCAACCTCCTTCCAGTTAATGGTAGAAATGGGTATGAAAGCAATAATGGATCCTGGAAAGCTATACATTTTAATAAAGTAGACACAATTCTGAATTCAGCAAGGGGTCATTTGTGTAGATCCTTCAAGGTTTCTTTATAGAAACTAACAGTTAAATATAGGAAAAATTGAAAATTTGTTGAAAAAAACAGCCTTTTGTGTCAACGTTTTCACCTGTAACTTCTTCTAATTATGACAGCTCTTTAAAAGCAATATACCGTTACATCTGCGGGACCTTACTGGTTGTGGGGATATATAGGACTTGTAGGTTCACCAAGAACCCGACGAACCCAGAGCCAAAAACTGAGCAGCGACTTGCAATGGTTTTTTATTATGTACCGGGTATATAGCAATTATTCTGGGAAAATGTATACATGGAAAAATCGGTATGAAAGACGCCTATGTATTTCTGAAATGGGAACAAAATATAGAGTTTAGAAACAGTAGATATTTGCACATTTCCGAAATTGGGAATACTCATACTAGCATGAGAATTATCGGTCATTTTTCAAAATGACTTCTTTTTTACACATTGTCTTTCATTTGGAAGGCAGAAATGCATTGAAAGTCAATAGGTAATAACATTTGCTTTACAAATCTGAATTACCCTAAGTCTCCCGATAAAAATGGTACCTCACTTGTGTGGGTAGGCATAGTGCCCACGACAGGAAACGGCTCAAAACGCAACGTGAACACACCACAATTTCACAGTGAAAAATGACCCTTTTTTTGCAAAGTGCCTAGCTGTAGTTTTTGAACCCTAGCTCTGCCGGCAGCTAGGGAAACCTAGCAAACCTATACATTTTTGAAAACTAGACACCCAGGAAAATCCAGGATGGGGTGACTTGACTGGCTCCCACAAGGTTCTGTTACCCAAAATCCCTTGCAAACCTAAAAAATTGTCAAAAAAACCACATTTTCCTCACATTTCTGTGGTGGAAAGTTCTGGAATCTGCGTGGATCCACAAATTTCCACCTACCCCGCGTTCCCCAAAGTCTTCCGAGAAAAATGGTACCTCACTTGCGTGGGTAGACCTAGTGCCCGCGACAGGAAACGGCGCAAAACGCAGCGTGGACACACCACAATTTCAGAGTGAAAAATGACCCTTTTTTGGCAAAGTGCCTAGCTGTAGTTTTTGAACCCTAGCTCTGCCGGAACCTTGGGAAACCTAGCAAACCTATACATTTTTGAAAACTAGACACCCAGGGGAATCCAGGATGGGGTGTCTTGACTTGCTCCCACCAGGTTCTGTTACCCAGAATCCCTGGCAAACCTAAACAAGTGTAAAAAAAAACACATTTTCCTCACATTTCTGTGGTGTAAAGTTCTGGAATCTGCGTGGATCCACAAATTTTCACCCACCCCGCGTTCCCCAAAGTCTTCTGAGAAAAATGATACCTCACTTGCGTTGCTAGGCCTAGTGCCCGCAACAGGAAACGGCGCAAAACGCAACGTGGACACACCACAATTTCACAGTGAAAAATGACCCTTTTTTGGCAAAGTGCCTAGCTGTAGTTTTTGAACCCTAGCTCTGCCGGCACCCAGGGAAACCTAGCAAACCTATACATTTCTGAAAACTAGACACCCAGGGGAATCCAGGCTGGGGTGACTTGACTGCCTCTCACCCAGAATCCCTTGCAAACCTAAAAAATTGTCAAAAAAACCACATTTTCCTCACATTTCTGTGGTGAAAAGTTCTGGAATCTGCGTGAATCCACAAATTTCCACCCACCCCGAGTTCCCCAAAGTCTTTTGAGAAAAATGGTACCTTACTTGCATGGGTGGGTCAAGTACCCGCGACAGGCAAGGGCCCAAAACCTATTGAGGCGACATCAAAATTACCTATCACAAACCAACCTGGTTTTGCAAGGGGGGTCCCATTGCTTTTTGGCCCGGGGCTCGGCGGCCACCTAGGGAAACCTACCAAACCCACACATTTCTGAAAACTAGACACCCGGGATTCCAGGGAGGTATGGCTTGCGTGGATCCCCCAACGTTTTCTTACCCAGAATCCCCTGCAAACCTGAAACTTAGCTGAAAAAATCATTTTTTCACACATTTTTGTGTGGGAAAGTTGTGGCATCACCAGGCTGACACAAATTTCCTACCACCCAGCGTTCCCCAGGTCTCCCAATAAAAATGGTGCCTCACTCGTGTGGGAGGCCCAAGTACCCGCGGCAGGCAAGGGCCCAAAACGTATTGAGGCGACATTAAAATTGCCTATCACAAAACGACCTGGTTTTGCAAGGGGGGCCACCTGGGTTTTTGGCCCGGGCTCGGCGGCTACCTAGGGAAACCTACCAAACCCACACATTTCTGAAAACTAGACACCCGGGGATTCCAGGGAGGTATAGCTTGTGTGGATCCCCCAACGTTTCTTACCCAGAATCCCCTGCAAACCTGAAATGTAGCTGAAAAAAATCACTTTTTTCACACATTTTTGTGTGGGAAAGTTGTGGCATCACCGGGCTGACACAAATTTCCTACCACCCAGTGTTCCCCCAGGTCTCCCGATAAAAATGGTGCCTCACTTGTGTGGGAGGCCCAAGTACCCGCGACAGGCAAGGGCCTAAAACGTATTGAGGCGACATCAAAATTGCCTATCTCAAAACGACCTGGTTTTGCAAGGGGGGTCCCATAAATTTTTGGCCCGGGGCTCAGGTTTCAGGTTTGCAGGGGATTCTGGGTAAGAAAACGTTGAGGGATCCACGCAAGCCATACCTCCCTGGAATCCCCCGGGTGTCTAGTTTTCAGAGATGTGTGGGTTTGGTAGGTTTCCCTAGGTGGCCGCCGAGCCCCGGGCCAAAAAGTCATGGGACCCCCCTTGCAAAACCAGGTCGTTTTGTGATAGGCAATTTTGATGTCGCCTCAATACGTTTTGGGCCCTTGCCTGTCGCGGGTACTTGGGCCTCCCACACGAGTGAGGCACCATTTTTATCGGGAGACCTGGGGGAACGCTGGGTGGTAGGAAATTTGTGTCAGCCCGGTGATACCACAACTTTCCCACACAAAAATGTGTGGAAAAAGTGATTTTTTTCAGCTAAATTTGAGGTTTGCAGGGGATTCTGGGTAAGAAAACGTTGGGGGATCCATGCAAGCCATACCTCCCTGGAATCCCCCGGGTGTCTAATTTTCAGAAATGTGTGGGTTTGGTAGGTTTCCCTAGCTGGCCGCTGAGCACAGGGCCAGAAATCCAGGTGACCCCCCTTGCAAAACCAGGTCGTTTTGTGATAGGCAATTTTGATGTCGCCTCAATACGTTTTGGGCCCTTGCCTGTTGCGGGTACTTGTGCCTTCCACACGAGTGAGGCACCATTTTTATCGGGAGACCTGGGGGAACGCTGGGTGGTAGGAAATTTGTGCCAGCCCAGTGATGCCAGTACTTTCCCACACAAAAATGTGTGGCAAAAGTGATTTTTTTCAGCTAAATTTGAGGTTTGCAGGGGATTCTGGGTAAGAAAATGTTGGGGGATCCACGCAAGCCATACCTCCCTGGAACGCCCCAGGTGTCTATTTTTCAGAAATGTATGGGTTTGGTAGGTTTCCCTGGATGGCCGCCGAGCCCGGGGCCAAAAACCCAGGTGACCCCCGTGCAAAACCAGGTTGGTTTGTGATAGGTCATTTTGATGTCGCCTCACTAGGTTTTGGGCCCTTGCCTGTCGCGGGTTCTTGACCCACCCACACAAGTGAGGTACCTTCTTTCTCGGAAGACTTTGGGGAATGCGGAGTGGGTGGAATTTTGTGGATCCACGCAGATTCCAGAACTTTCCACCACAGAAATGTGAGGAAAATGTGTTTTTTTGGACAAATTTTTAGGTTTGCAAGGGATTCTGGGTAACTGAACCTTGTGAGAGCCAGTCAAGTCACCCCATCCTGGATTCCCCTGGGTGTGTAGTTTTAAAAAATGTACAGGTTTGCTAGGTTTCCCTATGTGCCGGCTGCGCTAGGGCCCAAAATCCACAGGTAGGCATATTGCTAAAAACAAATCCGTGCCTAGTCGGCTTTCTGTCGCCCTGGGGGGAGATATCGGGGGGTGGGGTTGCCCCGATATGCCCCCAAGGGGGGCAGAAACACTGTGGCTATTTTTTGGGGGGGTGGGGGCATTGATATGCATATTCTGGGCAGCCCCCACCCCCACGCATAAAAAAAGCCAGCGTAATCGTTGGCGTCTAGTGGGCTTTTTGCCCCCCCGGGGGGGCAGAAAGGCTGTAATTTTTGGGGGTGGGGGCATTGGCATGCCCATTTTGGGCAGCCCCCACCCTAATTAAAATGTGCCCAAACAAATCCCTGGCGTCTAGTGGGCTTTTTATACCCCCGGGGGGGCAGATTGGGGGCTACTGCCCTATCTGCCCCCCAGGGGGGGCAGGAAGGATGTAATTTTTGCAGGGGAGGGGGTGGGGGCATGAGCATGCCCGTTTTGGGCAGCCCCCACCCTAATTCAAATTTGCCCAAAAAAATCCCTGGCGACTAGTGGGCTTTTTGCCCCCCCCCTGGGGGTGCAGATTGGGGGCTAATGTCCCCATCTGCCTCCCAGGGGGGACAGTAAGCCTACTAGATGCC
Organism: Calotriton arnoldi; assembly: GCA_963921515.1. NCBI lineage: Eukaryota > Metazoa > Chordata > Amphibia > Caudata > Salamandridae > Calotriton > Calotriton arnoldi. The sequence continues at coordinate 721,799 of CAWUFW010003418.1, read as the reverse complement.
AGGGATTATTTTGAGCAAAATTTAATTAGGGTGGGGCTGCCCAAAACGGGCATGCCAATGCCCCCACCCTAATTAAAATTTGCCCAAAAAAATCCCTGGCGTCTAGTGGGCTTTTTGCCCCCCCGGGGGCAGATTGGGGGCTACTGCCCCATCTGCCCCCCAGGGGGGGCAGGAAGGCTGTAATGTTTGCAGGGGCGGGGGTGGGGGCATGGGCATGCCCGTTTTGGCAGCCCCCACCCTAATTCAAATTTGCCCCAAAAAAATCCTTGGCGTCTAGTGGGATTTTTGCCCCACCCGGCGAGGCAGATTCGGGGCTAATGCCCCCATCTGCCCCCCAGGGGGGGCAGAAAGTCACTAGACGCCAGGATTTTCGGGCAAATTCTAATTAGGTGGGGCTGCCCAAACGGGCATGCCAATGCCCCCACTCTAATTAAAATGTGCCCCAAAAATCCCTGGCGTCTAGTGGGCTTTTGCCCCCGGGGGCAGACTGGGGGCTACTGCTCCCATCTGCCCCCAGAGGGGGCAGAAAGACTGTAATTTTTGAGGACGGGGGTGGGGGCATCGGCATGCCCGCTTTGGGCAGCCCCCACCCTAATGCAATTTAGCAGTAAAAAATCCCTGGCGTATAGTGGGCTTTTTGCCCCCCCGGAGGGGCAGATTGGGGGCTACTGCCCCCAACTGCCCCCCAGGGGCGGCAGAAAGGCTGTAAATTTTGCGGGGGTGGGGGCATGGACATGCCCTTTATAGGCAGCCCCCACCCTAATAACTTATGCGCCCAAATAAAAGTCCCTGGTGTCTAGTGGGCTTTTTGCCCCCCCGGGGGGCAGATTGGGGCTACTGCCCTCAGGGGGCAAAAGACTAAATAACACCACATTTATTTGGGGAGCAAAAGCCCTTGCCCAAGGGGCCGCTCCCCTCCCTGGTGTCTAGTGGGTGGATCTCTGCTTGGGGATCGCCTTCCTGGGGCGATCCCTAAGCAGGGATCCACTGGGGAGGGGTACCATTGGAAAGAGGAGATTCTCCTTTCCAATGATACCTCTCCCGTCTTTCTACGTGCCCGGGGGCTGAGATAGCCCCTGAGCATATAGAGAGTGAAACTGAAATGAGCCTAAAGGCTCATTTCAGCTTGTTTCTGTGCAATGAGGACAGCGCGACGTGCGCGCTAATCCTCTTTGCACAGAAACCAGGGAGGGGACCTCTGGAGCTGGGGAAGCTCTTCCCCAGCTCCCGAGGCTTTGGGGGAGAGAAGGAAATCCCTCTGCTGTCTGCAGCAGAGGGATTTCGTGCCCCTGGCCTCATGACGGAATGGTTCCGTCATGAGCACAGGGGCACCGATGCTCATGACTGAACCATTCCGTCATGAGCATCAAAGGGGTTAAATAAAAAAAATATAGACAAAATATATACATTAGCTCTCCTCAATGAGTCATTGAGGTGCTCGCACCAGTCTTCCAGATTGAGTAGTATGAGGTAGAGGAGGGGTACCCTCATCTGGCATTTCTGGTGACAAACCAGATGCTTGACTTGGGCCCTCAGGTGGAATTGCCTCACTTGTGAGGTCTGGAGCTGATGAACATCGAGGCAGATGCTTAAAGTGTGACGAGTCTCTGGTAATGGTCTTACTCTTTTCAGGTCACTGAGTGGTCACCATATGTCCTTTACTGGCCACAAGTTTCAGTGGTTCAGCATCAAATGGAGAATCTCTTTTACGGGGCCATTTTTGATTGACAAAGATTCAGTCTCCTTTTTAAAAAAACATGTCCCAAGTGCATTGGCGCGTATTGGCATTACCCTTCATCTTGCTCTTGTTAGAAGCGTCAGTGACACGAACCTCATCTGGGTCGATTGACCTGCTAGTGGTCCATTGTGGGAGATTTGTTCCAAGGTCTCTCCCTAACAACAAGGTGGCAGGACTTTCTCTGGTTGTAGAATGTGGAGTAGATCTATAAGCCCAAAAGCTAGACACAGCGCTGACTTGACATCAATCCCTTCTAGTGCAGCGCACTGACTCTCTCTCTTTAAGGTTCCTATAAATCGTTTGACCACGCCATTTGCCTGGGTCCAAAGAGGCGTGTTGTTCTGTTGCTTAATGTTCAGATGGCCAAGAAAGTCCTTAAACTCTCTCCGATTGAAGGTGAAGGAAGTGGCCTGATTCGGGTCACTCGGGTCACTCACGACCACCTCTCTGCCTTCTACGAAATGAAGAGTCAGTCAGACAATAGAGAATACAAACCAAAAACAGTTTATTCAAAGTTCGCTCAGAGCGGAGCCCTGTCTGCCCAGTCGCTAAGAGTGTTGCAGAGAGAGTCTCACTTCAGCAAGTATAACGATACATTATGTACATTTCAGAATCAATGAAAACACGCCCACCATGGAATTTTCCAGAGAAACGCAGCTGGACAGTAAATTACAAAGGAGTAAGTTTCGGTTCTGAAGCTGGGCACACATTATCTATCAGTCAAGGCCAATCCGCCTGTGCCCGCCACTAGACAAGTGGGAGAAGGCTTACATCTAAGGGAAAGGTATGCGCTAATAAGAACAGGGTATTCATTAGTGTGGCAGAACTCAACTCCAAAGAAACATAACCTAGAGAAGGCCGTTTCTCGGAAATGGCAGAGAATTAGTTTTGATCATGATACAAAATGGCGCCCGTACACAAAATGGCGCTGCAAATGCTAACTCACGTAAAACAATACAAAAGCATAATTTTTATTCTAACAAAGGGTGGGCCATTGTCAGATTTAAGGACGGAAGGACACCCCCGCTGCGAAAATATCATCCAGCCTCTCGATTACTTTGTCATGGGTGGTCGGTGAAAAATCTTCCACTAGGGGAAAACACGAGTACTCATCGATAACTACCATGAGATGTCCATTACTGAAGGGCCCAAAGAAGTCAACCGCAAGTCTCTCCCATGCCTGTTTAGGAAGGTCAGACAAATTTAGTGGATGCTGGGTCATCTTGGACAAAAGGCAGTTACACAGATGGCATGCTTTCAGTTCCCTTTCAACTCGTTCATCAAGGCACGAAAACCACACTCGATCCTGAGGCCTCTCTTGGTGGCAGCAATATCACGGTCTCCTTTGTATGCTAGTTCAATTACTTGCTGCCTCAGGCTCTTAGTTATGACTATTCTCGACTCTCTTCGTAGGATACCATCTTGCGTGATGGAAAGTTCTTCCAAAACATTCTTAAACTTTTGATATTCAACATCATCTGAGAGAGGTCCGGTATGCTTTCTCCATGACTGCATTGCAATAATGTCTTTGAGTGTGAGCATGTTTCAGTCAGCATTGGGGGCAGCAGTGATTTGTTCAATAGATAAAGCTGTAGGTCTGCTCGACTTTACTTATGAAGTTAACATATGCTCCTGCTGCCTTAGATGTTGTACTGTGACATTGTAACGCCATTCATGAAACGTAGTCTGCAGGGTTTTGATCCTTCCCCGGCTAATGCACAATGGTGTAGATGGACTCCTGCAGTCGCAAACCTCCACCTCTCAATGCGAGGGACATTGTGGCTTTTGGTGCCCCAAAATAGTGACCAAAGCCTGGTGGTCCGTGATAAGGGTGAAATGCTTTCCATACAGAAACACAAGAAAGTGTTCACAAGCCCATACTACTGCTAAGCTCTTCTTTTTGGGTTGAGAGTAAGCATGTTCAGTCTGTGATAGACTCCTGCCAGCATAGGACACAATGGGGCATATTTACAAGGGAAGTGGCGGAGTGAGGCGTTAGCCTTCCTGGCGTAATGCCTGACTCCACCACTTCAGAAATGCAGGGCTGCACCATATTTACTAAAATATGGTGCAGCCCTGCGTTTCCTCTGCGCTGGCGCTACACTTAGCAGCCTAGCGCAAATGCAGGCACCCTTGCACCATAGTGCAAGGGTGTCTGCGTGCAGGGGAAGATTGTTTATGTACAGGAAGGTCTCCCTTCCTGCACATAAGCAATCTTGAAATGCCGTTTTGTAACTACAATGTGTGCTGCTTAATGCAGCACACATAGAAGTTGCAAAACGGCATTTAAAAAACATGATTGTTTATGTGCATGTTTCATGTCTGCTGCACAACGCAGCACACATGAAAACAGCAAAAACGAGGAGAAATGAAACATTTCTCCTCGCTGCACCAGGGTAAGACCAGGTTTTCCCTGGTCTTGATTCTGGCACTGCCTCCTATTTACGCCTGCCTTGTAAATAGGGGGGCAGCGTCAGAATCAATGGGTGTTGCGGTGGAACGCCGACTGCAAGACCCATTGCCCTCCCCTTTCACGCTAAGTATAGCGTGAAAGGGGGCCTTATTTACAAGGCAGCGTTAAACCACGTTAAGTGGCTTATCACTGTCTTGTAAATAAGGCAAAGCCCCTATCGCCACAGGAACATCGTAAAAAGTGACGTTCCCATGGCGATAGGGGCTTATAAATATGCCCCAATGTGTCTCTGTGCATCTGGCTGTCCATTGTGTTGGTCAAGGATCACGCCCAACCCCACCGGGCTTGCTTCTACTACAATCTCAGTGTGTAGTTTAGGATCAAAATATGCCATTTGAGTCGCATTTCCAATTGAATGTTTAATTTTCCTGAAGCTTGGGTCACACTTAAAAGACCATTGTAACTGAACATTCCATCTTGTTAAGTCTCGCAGCAGGGCACTCACAGTGGCAAAATCACAAATGTATCTGGAAAAGTAACTGGCCATGCATAAAAAGGATTGCAGCATTTACACATCTTCTGGGGGACAAGTGGATGACAATGCTTGTGCTTTTTCAGAGTCAGGCGTCATTCCTTTCTAAGAAAAGACGTGGCCAAAGAATTGTAGTCTGTTTTTGTGGAACTCACACTTCTCTGTATTGAGAGTGAGACCTGCATCAGCAAGAAGATGGCACACTTGTGTGAGTGCTATGTCATGCCCCTTTCGTATATCCCCAAACACCAGTCACCATCACTGCAGTTAAAAGCATGTGTGACAGGTTGAATCACTAGATGAAAGACTTCCTGAAAGATTTCTGCAGCTGACGACACACCAAAACTGAGTTGTTTTTAACTGAACAAACCAACATGAGTCGAAAAAGTAGTGATGTACCTACAGTTTTCTTCCAGCTCAAGTTGATGGTAGCCTTTGTTCAAATCAAGGCAGGAAAATACTTTGGCCCCATTCAGTAGTGCAATCATGTCAGCAATGTGTGCACCTGGATGTCTCTCGCTCTCTCGATTGCTTTGTTAGTCTAGCACATATCAACACAGATGCGCACTAAACCGCCACTGTCCTTTTTTGGCACCATTACAATGAGTACGACCCATGACGTAGGACCAGTCGAGCGTTGGATTATGTTATGCTTTAACAGTGCTTCCAATTCCTTCTCAACGGCTTTCTGTAAGTGTGTCATATGGTTCATACTATATCAGTAAAGCTGTGCGTTTGGACAACACAAACATCAAAACTATGCTAGACTGACTCCACGCACACCATCTGGATATGTTGACCTTACTCCTGGCTAGCTCACAGTGCACCCTCTGGGCCTCTAAACCTTAAAAGCTACAGGATGGCTTGTGCAACCCCAGAACATGACAACTCTGGCTCTCCAAGAAAATCGTGGAAACAGATCAGCCCCTTTTGTCAGTAACTCATTCATGCCTAAAGGGGGACACAAGATATACTCGAATTGGCATTTCAATTATTTATTAAAGCGTTATCATTCTTGTGTAAAATACATGCACTGCAGTGATTAATAGAAGGAAACAGAACAGAGTAATCAGCATTACTAGAATTGTAAAGAAGATGAACAATTCAACCATTGTGCTGTTACTTTGATTATAAGTAAGGCTCCCTGTTTTCCATTTTTACAGATTTGTACAGAGAAATGCAGACAGAAAATAATGTGTTTTCTGCCTGCATTTTTTTTTAAAGGTGGATACATACAGAAAATGGTGCTTTTTAAGTGAACCTCCGTGCTGTCTTTTATGAATTATAGCCCAACAGCTGAGCAGATGGACAGCATGGGAAATGAAAAAACAGGATGAAATTTCTTTAAATAACGACATATGTCAACATACATTTGGCAGCTTAAATAGCTAAAACATGACAGACATCAAAGTATGAGTGCGCGTCGATCAGTTAAATAAATATGGAAATGTACAGTTTTACAACTTCATTTTTACGCAAAACACAAAATAAATATGGATTAATACAGATATAATGGCCAAAATATAAATATGGATAAATACAGACAGAAATATTAAAAATTAAACACCATAAAACCAGGAGCCCTAATTATAAACAAACAAGTATAATCATATCTATACTTCTACCTAGCACTTCCTAAGCTGGTGGGCCTAGGGGGTGTGAATCAGACAGAATACCCTAAGGTGATCTAACTCCCAGTTACCTGTGGGTATGTTTCATCTGGGTGCTCGTTGTTGTGTTGAGCAGGCCATCGCTCTTTTCAAGAAGGTAAACAGGATTCACGATCCTCAACAGTGCCAGCGAAATGCTCCTCTGTATAAACAAGGGATTAGTGTCATTTATAGAATAAACATCACCCTTGTTTCCATACAAGAGCCCGGTGTCACTGGACAGCAGGGCGAATGTCTTCATCGATGTTAAGCTGCACCTTCATTGTCTTAAGTTTCCCAAATCCATAAAACAATGAGGGGAATTGGCTCACTATTTCAGAGTGTGCATTTAGGTTGTAGTTAATAGAGATCAGTCCCATGTCAGCAGCAGTGATGAAACTGAGTGAGCATGCACTCGGCGGAACACCTTGTAGGACATGAATTGGCACTTGTACTGTCATTTTCTTATGTCATACAGTTGTGATAAATGTTCCTTGACTCCACAGTGGCGTAGAAACTTTCCATGTGTACACCTTTGTTTTCAACTGTGTAAGACGTGGTGTCAGGGACAGTTCTTTGTATTTTTCTGCTGGCATGATGTTCTTCGATGCACCACGGTCTATAATAAATGTTATAGGACACCCATTCACTTTGAGAGTGATCTTAGGCCAATGTCCAAGTGAACTTGGTTGCTTCACATGGCGATTCTTTTCAGATTTGCGTTCCTCTCTGCAAGTGGCCAATCCTACATGTGCACATCTTTCCGTGACTGGCATTATCATCGCACATCTATCTTCATCATTGTCACTCACTGATGGCGTTGAAGAATCTTTGGACAATGACTTTGACAACGATCAACTTCGTTTTGTTTCCACTTGCCTTAGTTGATATTGCCACGTGGTCTTGTGGGAGTGGTTAGAGCATTTCTGGAGCTTTCTGGTGCCCATTTTCTCTTCTCGTCGTGATGCACTTAGTTTCTCTTTCACTTGATCCAACGTTCTGAAATGGTTTTCCTTTCCATAGCCTTTGCACTTCTGTCGGTTGGCAGTACCAGCGGCAGTTCCTCCACAGGAGAGGAGGAGCATCACACCCCCCCGACTGCTGCAGAAAGTGTGAAAAATAAAATAGTAATAAAATGATTTTATTACCATTTTATTTTGTACTCTGTCGAACGGACTGTGAGGGTGGGGCAGGGCCAGTGCATCATTGCTAATGATTGGCAGCAATGAGGAGTGGCCACTTCACTTCCAAGTGCGCATGTCAGTTTGGCCCGCTATCCTGCTACAGCCAAACCGACATGAGCAATTCAAACCTCTCCAACCAAGCTGTCTTAGACAGCTGGGTTGGAGAACAACAAAGCAAACACAAGGAGATGATGCACGGAGCGCTGAAACTTTTCAGACACTCACCCCCATTCACAGATATGGGTTGGTATCCATCATCGTTCTATAGCTCACTTTGCCACCCCAGTTCAGACCCAGCCATATGCAAATCAGTCTTGTTTATTTTGTTTTCCCTAAGTTGGCAGGGTATGCCCAGACGTGGGCCTCTTGCTCACTTTGCCACTGGATACAAGCTAGCCGGGCTGATGAGGGGTGTTACCCCGAAACCGGTCCCAGGATGCTTGTTTCTGGTCCAGGGAAGACCTGGCTTGGCAGTTTGTGCTGGACTGTTCCCATGAGGAACAGGGTCAAGACTGATTTGCATATGGCTGGGTCTGAACTGGGGTGGCAAAGTGAGCTAAAGAATTATGATGGCTCTCCATCCATCATCTCCTTGTGTTTGCCTTGGAGAACAACAGGCACAGGCCATCAGTGATTTTCGAAATGCTGACCCAAGTTGCTTAAGCCAATCCAGACGTTTCACTCATGCTGATTATGATTTTAAGCAGCATGATAGAAGCTCCTGGATTGGTTAGGTTGGGAATGGAGTTCTGTTCTGGGACGCTCAGAGCCACGTTCTGATGTCCTCACATGTTTTTAATTGCTCATTTTCCCCTGTGGTCCTTGTTGTAGACGCCAGGCTCTGTGTCACTTGTTAGCTTCTGGCTCAGGTAGAGCTTGGTACAAAGGCAAGAATAATGAAAACCAGGACAGTATGACATGCCACAGAAATCCCTTCAAGTGCACTGAATCGTGTCCTTGTGTCCAGCTGAGCAGTTCGGCTCCTAATTTTATTCAGCAACATCTGAAGCTTGTTTGTGCATGGCCCCTGGAACAATCCTACTGAACAAGATGCATAAATGGTAATTGGCAAGAAAACACATTGTAACTTAAAAAGCACACCAGCACATAACAGAAAAGAGATGCAGGCTAGAGGGACCTCAAGTGACCTGTGTGGTGCAGCCCACGCTGTGCGATGAGCCACATGGACAGGGAGTGCAGTGGTACTGGAGTGTGAGCACTACAGGAAGAGATGGCAAACCGAGGGCGTGCTGCGTGCAGATGCATTGAGGGAAGTAAATGTCAACATTTTTAACATTTAATTGTAACTAGAAAATGTTTAAGTCAGTAATTTAGTTCCTTTTTACATTGCATGTGTTAATCTTGCATAGTTGCATTCCCTAAAAGTGTTGGCTTTTTTAACAATGTTGTTTCTGTATTTTTTTCATGTATCACGTTACTCTTGTACAGTGCATACTTGGAACTGAGTCGCACCACTTGAGAGCTCTAGAGCTGAGGCTCAGGGCACTGCGAGTTTCTCACAGTGCCTGTCCATAAGTGAAAAAGGTATTCAGAAATCTAGATGACCATCCAATCCTGGGCCTCTCTGCAGAGCGCACAGGGCAGTGGTCATGTGTTTCAGTTGTAATTGTGATTCTGTGCATATGGGCTTGATGGAGATCCACTTTTTTCAGATTAATAATGACATGGCAAAAGTAAAAGAAAATTCAGTTCTTGCTCGTTACTTATAAGTCAGCCCTAACTTTTATGCTCCATCACTTTCAAATGTCACCAGCCGCCACTCAGCAGGACATTTACTTTCATGTGGAAAGGAGAATCCCCAGCAGAAACTCAACTGCCTATCTTTGGAAACATCACCTTATGGGCCTCTCTCTTGTGTTTTTGTGTATTTTTCACACTCAACGCTGATTCACTCTGAGCTACTCCAGCCTTCATACCAGCAGCTTGTCGATCTACATGTTCCTCTGCTCTCACAGTCATGAGCACTTTCCCCAAACTGAGTGTCTATCCTAGCATGCATCTTCTGAATGAATGAATCAATGATCAATGACTCTCAGGTGCCTGGCTTCTTCGTCATTGTACTCACTGATTTGCAGTGCTTAATGAGCATGTCAAATCTCTCAATGAACTCATCCATCGTTCTCACCTAGTTGCTGTCTTGCTTGGTTGGACATGTACCTTTCATAATCGACATTCGACATTGGATTGAACTTGGCCCCCAACATCTTCTTGATTTGACGGTATGATACTTCATCAGCTGGTGACATTTTCTTTTTCACTTCTTTCACTCCATCACCTGCTAGGTTCTTTAAGTATTTGATGATCTTTTTGTCATCTACTTCTTCTAGAGCGTCTATGGAGTCATCGAATGTTTCGATCAAGGCTGTCCATATGGCACCAATATTCAACTTTTTGGCGGCATTGAACAGTGGTGGTGGTTTTAGGAAAGCGGCTGCGCTGTATTTGGTGCTACTTTTGGCCTCTGTTTGGCTTAGCTAGACAACTTTCGTTGCACCAAGCAATCCGTACCTTTGGCAAACACAACCCCTATTCTTGCATTTGGCTCACCACGCTCGATCGGAGGTCGTAGAACACCATCTTCTTTCTTGACGGTGAGTATTGATTCCGACTCCTGTACACGATCATCACTACTCTCCACTTTATGCCTGGTACCTGGTTGTCACTGCCTTTACCGCGTTCTGCTTTGAATCATTGATGGCTCTGTGTTACTCGGTGGCACAGTATCTCTTCTTTCGGCCTTACCAGTGAGTTTCTGGTGGGCCTTCCAATTGTGCTCCTCTTTATGGCTTCACCTCCTTCAAGGGGCTTGTGAGACCTGGAGCGGCGCTTTGACTCCACATGTGCCACCCTTGGGCTGCCTCTTGGGGCGCACGTGGCATGCATGAGCAATTTGCTGGACCTCGGCAAATTCTCAGGAAGAACAGTCTGGTATTTCAAGACACGTATCCCCTATCTGGTCGCCAGTTGTAGTGTCCTCACCAGCCCAGGCGCATGCAAAGGACCACGCCACACACAGAGCTCTGGTATGCACATCTTTATCCAACTACATGCTAGCATTAACTGAACGTACTGCATTATGAACTTTACTGACCACACTCAGACACCTCCCAACTGATTACGTAATGCTTGTAAGGAGTCCAACGGGGACCACTACAGTATTTGTGCACATAAGCACATGACACAACAGTAAACAAGGCCTGGGAATCCTGCCTCATTTCTATTATGTAGATCCTTTACCTTTCTCCTAGCCAATAGGAAGCTGTTGATGGGTGAAGGGCAGGACAGGAGTTCAACCTCTGGTTTCATTAGTGGTTAAAGGCTCAACATTCTCTTGCTCTTGGCGTGGGTGGGTGGGGGGCACGCTACACCTAAGGTTACAAGATGACCTCATGTCACAAAAGAAACACTCATTTAGAAATGATTTTTTCAGGTGAATTACTTCAGTTGGATTAAGAGAAGTGAACCAGGACTGCAACTCCCAGACTGCATTTGGTTACATTTAAACTGTTTCAGAAAATCCAGGAATGGAATACCGCGACATCTCATAACGTTAGCCAGCCCCTTCTGAGAAGCTGGTCTTACACTAAGGTCCGTCTATCGCTGCAGAGGAGGACAGGCCTACGGGGAAAAGGGAGATTCCAGGAGATGCGATCTTGAGGCAGAAAGAGTTTTGGAAGAGAAAACAACAGCAGTCCTTTCTCAGTCTTAGGTTTGCCTAGAAAGCTCCCCCGGAGCCAGTGCACCTCTGTTGTCGGACCAGCAGCACGAGTGAAAGGTGCCCTGCCGGGCACAGAGATTGCACCACTGCAGGTCGCACCTGCGTCACCTGCGTCACAGTGGCGGCTGGTGGGCTTGGAAAGTGGTGAGCGAAAGAAAAATGAGGGCCGGGGGTAGGTGGGGAATCTTTGTTTATAGCGCAGATCTCAAGCTGGGAACACATGTCCTGACTGAGGAAAGCAGCGCATGTCCTCCCAGCACCTACTCAACGTTCATTATAACTGCACATAGTCTGCTCTCATTATAAATACAAACATGGCGCCATGTCCGATGCACCACACACCTTACCTGCTATAATGCAGAAAACGTCACAAACACACACAGTTTGAAACTAAATGCATAGTATCAAGAAATGTAGTATTTTCTCCTCGAGAGCCCTTTGAAGACAGACACCCAGCACCAAAGACTTAAACGTAACCAGCAGTGACAGCAGGTGAGTAAAAGGCCATCTTAGTACACCCATGACGTGCATGTTTTACATTTATGCAAGAACCCCAGCAGCACGAAGTCCCACAAAAAGAGAAGAGAGCCTCGGAATAACAGAACATAGCATTTGAAAAGAAACAAATAAACGATACCAATTAAGATTTGGGAAGGCACACGACGCTAGGCTGAAAGAAGGGAGCATAAGATGCATTGTAGTGCCCTCATTTCAATAAATTCATAAAACATGCCCTCTAAGCCAAGCTGCTGGATGGAGCCAAGGCTTTGGTGTACAATGAAACACAGACAGGCAAAATAGAAATGTACACCTTTATGTCTCGAACTCCAGCAGCAGCCCCACTTAATAGAGGGTTAACAGCATTTTTCACCTCGAGGTTGCCAACCTTTACTCCAGTTCAGTGTGCAACAAGTTTCTGTCCCAGAAGTCCCTCCTAGGCCTGTTTTAAGGGCACGGCATCGCATGTAAAAATGCTGCAGGCCTGGGCCGTATTTTCACAAAAGTACACAATGGCAATTGACTGCACACAATAAAGCGTGCACAAACACTTTGATAAAGGGACACTGCTTCAATGCCTGGCAGAGTGGCAGTGGCACAACCAAACACATGTACATGTTTTAGGCCTGTCTGCAATATTAAATCCCGAAAATAACATGTCATTGTCACGATCATAGATTTGATGTAGTGAACACTGAGGAGATTAGGAGCCACATGCAGCAAGGCATGTAGTTATATTATATATATATATATATATATATATATATATATATATATATATTTTAGTGCGTGTATTTATACGAGTGTTACTGAGTCCAAATGCAACAGGGGTGCTTTAAGCAAGCAACGGAAGTGCCAGGGTCAATGGCAGGGGGCAAATCCCACCCCGAGGACAATTTCAAATAATCTGCGAGAGCGTGGACCACAGTTTTCGGATTTGCGGCCTGCTCCAAGGTAACCTACAGTACCGGCAATGGATTTTAATGAGCACACACAGTGAGATCTAAGGACGCTCTGATTGTCTTTATGGCAGGTATGGAGTAGTCAGACTGCCATTGATTTTGGAGGAGAGGTCAATCCCGAGGGAGACCCGGTATGTAAGTACGTGTTCCCGCAGCTCCACCCGTGACTCTCTTTTATTTCCGGTTAAGATTTGTTGGTGACACATTCCCGAAAGGCTTGCAATGAGGCCGGAGAAGAGTAGCCTTTTTGATTAGTTTATATGAGCGAAAAGATTGATGCATACGGATGTGCTAGAGCTTAAATGAGGTAATTGTATGGCAATTCCATTGTGATTCATAAAATTATTTATACGATACATAAAACACAGCTATGAATCAAAAAAATCAGAGAAACAGATAAAAACCACAAACCCAAAATTAACATTTAGCATTTATATAACTTAATATGCAATTGTGAACATAATAATGACCGCAACACAAACTTGGACAACGGACTTATTACAAAGCACCTCACAGCTATACTGCAATCCTATTAACACAAATGGTTCGTGCACACTTCTCAGCACCCGCTGCCCTTTGGTGCCACTGTTCACAGATTCAAGTTATATCACGTAAAGAGCAGTGCACCGAGAAAAAAAGTCTTTTTGATCTCTTTGTATTTTTTTCAATCCTTTATTTAACAAATCCAAATGAAATTTCGCTCAGCAGCAGCCAACGCGTTTCGTTCTATTTGGCAACAAGCCATGAGAACTTCTTCAGGGCTCTTTAATCTAACTACACAGACTCAGTGATTCAGTAATTAAAGTCCACAGTTCGTTCGTACAAATGGATGATTAAGTAACCTAGGGATGACGGTACATTTCTAGCTCGGCATCAAATGTTAAAATCTGCATAGCATGCCAGTCACTTTGTAAATAAGACTAGAGCTAGGGTTTTTGGCGTAGTCAGGAAGTGTGGCGCTCAGACTAGTATGCGTGGTGTAAATGTGAACTAGAGTAGGTACGGTGCTGCCAGGTCGGAGGATTTACCCAATAACCCCGGAGGTGTGTGAGTCACAGGACCCACACTGGGAAAATAAGCACAGTCCCGGGCACACGTAGTAAGGGTATAACGATAGTGTGACCGTATTGTTCGAATAACAGTTGTAGGGGTCGACACCTATTAGAGTTGAAAAGTTATTTAATGAAAAACAACTGAATGAACAATAAACAACCAGCCGACACGTGTTTCGTCACTCAGAGTAATCCGGTGACTCTTCAGGGCTGGGAAGGATACAAAAAATGGGGTGAGGGGGTAAAGGGAAAACAATAGGAAAACATCGAACATTATAATCTCTACAGGATCCAGGAGAAAAAGGGATCACCTAAAGTGCATGTGCTGTGGGCATAACAGCAGAGGCGCATGGCAATAAGTGACTTGGGTGTAGGTGCCGCTCTCATGGTGTAAACAACATGAATAAATGCGCGGGAAAAGACAAGTACATAGTCACGTGACAAGGTAAAATGTGGGCATCCGTGAGCGTGAATCACCTATAAACATCATGTACTCAGCGAATATGTGAGACTAAATCCATCACACAGAAAAAAAAAAAACAACATGGAATGTACAACATTGAAGTGGGGTGCGTAGGAGTCCTGGATGCGGTAGTGAGAATCCCAATCGGAATACTAAACTAAGGTGAGAAGAGAGACAGAAGCAGGGAGAGCGCATGGTTGAAAAAGAGAAAAGCATAAAAAAGCATAAAAAATCATAAAAAATGAAAGGGAATCAGGAGGTGGAGGAAAAAGGGGTGGGAAGAAAACAAAACTTGGAAAAGAAAGGAGGGAACTCAAAAGGGAAAGAGGAGGAAAGAAAAGGAAGAAGTGAGAAATTACCTGTTTAGCAAGAGTGAGGATAGAAAAAGCACAACCCTGCGGAAAGAAAAGTGGATGAACTGGGGCCACAGGGCGAGCAGACTAAGAGGGGAATCAAAAGTAAGGTGGGCAAAGCGAAGGGAGTAAAGGAAACTCACCGTAAGACCGGTGATAATTCCAACCCGGCTCAGGGGTGTACGCAAAGCACTAATAAAAGGAGGAGACGGTGCTCCACGTAGAGACCGGGCACGGGGTGCGTGCCACGGGATTAGTCGTGAAGCCTGTGGGCGGTGAGGGCAGTGGTGCCAAGGAGAAGTAATCAGCGGAATGTAGCAGGCGGGAGTACTGGGACGAAGGTAGAAGTATCAGAACTGCAATAAAAGTAAATATAAGGTCACGAGACTAGGGTTGAGGGAAGAAAAGAAAGAAAATTGATGCCGGTGGCGAAGAGTGGAAAGAAGGGTGGACTTACCAATCCAAGTAATCAGGTCCAGAAACTGCGGGAGGACAGGGTAAAAAGCCAGGTGGCGGCGGAAGTAATGGAGCTGGAAAAGACGGAGTAGTTGAAAAGGAGCAGCGGGGCTGGGGGGAGGCGGTATGGGAGCGAAAAACAATGAAGTGTGCAGAATCTTACCCAGGAGGAGATTAACGGCGCTCCATGAGTATGAAGCGTGCCAAGAGGCGGATAAGCCTGGAGGAGGACGAAGAGAACGTGAGTGAGAAAAAGGGGCTGGCGAGATGAGACAGACTGAAAACGGACTGGAAGCGGCAACAGAGGACGCCACTATACCTGTAGGGTGGCTCCGACGAAACCGGAAGCAGCTTGTGCCGAGGGATAGCTGGACTGGGACTGGGAAGGGGAGGGGTGTAATAATGGAAATAGGCACCATGGCGACTAGAACGCGCGAGGGTGTATCACGTGGTATACGTGTGTGAGGCTGCCATGTTGGGAGGGTGGAAGAGGGGGCAGAGGTGACGCGCTATGAAAAGGAATCTAGAGAAAGAGAGAGACGGACCCAAGGGCGGGGAGAGATGCTGGCGCCGGCCAGTTAGCGAACAAAGATTAAAGGTAATGGAAAAGTTCTCACCTTCTTTTGCGAATCTGTACATGGGTGCCCTGGAATCCAAATGGATCTGGAGCACCAAAGGGGCACCATGGGTTGACTCCATAATCTACTGGGGACGCTACATTGATGACTGTCTCCTACTCTGGTCTGGGTCACAATGTAAACTTGAAGAATTCTGCAGACATCTCAACACCAACGACATGAACACACGTATACCACGTGATACACCCTCGCGCGTTCTAGTCGCCATGGTGCCTATTTCCATTATTACACCCCTCCCCTTCCCAGTCCCAGTCCAGCTATCCCTCGGCACAAGCTGCTTCCGGTTTCGTCGGAGCCACCCTACAGGTATAGTGGCGTCCTCTGTTGCCGCTTCCAGTCCGTTTTCAGTCTGTCTCATCTCGCCAGCCCCTTTTCTCACTCACGTTCTCTTCGTCCTCCTCCAGGCTTATCCGCCTCTTGGCACGCTTCATACTCATGGAGCGCCGTTAATCTCCTCCTGGGTAAGATTCTGCACACTTCATTGTTTTTCGCTCCCATACCGCCTCCCCCCCCCCCCCCCAGCCCCGCTGCTCCTTTTCAACTACTCCGTCTTTTTCAGCTCCATTACTTCCGCCGCCACCTGGCTTTTACCCTGTCCTCCCGCAGTTTCTGGACCTGATTACTTGGATTGGTAAGTCCACCCTTCTTTCCACTCTTCGCCACCGGCATCAATTTTCTTTCTTTCTTCCCTCAACCCTAGTCTCGTGACCTTATATTTACTTTTATTGCAGTTCTGATACTTCTACCTTCGTCCCAGTACTCCCGCCTGCTACATTCCGCTGATTACTTCTCCTTGGCACCACTGCCCTCACCGCCCACAGGCTTCACGACTAATCCCGTGGCACGCACCCCGTGCCCGGTCTCTACGTGGAGCACTGTCTCCTCCTTTTATTAGTGCTTTGCGTACACCCCTGAGCCGGGTTGGAATTATCACCGGTCTTACGGTGAGTTTCCTTTACTCCCTCGCTTGCCCACCTTACTTTTGATTCCCTCTTAGTCTGCTCGCCCTGTGGCCCCAGTTCATCCACTTTTCTTTCCGCAGGGTTGTGCTTTTTCTATCCTCACTCTTGCTAAACAGGTAATTTCTCACTTCTTCCTTTTCTTTCCTCCTCTTTCCCTTTTGAGTTCCCTCCTTTCTTTTCCAAGTTTTGTTTTCTTCCCACCCTTTTCCTCCACCTCCTGATTCCCTTTCATTTTTATGATTTTTATGCTTTTTATGCTTTTCTCTTTTCAACCATGCGCTCTCCTGCTTCTGTCTCTCTTCTCACCTTAGTTTAGTATTCCGATTGGGATTCTCACTACCGCATCCAGGACTCCTACGCACCCCACTTCAATGTTGTACATTCCATGTTGTTTTTTTTTCTTTTTTCTGTGTGATGGATTTAGTCTCACATATTCGCTGAGTACATGATGTTTATAGGTGATTCACGCTCACGGATGCCCACATTTTACCTTGTCACGTGACTATGTACTTGTCTTTTCCCGCGCATTTATTCATGTTGTTTACACCATGAGAGCGGCACCTACACCCAAGTCACTTATTGCCATGCGCCTGCTGTTATGCCCACAGCACATGCACTTTAGGTGATCCCTTTTTCTCCTGGATCCTGTAGAGATTATAATGTTCGATGTTTTCCTATTGTTTTCCCTTTACCCCTCACCCCATTTTTTGTATCCTTCCCAGCCCTGAAGAGTCACCGGATTACTCTGAGTGACGAAACACGTGTCGGCTGGTTGTTTATTGTTAATTCAGTTGTTTTTCATTAAATAACTTTTCAACTCTAATAGGTGTTGACCCCTACAACTGTTATTCGAACAATACGGTCACACTATCGTTATACCCTTACTACGTGTGCCCGGGACTGTGCTTATTCACTTTGTAAATAAGTAATAGGGAAGATGCCCTTCTCGCTGCATGCCGATTTTGGAATTTGGTGGACCGCTTATCACGGCGGACTATATTATTGATTAGGGGCATCTTCCCTATTACTTATTTACAAAGTGACTGGCATGCTATGCAGATTTTAACATTTGATGCCGAGCTAGAGATGTACCGTCATCCCTAGGTTACTTAATCATCCATTTGTACAAACGAACTGTGGACTTTAATTACTGAATCACTGAGTCTGTGTAGTTAGATTAAAGAGCCCTGAAGAAGTTCTCATGGCTTGTTGCCAAATAGAACGAAACGCGTTGGCTGCTGCTGAGCGAAATTTCATTTGGATTTGTTAAATAAAGGATTGAAAGAAAATACAAAGAGATCAAAAAGACTTTTTTTCTCGGTGCACTGCTCTTTACGTGATATAATAATGACCGCAATTTATGATACAGCTGTGACTTAAACCCCCCGCCCCCTCCGCCCCTCACTCCTCCTGCGGAATCGATGGCACATTAATTAAGCTTACACCTCACAAAAAATATCACCCGTCGTTTGTTTGTTTAATTTTCAAAGTTAAACCACTTAGCTGTGTTGAAGGAAGCACGACGTCGACGACGAAGCACTGAAGCAGTTCTTTTTATTCAGAGCTATGCGGCAGCTGTCTGGCTCTCTTCATGCCAGAGGAAAAGGAGAGAGACAGCCTCCTCCCACCACGTACTGCACGTGTCTCTAAGCCAATCCAGACGCTGCTCCTCCTGTTACAGCAGCGCCTGGATTGGCTGGGGCAGACAACCTCGATGCTCATTACTGAGCCTGGGGGCTGCGGCTAGGAGTCACCCCTGGCTCAAATAAGTGCAGGTGGAGAGACTCAGAGCCCTCAAATGTGCGCATGTCGGGCTGGCCGGAGAGAGGCAGCCGTCCAACCCGACATACGCACTTGGGTCCCAACTCTGACGGTGTCAATCTTTCACTAATGTTGTAAGCCCCATCCCCTAAGGCTCGCACTGGCTTCTGCAGGAGTCAGGACCCGCCCTCAGTAATACTGCAACCAGCCCTGGCAGCCGCAGCAGAATTACACTATCAACTCAGCTCACATTTAATTTGGGGACCAGGGGGGCCAAAATACAAGTGGGGCAACGCCCCAATGCCCTAATGGAGGCACCACCAGCCCTCATGCGTCACAGTCTTAGGGGAGGATGCTGTGCGGCCTGCTAGGGCAGGGAGACAGGCACTGCCCAGGAAAATGAGAGACAGAGAAGAGGTGGCTGACAGGAGAGGGAACTGGAGGGGGAGAGTGGGTGGAGCTGGTCATGGGGCAAAGGAGAAGGGGAGGAAAGAAGGAGCAAACAAAGAGAGGGTCTAGCCGATGAAGGGGAGGAGGGAAGGCATCGCAGGGGAAAGGAGAAGGAGCGAGCTAAGGGATGGCGAGGAGAGAGGTTTTGGTGTTTGCAGGAGAGGGAGAAATCTCTGTGGAAAGGAGAGAAGGAACAAACTAAAACATGGAGAGAACGGGGCACGAAAGGAAGTAAGCGAGGCAGTAAACAAACGTATGGGGGGAGGGGGAATGAGCACCAAACCAAGAGATGGAGAAAGGGTAGGGAGTGAAAAAAGAGAATGGAAGAAAGAGTCTTGTATCGAAGAGGGGAAATAAGCAACAATTCAAGTGAAGGGGAGGACGGAAAGGAAAAGAGGGAGGGATGAGGAGGGAAGGAAGCCACAAACCAAACGATGGAGAGGAAGAGGTGAAAGGAAGCAGGGAAGGGAGAAGTGGGAAGAAAGAAACCTAGAAAGAAGAGAAGGAAGATGCATCAGCCACAATTCAACGGATGGAGGGAAGGCGTGAAAGAAAACAGAAAGGGGCGGGGGTAAGGGGAAAATCAGCTTAGCAGGGTGAGAGGAAAGGAGCAACAGACCTGTGGAGAGGAAGGAAGGAGGGAAGAAGGAAGGCAGAAGCCTAGAAGAAAGAGAGAGAAGCAGCAAGGGATGGGACGTGGAGGGAAGGACATGAAAGGAAGGGGCGACACCTAGAGGCGAGATGAAGGAAGGCAACGATATGGTGCAATGAGTGGTGAGAAATAGAAGAGAGGAAAAGGGGTCCGCCAGAGAGCGGGGTCAAATAAAACAAGCATCGGCATAGCCAATAGGTCTCGCCTTTGAGACCTTATAAGTATTTTGCCATGCAGCACGCATATATATAAAATAAGGGCCACTAGAAAACAGACGGCAGGCAGAGAGAATGCCAAAAATGTAGCAGAGATCAAACACGAGCTAAAAAGTTTGAGCTATTGACATTGTAAATGACAATGCCTTTTATTTTTGTTTTCGTTTTTAAAACATAAATAAAAGGCATTGTCATTTACAATGCCAATAGCTTAAACTCGCGTAAATGCAAGACCTATTGCATTGCAAATGCTTGTTGCTGTTGATCTTGAGGAATGTACACCTTCTACTGCAGATAAAAGTGAATGATCTATTCCCAGGCTGTACACTCGCCATAGTAGTGATGTTCATTAGTATAAAATCAATAAAAATGATTATTCTGACAGACATTTTAAAAACCTTTAAAAACTGGGAGACTTTTTTTTTATGAGAACCGGTGTGTACAAACATATTTGTCCTCCAGGTACGTTTTGGACTAAATAAACAGCACAACTGTCAGACATTACAGGAATCTATACCAAGTAATGCTTAAAAAATACAAATCCTGCTTTAAATGCATCCCTTGAGAAATCATAAAACTCCACTTAGGAAGCACAATCTTTTTCAGGCGTGCTTTAGATGGCAGCGTTTTTGTAAATTGAATAATGATTATTCTCACTATCTCTTGTCTGTCTTGTTTGCCCAGACGAACAATTCTAGTATTAATCATTATCACAAGTGACCGGTGAAACGGAGTGGTTTACATTAAAAGAGAAAAAATGACAAATGCATCTGGAAGACAACGAGTTGCCATTTCTCCTTCAACCGACAACATCTTGAAACGATTATGCTCCTCCTAAAAGAGGGAACTGCAGTGTACAATTAATTTAGCAGACAAACATATGTCTATGGAAAAACTAGATATGATGTGTGGAAATGGAATTCCGTCCCTCGCTTATCCCGTCACCTGACTGTTGTGACCTAGTTAGTGACTGCGCCAAAGTGCCTGAAAGTGACTCACTGCCTTTCATTTCCTGCCATCTACAACACAGACAGTAAATCGAAAGCTAAAAGAGGCGTCTGAAAACTGGCAGTGATGACATCGCCACACTACGAGTGCTGGAAGGGAAGTTTACTAATGCAGTGGCTTTCAGTTGTATCAGAATGCTGCAAATGGAGAGGGCTGATGAAATGCGGCTGCCCGCGGCCCCCGCAGGGGGCCACCCTAAACGGGCGGCCCCTTTAGTGCCATTTGGGCACTTCCCCACCCCCAATGATAATGCGGGACTCCAGGAGGAGTCCCCTTACCAGACGCGTCACTTCCGGCACGCAGAGGAGGTGGGGAGGTATTTATGCCTCCCCTGGCCATCTTGGCGTCCTCTTTGCGCCGGACACGCCGTCTGTTGGTCATGCTGCGGGTTGCTGCTGTCCGGTGCCCTGAGGTCGTGCTTTGGCGCGTTGTGAAGTGAGGTGAGTGCTATCAAAACCCCCCCCTAACCTGCCCCCGTCCCAGTCCCTCACCACAGCCCCGACCGCGGGCACAACTCAGCGGGCTTCCGCGGCGTTGGGTCTGAGGGATTGCCACTGGGACAGGGTCCCACACGGTTCATGGCCAGCGTGGTGGGACCCGAAGGGGGGGGGGGCGTAGCGCTCGTCCTGAACCAGGGAGTGTTTCAGCTCCTCCTGCTTCCAGTGATACCCGGTCCCTCCCGGCATCGGCACCCGCAGGGCCACAGAGGGATGCTGCAGGGGGCAGCAAGTGGGGCAGTGGGCACGACTGCGTGGTCATGCCGGTAACGGCCCATGTGGGATCCCCGTCCCAGTTGGTAATCAGGGGCTTGCTGCCCATGGTTTTCAGGAGATCGCGGTGGCAGTGCCTGGGATCAATCGGGGCTGATTGACTGAGACAGAGTGCAGGCAAAGGGGTGGTTTCTCGTCCTACCCTTCCGCCGCGCAGACCAGTCGTTCCACTGCGAGCTAGGAGGCTGTGGGTGGAGCGAGGATGAGGTTGCCGGGGAGTTGCCCATGTTATCCTGAGTGGCGCGGGCCCTGGAGTGCCGGCCATTTACCGCGCCACGGCGTGGCTCTCTGGTTGGGGGCTGCGGGTTTTAGTTGTTTAGAACCCTCGTTCCCCGCACTCCTCAGTCCCCCCAGAATGGGCATCTGCGCGCCGCGGCGCTGCTCCCTCGGTCCCTCACCCCCGCCTCTCTGGGTTGGGGGCCATTCTCCTTCCTCCGGTGGGGCATCCCCCTCCCTCCCCTGCCTGGCAAAGTGGGCGCGACGATGCAGCGCCATCACACGAGGCGAAGGGGGCGATGGCTGGTCAGGACACGGATATTGACAGCCCTTAGTGTTCCATGCCAAGAGCCGGACGCCCGGCCTCCGCCTGACCCTGCGAGCTGGCCCATGAACCCAATGGGTTCTACTCTCAGAGGCCGTTATTCCTTTGGGGGTACCCCGCCTCATAAAACAAGCTCCCCCCTCCCTCCACGGCCATAATTCGGCTGCCCGCTCAAGGTCCACGGGGACTGAGTGTGCTGGGCGTGACTGTGGCGCGCGACAGGGTCGGGAGGCGTGCAGTGCTTACCGGGTATGCGCGCGGGGATAGGGGAGAGGGAGACAGCCTCGTTCGGCCTGTTTGTCCAGGTCCTCCGATACCGGGAGGCCGCAGTGTCAGGGGGCTTCACCGTGTGCTCTCCTGACGTTTCCGACTGCACGGCCTCATCACAGGAAACTATCCCCGGGTTTTGAGTCGGCCTCTGCCTGGGGGTATGGTCTACTCGCGTGCCCCCGACCTCCCCAGCAGTAGCGCGGGTCTGAGCAGGAGCATTTGGAATAGAATAAAATCTAGAATGCCCTGCTCTCCCGTCCTACCTTCCTTGCTCACCGGATGGGAGCGAGCTGTCGGCAGGCGGCCGGTGATGGGGGCGGGGGAACTGGTAGTCGGCCTTGCTGTAGGCTGGGATAGCCCTGTTGTCCTGCCGGAATGCCCCTGGGTCATGTTAGGGAGTACGGGGGTTGGCTCACTTCCTCCCCCTGCTTTTAGACTGATCCTGCCCTCCATGGGGGTGTGGTCTTCCACGGGCCTGTGCTGGCCCAGCGCTGCCCACGGCTGGCCCCCCTGCCCACATGGCAAATGCTGGTCCTCGAGGGCTGGGGCCGTGGACACAATGCGGCAAGAGGGTTCGGGCCCACAGCTGAACCTGTATCGCGGGAGTTGCTGTCGGCCCGGCTCACGCTTTGGGCCCAGGGAAACCCTGTTTTCGGCGGTTCACTGCGCCAACATATTTGCAATGCTGGGGCCTAAATCTAGGCCGAACGGGAGCTTCAAAAGACACCCGACCGCTCAGCCGTCGTTAAATGGAGCTGGCCAGGCTCCCGGTCGCGCTGCGCATTGTCGTGGTTTCGACATGGTCCCTTGGTTCTCGCTGTGGTTCCCCCGCTGTTGTATTGCAGGGGACCCTGAGCTGGGAGGCAGCACCAGGCGACTGAGTTCTCGAGAAGGGCCTTTTTTCTATACTGCGAGGGTGCCATACAGGTGTTATGGCCACTGGGTGGCACTATTACCTACTTTGGCTGCGCGTAAACGATTAAATCTATTTATCGCGGTCGATCAAATGGGGTATTGTCAATCCTTTGTGGCACCTAAGGGAAGCGGTTCGGTATCCCTCTAATTTATTTGTTGGGCTATTCGTACTAAGTTCTCAGTTAAAGTGAATGCGGTGGTTTGAAGATGGTCCCATTTCTCATGCGTGCCCACTGTTTCTGTTTTAGTCTCCAGTCATCCTATCTGAGTAGTGCCACTCCAAGAATAGGGATGCTATTTTACCATTGCTAGGTCTGCCTTGACAACGTAGCTGCGTGCACTCCCATTGCTACCAATTCTTCATAATATACAGAGTTGACTGTGACTCACTGAGAGGGGTAGTCGCCTATCCTCAGGGGAGTGCCTTAGCACCAGATGGCACTGTCCCATGGTTGTGCTTTACGTTCGGTCGAAGGTGTCTACAGCTTGGCATGCTGGAGCCTACAGTGATCATAGTGGGGGCAAACCGCAGCAGGAAAACTACAGAGTCAGGTGCGATCTTATAGGCCCCAAAGTGCAGCTGCACGATTTAGAGGATTTCCGGCAGAGGTAGTGTGGACTTGTGCGATAGCTGAAGAAGTAAGGACACCCAATTCCCCCGGTGTTCCTCGGCAATTTGTTTAATTGTCTGGGTACTTGCGTTGCTCAGGCACGGGGTGGCGCAGAACAGGCAACGTCACATGATGTATGTTGGTGGGGTGTGTGCTATTAGGAGTACGCTTTGGCGGCTGGATCATTGGTCGCAGCGCCCTTATTTGGATGTACTAGGAGCATTTTGTTTACGAACATGTGCTCACTTGCCAACTGCTATTCACGTGTCTTTTGTTTGTTTTCCCCATGAGGATGTAATTTAACTGGGGCACTTGCGTTTCCCAGGTACGGGATATGTTCGGTGGTTCACGGACACGCTTTGGCTGCTGGATTATATGGGCGCAGCGTCCTTGCTAGGTGGAACAGCCCTAGTTCCTGCATAAGGGCGATAAAGCATTCTGTTCATAGCCAGTTGTGGGCACAGGATTACATCACTGTGTTTGGGCAAAAGATTGAATTTTAATAGCACACAGGTTAGGTGTTTGATGTCACCGTGGACCGGCAGCTGTAAACTCCGGGGTATCGCTCCAGGTCTACCGGTGTTCGTTCTGCATGAAATGACAGTGTATGAGCGACGGGAAGTCGTTTTCAGCCTTCATTATTCGCAAGGTGCACTCAAGGTTTATGTAGGGGCCGTGGTTAAGGTGGGGTCCTTTCAGCAGGGCCTTTGTGAGTGACCTGCACAGCGGATTGCCTGGTGGTGGTGCCTTTCCTTGGAGTTGGGATCCCCGGTACAAACTTCGGCTTGTCCCGTTGGCGGCTGTGGGGAGCGTGCGCTGTGAGCAATCAGTTTAGTTTTATTGCATTGAGTGAAGACTTTGCTGCTTTGACAACAAGGTCCTTGTGCCACCAAGGGATGGAACATGTGTGCATCTCGCAAGGCGCCTCCAAGCCCGGAAATGCGCACTAAAGCTGCCTTAAACCTTAGTGGTCTTAGAGTTTCTCGTTGGTCTAATGGGTGTAATTACTGATATCGACATGTCTCCCTCATCTTCATTGCTTGATTTTGCTCTCAAGAAAGTGTCAGGCATAGTCATCTCAATGTCACTCATAGATGTTTTGGGATTATGAAAATGTAAGGCATAGCAATCTGAAACATTGGCAGCTATGGATGGGGGCGGCTAAGCTCTTGGTTGGCTATGCAGCTGAGCTATAATTGTGGCTTTTATCTGATGCAAGTAGAAGCATTGACTAAGCCAATAGATGGGCTTGTTGTAGGTGCAGTGCTCCTTTTGTAATAAATATAGGGACGCAATGACAGTGGCTAAATACCAGGCAAGGGCATGGCACTGCCTTCCTCAACAAGCGTGGGGGGCGCTGACGCGTTAAAAACACGACATCCTGGAGGTTTGAGGTCAGGAGTGCATATACTTGTAATCAACAGCACAAGCTGTAGTACTACCAGCTGCTCTGGGGCCAAATTATTGGGGGCACCTGTTTGCAACAGCCTTTAATTGGCACAGCTCAGTGCTTTCATGCCCACTGTGGGAAGGTTCTGAAAGTGCACTTAATTGGCACCAATGCTTTAGACTTCTATTCCGTCCCACGAGTCCTAGTAGTGTTCCCACTAAGCGGACGCTATTGAGAAGTTGGAAACATGGCGACTGATATTGGCACGATTGCCGAACCTCGCGTGTGCCTTACAAAATCAGGTTCAACAGCATAGGTACTAGTGGAGAAATCCCAGCAAATGGAATTTGGTTGACCAGAAAGGAGAGAACTGGTTGACATGTTGGGTAAGGGGTGATCTAGCCAGCGTTTTGGGGCGTGATCTCAGCCCCCCTCCCATTTGTGTTGTCATGGCCGCGGACTGCTCTTTTGTGCGATTGTGGGGGGCAGCCTGAGGGGGTAGAAGCTGCACCCTAGTCCCGGCATGAAGCCACAACACTTTGGTGATATGTGTTGCCTCAGTTGGGCTTGAGGTAGTTATGATATGCGCCCTGCTACAAGTGTTAGTAGGGTACACTGCTGATTGAGTGGATGCATAAGGTAGTATGCTAAGTACAGTTCCTACCAGCAGCAACAGGGTTGTGCTAACTGAGCTGTAGGACGGTGGCCCGATTGACCTAGTGAGTTATGTAATCCCTGTGATGTCATGATGAGGTTTGGTAGCACAGGGTAATGGGGGCAGATGGAACTAAGTTTCTCTTGAATGGGCGATGCGAAGGGTAATTAAAATAACCTGGTATGGAGTCTCTTCTGTAGTGTGCCACTGTGGGAGTGCGGTTGGCACATTAAATCTACACTGCCTCTGGGATAAGCCGAAGTCTCTGCCTAGCCACCTACAGGGTGGGCAGGTGTCAGTTTAAGTGTGTACTCCCTTCTCCTGTCTAGAGAGGTGGGTTCGGCCAGGCTTAGGTGCATACCCTAGCCAACCAGAAACTCCTTTTACAACATTGGTAGAGAATGCCTAGGGGTTGTTTGCAGCCCATTCGCAACCGCCCCACCGGGCGAATGTTTTAGGCCACAAGGTTTGTGGGGGGCTCTTGTGTGGGAGCCTGTTGAAGAGCTAAGGTCAGGCTAGGATGTCTCACGCTTTCGCCGCACTGTTGAGTCCCAGTCATGAGCGGATTGTATCAGGGTGAGCTGGCTGTGGGTCAGGAAGCGCCAAAGCATAAGTGGCACTGAGCGGCTTACAGCCAGATGCGTTATCCGATGCAAGGGGCATCTGCTAGACCAGAGCCCTACTCAGAGGTACCGCCTTTAGTGCTTGGAGGTCTGTTGACACCGCCTTTCAATGGAAGCCATTGTCTAGCGGGCTGCTCTGAGCAGAGCATTTGCAGGCGTAAGTAACAGTATCAGCTACCAGTTCAGACGTGCATCTTTCACTAATTTACTCAGATTCTGGGACCGGAAGTAAGTCGGGCTGGATAACTCTTCTAACTGCATTGGCACATCTTGTCAGGAGTGATTGTCGGGGATTGCACTTCAGCCAGGTAATGTTAGCACCCATCCACACCAAGCCGATTGTTTAAGGTCACCCTGGGCCGCAGTTACACAGCCCAGTATTAGGCCCTTGTGGAGGTCAGTGCCATGAATTACTAAATTGAACTGAACAGGAGGCTTGACTGTGGGAAGCACCAGCAGAAGTTTGGGGAGAGCTAGACTCCACTCATGGTCAAGGTGCAGGTTTAAGTAGTGGAGTTGGCACTCTTATTTGACCAGGGGTTCGATGCTACACGAGGGCATTGCCGCGTGCGGCCAGAGCACGGGCATTGTGTGTTTCCCAGGGGGCAGCAAGTGAAGGCAAGGCTCCTTCCAAATATGGCACCAGAACACAAGGTAGTCTGGGCCAACTTGTCTGTTGGGTGACTTGTGTAGGCTCCTGTGTAGTGGTCACTCCACGAAGGGGTGAGTTGTCTTCAATAGTGGGCACAATACATATATTGTTTCAAACCAGATTTGACACCATTGATGTGTTCACCAGGGTCTAGCAATCAAGAGGTCTGTGGAATTGTCTGGTCAACGGGCGAAGTAAGTGCACTCTAGAACCAAGGTCAGGTGACACAGGAGGATGGAGGGTGATTAAAGGGACACAGGTGGTGTGACGGCAAAGCGAGACTGTCAGCTTATGCTGGGTAGGAGGTTCCGTATCACCAACCAGAAGGGTGCCATGTGGCAAAACCAGTAAATAATGTTTAAGAATGATATAGATGCTGGTCAGGAGAGGTTTGTCAAAGGTATTACACTTATGCCTGGCATTCACAACCCATCCACACCAAGCCTATTGCCCAGGTCCTGGGCCGCATACACACAGCCCGGTACTAGGCACCTGCGGTTGTCAGGCCATGAGTTACTAAATTACAACTGTACAGTGGGCATACTTGCTGACCGGGAAGTATTGCTACAGCCTCCAAGGGCTGAATAGTCAGACACCAGTCGCCTCAATCACAAGGAACACGACCATCATAACTCGAATCTTTGCCTTGAGAAAGCCCTCGGCCGATGGGACTCACGGGCGAAACACGTGTCGGCTGTTTTTGTCTTATGCCTGTTTTGTCTTATGCATGAGAATAAGAATAAACACTAGGCATTTGAAACCTACCAAAGAAATATTGGAAATTATTCCGTCTACTAAACACAAATTAAGAAGGCACAACCCTCCACCCCCTACCTAAACCAGTAGCAGTGAGTGTGGTTTGCCCACAGTGCAGTTGTTAGAAGAATTTAAATTCCATGTACAGGTTATACTGAACTTGCTACCAGCGGGTCTAGTGTGTGAGCGGGTTAACTGCTTTGAAAAAGGCATAAAAGGAGTATGGCATAACGCATAGACCACCAGGAATTAAATCGGGGACCAGCTACTCTTACACATGGATTTCGGTGGAGGGCAATTAAGTCCGGGGTAACCAAGTGTACCGGGTCGAGTGCTTTGCATCTTGGGTCAAAGCGGGTTGGCACACAGGGGGTGTCTAGGATCGTCCAGGCACACTCTGCAGTGTAGAATGCAAAAGAACTGCACGTTGCCACTATTGTGAGTGTGACAGATGCAACAATTTGATCCCGGCCAAAGCAAACCAAGGTTCTTATGGTCAGATGCACAACATGCAACCGTTCACTCCAGCTTCACTGAAGGTAGTCTGTTAGCAGAGGTATAGAACGGTGACGTCTTGCGCCAGGGTGCGGACATTGCACGGGCGACACAGCAGATAGGCTGCTGTCAGACGAGGGTGCTTGCGGGCTAGGAGGCCAGGCAATGTAGCAGAACCAATTCTAAGGACCTTTCTCCCCCACCGGACTGCCCGAGAATGTGAGTGCTGTGGGATTTGCTATGTTACAGGTATTTTCCTGCCCACACAGGGGCAGAAGGGTACATTGCAGGTATCTGCACAAATAGAGTGGGGGCAAGTACCTACAGACGGTGTGCACCGGTAACCCCAAGAGGGTGGTGTTAAGATCAAAATCTCGCAGCGGCAAGTTAGCCAGGTGGCATGCGTCAGTTGGTTAGGCCAGAATGTGTGCCGTGGCTCCAAGAGCGGCTTTAAATGTGTTGGAGCTCTATCGCTGACCATTCCAGAGCACACACTGCACCTCGGCCCAGTAGGTGAAGACCATATGCTCAGGTGCGGCTTGATCTTGTGGAGGGCAATATTCCCTGGAATAACAAGGTACTAGATCATCAGCTGGGTTGAACATCAAGGGTCACAGCTGGTTAGCAGGTATGTGTGTATCTGTCATCGTGCTTTAGTTAAGCAAGCCTGGTAGGTGGCGTAAGCTGTCACTCCAAATGGTTGCTGTGACGGCAGTAGTGTGCGCTATGCGATCAGTCCTGTTCGCCATGGTTTATTAATCACAAAGGTCGGTGCACATGTCTGGTCAACTTCAACAAAGAGGGTGCGCTCTGCTCCCAGGGCAGGTTATGGGTTGCTTCAGTTAAGCATGAAATGCCCCGCCTGCACAGCCAGAGTATATAGCCTGGTTGTGGAAGCGGTCTTCAAGCAAGTGTGCTGCTGTTCCATGTATTGGGGAAACAGGTGTTAGGGAGCATGAACTGCTAGAAGGCCTGCAACTTCAGATTGCAGGAGGTGGGAGCCACATCAGCTTGAAGGGTAACATAGCGATGTTTAAGAGTAGAGCTCCCTCCTGAGAGGCCATCACACTCTTGCAGGTCATGCGAGGCACTGGTACATTCCCAGAGAAGGATAAACCGCTCCATGCGCAAGTTTGCAGAGCAAGGGGCTTTGGCTTCATCAGGCATGAGCTATGCCGGGCGAACACCAAAGGTTAATTTGACAATGTTGGGGTGCACTTGGCACAGGTGGGCTTGGATCTGTCCCTACTGGACATGAAGGAGGCCCGGGAAATTGCAGGTTGCAGTGAGACAGGAACCGTTTTGGTGGGGGCTCTTTAGGCGACGGTGGCCGCCTCCAGAGCTTTGGCGGAGTTACAGGGCGATCTGGAAGCATATGGGTACAGAAGGGTACCTCTGCAAGAGCACAATAGGGGTGCCAGAGCCAAATCCCAGGAGCCTCAGGGGAGAGTCCTGGAGTAATTACGTCGGCGCCCCGTTAGTCCTTCGGGCGGTTGTGGGCCTGAACAACCGGGGGCTTGCCTTGCTACGCTCCGCCCTGAAAGGGGCGTGAGTAATAAGGGACCAATGTGTCACATGATCCAGTAAGGGGATCACCCCATAAGGGTAGCGCTGATTGGTTACTCCACAGTGCTTGGCTCATCAGGCGGGCAGGGCAGCATAGGTTGGTACAGATGCCTGCCCTTGGATCGCCCGTAAGATAACTCACCATATTGCATACTTTTGTATGGAATAAACCTGCAGCAATATTTTTCCCAAACAAAAGTTGTGTTGTGTATTTATTTATGCATGCATTCCCTGTTGTGGTGTGGGCGGGGTGTGTTGCCAATAATGGGACTATGCGGCTGCCTGCGGCCCCCGCAGGGGGCCACCCTAAACGGGCGGCCCCTTTAGTGCCATTTGGGCACTTCCCCACCCCCAATGATAATGCGGGACTCAAGGAGGAGTCCCCTTACCAGACAGCGTCACTTCCGGCACGCAGAGGAGGTGGGGAGGTATTTATGCCTCCCTGGCCATCTTGGCGTCCTCTTTGCGCCGGACACGCCGTCTCCCACCCTACCGCTTACCCGGCGTGGGGTTGGCAGGCGAAGTACATAGAACGTTGTAATGTTTTCTTTCTCGTTGCAGGCGGAGTTACAGGGCGATCTGGAAGCATATGGGTACAGAAGGGTACCTCTGCAAGAGCACAATAGGGGTGCCAGAGCCAAATCCCAGGAGCCTCAGGGGAGAGTCCTGGAGTAATTACGTCGGCGCCCCGTTAGTCCTTCGGGCGGTTGTGGGCCTGAACAACCGAGGGCTTGCCTTGCTACGCTCCGCCCTGAAAGGGGCGTGAGTAATAAGGGACCAATGTGTCACATGATCCAGTAAGGGGATCACCCGATAAGGGTAGCGCTGATTGGTTACTCCACAGTGCTTGGCTCATCAGGCGGGCAGGGCAGCATAGGTTGGTACAGCTGCCTGCCCTTGGATCGCCCGTAAGATAACCCACCATATTGCATACTTTTGTATGGAATAAACCTGCAGCAATATTTTTCCCAAACAAAAGTTGTGTTGTGTATTTATTTATGCATGCATTCCCTGTTGTGGTGTGGGTGGGGTGTGTTGCCAATAATGGGACTAAAGACCAGCATTCAAAAACGCTTTATTTCCGATGTTGCAATCGGATAGTAAACATTTTGTTGTACTGTGCCGTTTGAGAGATTACGGCAGGGTTTGGTTTTTGATGCAACATGAGGCGCCTTTGGCTGGAAAAGTGAATTTGCGGCGCTAGATGTTTTCTCTAGCTTATGTTATCTTTCAACTTTGGGGGGAGGGAAACGCTGTGAAAGCGGGCAATAAACAAGGAGACACTGCAGCTGCTGCCCTGCACGCCGCTGCTCGCTCCCGAGGCAAAACGCCGTGGGAGTGAACATTTCAAAAGAGGTGGGACATGCACCCACCTTTAGCCATTTGCATGCTTTCATTATAGAAAGACACACGCAAAAGCCAATGAAATGTGTGGGAGGAGTCAGACCCACACGGAGTAGCTACAAGAAGCCTCGCAGAGCAACGCATGCGCGCTGCTAGGCTCGACCTAAAAAGAGAATCGCTGGTGAAAAAGGGAGGAGACGGTAGACAAAGTTAAAGAAAGGTGAAACGAAGGGAAGTATAAAAAAGAACGGAGAGAGACAATAAGCCGACAAAAGAACACATGGGAAGTGATGCAAGGCAGAGAGGGTAAAGGAAGCAAGGGGTGAGGGTTAAAAGCAGAGGAAGGGAAGGAGAGAGAGTATAAGAGGAATGAAGATGTAAAGAAAGAAGGAGAAATAAAAGGGGTGAATAAAGAGAGGCAGAGTAGGGAAGAGAGGAAGGTGGGAACAAGACAGCAGAGGAGAAAAGAGAAAATAAAAGAGAAGGAAGAGGTGAGTGGTCTCAGCTGAAGGATAAGATGGAGCACATAAGCGAGGGGAGGAAGGCACAAGAAACGGAAGGTATAATACTAAGGATAAAAACCGATTGTACTGCACCAGGCTGAAAAGCAAACAATGACAGAGGGGAAGAGAGGGTGCTAAGAAAGAAAGAAAGCACGAGGAGGGCACAGAGGTAGGAAGGAAGCAGTTGGAGGGGAGAGAGGTGAGAAGAAAGGAATGAAGCACGGGGAGGGCACAGAGGTAAGAAGGAAGCAGGTGGAGTGGAGAGAGGTGAGAAGAAAGGAATGAAGGACAGGTAGGGCTCAGAGGTAAGAAGGAAGCAAGTAGAGGAGAGAGAGGTAAGAAGAAAGGAATGAAGCATGGTGAGGGCACAGAGGTAAGAAGGAAGCAGGTGGAGTGGAGAGAGGCAAGATGAAAAGAATGAAGCATGGTGAGGGCACAGAGGTAAGAAGGAGGCAGGTAGGGGACAGAGGCAAGAAGAAAGAAATGAAGCATGGGGAGGGCACAGAGGTAGGAAGGAGGCAGGTAGGGGAGAGAAGCGAGAAGAAAGGAATGAAGCACGGGGAGGGCACAGAGGTCAGAAGGAGGCAGGTAGGGGAGGGAGGCGAGAAGAAAGTAATGAAGCACAGGAGGGCACAGAGGTAAGAAAGAGGCAGGTAGGGGAGAGAGGCAAGAAGAAAGGAATGAAGCACAGGGAGGGCACAGAGGTAAGAAGGAAGCAGGTGGAGTGGAGAGAGGCGAGATGAAAGGAATGAAGCACGGGGAGGGCAAAGAGGTAAGAAGGAGGCAGGTAGGGGAGAGAGGCGAGAAGAAAGTAATGAAGCACGGGGAGGGCACAGAGGTAAGAAGGAAGCAGGTGGAGGGGAGAGAGGTGAGAAGAAAGGCAGAGAGAGATCAAGAATGGAAGGAAGTAGGTGGAGGGGAGAGAAGGGTAGAAAGAAAGGAAGAAAGCAGGGAAGGAAAGATCGACATGAGAAGAAAAGAAGTAAGCATGGATAGGGAGAGAGGCGAGAAGAAAGGAAGGCAGAGAGGCTGTAGGAAAAGAAGGAAACCGGAAATAAGTAGGGAAGTGAGAACAAGTGAACAAAGTTGGGAGAAGGGATGGAGGGGTGCAAGAAGAGAAAGGAAGCAGTGTGAGGGAGAGAGAGTTGGGTAGGGGAAGGAAGCAGGTGGGAGACAGATTGGTTGAAAACAGGGAAGCAAGAGAGGTTTGGTAGAATTTAAACAAGCTTTGGCAATGCCAGTAAGTCTGGCTTATAAAATGAAAATGCCTCTACAGTCATTGATAGGTTTAGGCGCTCAATAAGGCATTGGACAGGTATTCTGTCACTCATCAATGCACCTATGCATTCATTCATATACCCTAGGCTATAATTGGAATGAAAAAACAGGGGTGTGTGGGATCTCTCAAAGATGCTTGGCTTAAAAAACACTTAAGCTCAAAAATCTGTGCTTAGCATAGTATGCTACCCGACTGGTTTTTTGCTGCTTCTGTCATTACCTCCAGCTATATAATAAAACAGGTAACATTACACCTACAACAATCTAGGACTATTGGCTTTGTCAGTGGTTGCTAGTTGCATAAGATAAATAAGCAAGAACTATGGCTTTGTTGTTTGTGTGGGATAGGTTATGGTGTAACGGCCAGAGATGCCGGCCTTGGCGCTCAGAAAGCAGGTTCTAACCTTAGGTTGCCTTAACATCCTATGATTAAAAAAATGAATGTGTCCTTGTATAATGTAACTGGAGTTCATGTAAAGCACTCCAATACCTTCGGGCCAAGTTCATGCTATATAAAATTGCAAAAACAAAAAAGGTTCTGAAATGATGAGACTGTGAAAAAACTATAACGAGTCTCATTTAAGTTACATCAAATGCAGTGAAGGGTGTCAGTGCTGCAGAGTTTTTAAAAAAAGCTCCATGAGGGTGAGGGCAGCAATGGAGAGCCCAATAGAGACCCATCTCAGCACCTGCTTTTTAGAGCTGCCAGTGCTGGGCACCGGAAGGACCCGGCCCACTTAAAGCCCTGCATACACCCACTAATTCCTGCATTCACCCACTTATACAACCACAGACACTAAATCTCAACAAGATAAGTATAATAAATGAAAGTAATAAAAGTACAAATATGAAAACATGCTGTCACTTAAACATGTTGAAAACATGCTTGCAATGGGAAATAAAATTAGACACAGCAGCAGATGGCTGCATTGCAACAGTACTTTACATAGTGTATCATTGCCCTAAAGTTCCAGCATGGCCACCATGTTTAGAACCAATGTTTTGCAGTGGAGGCTGGCAACAATTGAAAGTGGTAGGGTGAGCGAACTGACACTGAGAAACCAGCAATGCCTTTAGGCTCCGTGCCAAAGTGCTCAATCATGGCATATTATAAATAGGGCTCCCGGTTTTATAGTATTTATTTTTTTGACATTTCCGTCTGTATTTATTCATATTTATTTTTTGCTAATTTTATCTGTATTTATCCATATTTATTTTAGGTTTTGTGAAAAAAATTAAGCTTAACCTGGTATATTTCTACATTTATTTAACCAATAAATAAGCACTCATGCTTGAAACCTGCCAGGTTTCAGTGATATGAAGACCCACAGAACATAAATCAATGCCCTTATATGAGACTATTCAAATATCATTGTCAACCATGTGCATATCTACTGCTCTTTAAGCCTCTTTACTAAACTTAATTTCTTTTTTAACCCCCTTACCTATCAATCCACACAGCTATTTGCCTGGCAGTCATGGAAGAAAGTATTTAGAATCGCTCAAAAATCAACCCAATTTCCGTTTTTATCCACATTTAAAAATAAATACAGACAAGGAAATAAATGTTTTTCTGTCTGTATTTATCTGTAAAAATCAGTAAAAACGGAAAACAGGGAGCCTTAATTATAAACAATGTTTGCAACAGGCCATGAATGACAGCTCTGGAGCGGAGGCTGAAGGCAGTGCGAGTTTCTCACAGTGCCTTGTCAGTGTGTGAAAAAGGTGCCAACTGCTGACTCGAGAAAAAGTCAATACAATTCATGCAATAAACAGTAACTTAATCGCTGACATGTGTTACATTAATGTTTTAAACTGATCCAACCCAAAGCCTGTGTGTGTCTGTGTGAATGTGTATATATATTTTTTTAAATTAATTTTTTATTACAAGATCCTGGAAGATAATAAGAACTATTACAGCTCAAATCTTTACACCTAGGGTTTGTCAAAGAAGGTAATCAACACCAAAACCTTGCTTAAAAAGGTAATCTGCGATCCATGTCATGAAATACATGTCTGCAGGCTTTAACACACTGCAATAACAAACCACCCTTGACAGTCTGTTGCTTTAATATATGAATTTCACAATTAATAAGTCAGACCTCTTGCCTTTTTTGTAACTTTTCATAATAAAGAGATCAGACCTATGACATCTGAAATAACATTTCTCAATTAATCAATTGGGAATCTCGCCTTTATCACTGCCTCGTCATCATGACCATCTTAGACCTAATGCATTGATCATAAGCATTCCCACATGGCAGCCATCAGGTATACCGCAATACCATTACACATATGTACAAAATTACCATTTTGAAAACAATATAAAGTCCCTCCCCTCCTAAGAGGGTCTAATAAGGATTAGAACAGTGTGATAAACCATCAGCCTCAGCATTTCCCTGGCGCAAGGGTCCACTTTGATGATCTCCTGGTCAAGAACAGAGGTATCAGGACAATAGTTATCCCTCCTTTCTCTTTTCTCCTGCAGTTTGATGGAGATGCCTCTGACCACCTCCATTGATACTCTTCATCAAGAAGCAGACATGCCCTGAAATTCGGTTTGATGGAATGATGGCAATTTCCTGGCACATTTGGTTGTTGGGTTGGGAGTCAATGTCCAGCCACTTGTAGAACTGTTCGAAGTTGACCCTGGTGACCATTCTCACATTCTTTGTCCTGACGTGTCCCTTGTTGACTGAAGCGAAGTCTGCCAATCTCCCACAGTCCGACGGCATTTAATGCACATTTGACACTGCAGACAGCCCGCAGTAGATCTCAACTCTGCAGATGAAACTTGACTTCTCCACAGGCTTGAAGGCTTGACTGTTGAGATAGTTTTCAATGGCTTACTTCATGGATGTATGAGCATACACTTAATATTAACTCAGACAAGAGAGTGGTAGCAGGTTTGGGTATCCCTCCACCACCAAAACCTCTGCATAGTGGCTTTCTAACTTTGTGCCACCACTATTTGCCTCAAAGGTCCTGAACCCATAAGTCCTTTTTGTTTTTGACAACTGTCTCTCTTTTAAACTTTTATTTCTCAGGTGAGGGGCACACGCACACATATATATATATATATATATTACAATATAAACTGGGGGTAGTGGTGGCATAAGAAGTCGCACCTCAGAGTAAGAACAATGTTTTTGGGTGTGGGTAACGTAATATTATTTTGGGTTCTGTACAACACAAGTCTCGGTGCTGATCGAGGTAACAGGACACCCCACTACCTAGGGTGTTAATGCATGACAATCTAAACAGATTCCCGTGCTAAAGCTTAATTTAACAGTTGTACCCCGGCACTTCTATTTATCATTTCATTTATACTCGTATTTTGAGCATCAGTTTTGCATATATTTCAGGCAGCTCAAATCACAGGAAAAACAAATATTTGCATTTGAAAATGCATAAATGTAATGATACGGACCACTGCATATCAATGCATTCTTTTTTTGAACATTTGTTGTAAACATTTATACATAAAAGAACAGCATGGTCCGGAGATGAAGGAACGAAGCACACACAACAGCCGACACGTGTTTCGTTACATACGTAACGTTTTCAAGGCTGTAAATAATATTAATTACATGAGTATATATTTATTTAAAGAACCACTTAATGTATATATTTTAAACAGTGAAAATTATGTATAAATGGGTGTTCTTGATAGAATATCCGAGTAAAAGCAAAGGCCCAAAAGGTCAAAGAGAAATCTCAAAGTGATGTGCAAGAGTAGTACAAAACTGGCTTAGAGAGCGCCGTCGTACATCTACACACGAAGAGCATAACACATATGCAAATGCATGCAGAACACAGAATTATGTGCTGGCTAATGTTAGAAAAGTAACCATGCCCAAGATAAGAAGCCCCCTGTGCATTCTATTCGAAAAGAAGTCATTGGAAAGTATCTGTGCAAAAGCGAAAGGAGAAGAGGCAGGATCCTAACCTTGAAAAAAATTAAGCATATAGCTCCTCCAAAGTTTGATGATCATTCAAAGCTCACAGATAGGCATAAGGATCTATGCCTTGTTGTAGTATCCTACATGCCTATGAGACAAACAACAGTAATCAGGTCGACTAAGGAAAAAATTAAATTCATGTAAGCTTGGGAAAGTACTAGTGCCATTCTATACCTGGAGGAACTAAAAACACAGCGCAATGTCTGCTCAGGTTTTTTGTGACGCGACAAACCGGTCCCAGGTAAGAATATAAAACTGGTAATGTAATGAGAAGTTTCATTATTAAAAATGGTAGGGCAAAGAAAGTATACAAACACACAATTTCAAGATAACTAAGTGGTTGAAGTCGATATAGGGAACAAAAAAGAAGAAAAGTAGACTTACATAAGTTATTTTCGATGTTTTAGTCAAAAGCAAATGGAAAAGAGAACCGGGAAGTGGGCTCCTCTTTGCGTCACATAAAGTTGTCGATGAGGCCAGTAAGTCTGCCCATCAATTAAAGGACTATAATATGTCCCTCTAGAGAAAAAAACGGAAGGAGAAATATTTGGAAAAATTAGTAGTAGAACAACGCGTCATCGAAAAAAGGGGGGATGTACGTTTAATAAACAGTACTATCTGTAAACAACCATATCGTATTAAGCCAATGTATGGAAAACGAAGTTCTTGTATAAAGATTTTGCACTTGAGCAATCACAGTGCGTGTACATTCAAACTTGAAGTCCTCTAAATTGAGACTCAAGTAAAAGAGAGAACCATATTTACGCCGACTTACTTGAATTCCAAGTATTGTCGTGAGTAAGTTCAGGGCTATGTTGAGCCACTATGGAAAAAAGGCACCCCCTAGTTGCTTTCAGGTCCAAGAGGAGGGGGAGGCAAAATAACTAACAAAGAAAACCTCTAGTCTGACCTATATTTCTTTTAGTGTGGCCATGCTAGGCTCAAAATTACCACAAACCCACCATAACTATTGTGCAGAACAATCAATCACACAAATAATTGTATTTATTATTTTATTGAATTTCTTAAATATTTCTTTAAACACAATCTTTTTTTTGTTATTTCTTCATTATACAAATGATTTAAAAGATAAGTTCATCATTATCTGCACATACATTTGATCAAAAATTACATGTGATGCAGTATAAGTCAATAGATGAATGAACACATAACGTCACAGAAACCTTCAACAAATCATTCTCACCATTCAAACCTACTCATTCAATCTACACTCAAAAATAAAAAAGAGAGATTCAACCATATGAGGGATCCAAAATGAATCTCAAATAGAGAAGCCGGGGGTTATCTTTGGCCAACCGATACCGGTAATCACGTTCCACATATATCCGCAATATTTTTAGCTGATGGTACACAACATGCAATGAGGAAACACATTTTTCGCCGTAACCGTACGGTGGTTTGAGCAGGAGACTCGCCGATTTACAACTGAACTGCCACACACCGAGCTTTAAAGCATCCTGGAAGCCCTAAAAAAATGAAAAATAGTGGCCCGGAAGACTCGCCTCATCACACATTAAAAAGGGGGGGCCCGATAGAAGGCCTCAGTGAGGATCTAATTAGCATTTCTGCGAATGGGAGCCAATTTGTTTGCTCATTGCATGTTGTGTACCATCAGCTAAAAATATTGCGGATATATGCGGAACGTGATTACCGGTATCGGTTGGCCAAAGATAACCCCTGGCTTCTCTATTTGAGATTCATTTTTATTTATACCTTGGTCCTGAGGAAGGTGGTTCTTCCACTGAAACACGCGTAGACCAGCAATACATATGGGGAGTGGTCCTTGAGAGACAGATTCATCAGAGGTGTTTGATGGATGTGATTTTTATCACCAACAATTACAGAACCTGTCCCTATTAGATTCATATTGGATCCCTCATATGGTTGAATCTCTCTTTTTTATGTATGAGTGTAGATTGAATGAGTAGGTTTGAATGGTGAGAATGATTTGTTGAAGGTTTCTGTGGGGTTATGTGTTCATTCATCTATTGACTTATACTGCATCACATGTAATTTTTGATCAAATGTATGAGCAGATAATCATGAACTTATCTTTTAAATCATTTGTATAATGAAGAAATAACAAAAAAACAATTGTGTTTAAAGAAATATTTAAGAAATTCAATAAAATAATAAATACAATTATTTTTGTGATTGATTGTTCTGCACAATAGTTATGGTGGGTTTGTGGTAATTTTGAGCCTAGCATGGCCACACTAAAAGAAATATAGGTCAGACTAGAGGTTTTCTTTGTTAGTTACTATGTTGAGCCACTAAGAAAATGAAAGCGAGACCATTAGAGTTTCAAATACTACCCTATATCAAATTCTATTAATGTCAGTGTTCTTACAAAATGAACAATTCTCCTCCCTATTCCGCTCAAGAACTAATCTGGCAAAATGTTGTTGTTAGCTGAATCCGCACTTCCCTCTGGTCCGCGTAAGGAGCAGCGTGTAAGTAATTGAATGGTTTTTAAAGGCTCGCGGTGCCGCAGTGATTTAACCCGGAAGTGAGTTCTTCCAGCAAAGGTCAAGATAAAAATCGAAGAAAGATCCCATAAGATCTTCCTCTTGTAAGTGTGACGGCCATGATATAACGGGTCCCATCCTTATTGTTTCCAATGAGCCCAGGAGTACTGTGTACGACCTAGTGTGCACAAAAAAAAGGTCAAGTAATACTCTCTAAGGTGTTTTTTGGCCCGATCTTTTTTGGAGGAAATGGCACGGTTCAGGAAGTGCTCCAGAACTAACTTCAACAGACAAAATCCAAGAAAACAAGATGGGGCAGATACCGCCACAAACATAAGGGAGGGTGCAACTACAAGGTCACTGTCACGCAATCTGAAGAGCTGAGTCGGAGTACCGACACTAGGCTGAGTGTAACTGACCCATTGAGTATTTCATCTTTTGACAATGTCAACATTATTAATCTGTCTAATCTTGTACTGTCTCAACATGACACAAATGTTCTCACCAAGGGACTTAGCTTTTGTCCTACGACACAACCAGACTTCACTAGAGTACACATTGATTTGTTCAAATTCACTAGACAATTGAAACTCAAAAAGTTCTTTGATGAGAGACCAATGCCTGTGTATACTGTTGACACTAATGTACCACTTTGCAATAAAACCATAAAGGAAATACAGGATTTGCATCTACTGTTATCTCTTGATGACTGCTCTGAAACTCCTCCCTCTATACTAGATATATGGTCAGATTTAGACATTATGCCCAATCGGAGTACAGATAGTGGCCTCAAAGCAAAATCAACATTTATCCCCACACTACCGTCGGACAGTTTAATAGATTCTTTTCATAAGTCTGCGACCAATGATCTACATGCATTAGAGGACAGACTCTCCAGTACACGCCGACGGCATGGACATAATTTGACCAAAAAAGAGAATTTAGCCCTTTTTTTTTTTTACACAGAGTTTTATATAGCGCAAACTTGACCCAAATCGGGTATCAGATCGCTTTACATAGCACCAGTTGCATTACATGAGGACACATTCATTTTTGTTAGGCACGGGGAGATTAAGTGATTTGCCCAGAATCACAGGATGTTCAGTGTCATTGCCGAGACTCGAACCCAGTTCCCCGGTCGACCGCCCTAGCCGTTAGGCCAACTCCTCTCCCCTTAAGGCATTAGTGGACAAACCCAACATTGTCATTAAAGAGGCGGACAAGGGAGGAAATATAGTGGTGATGCAGGACTGCGACTATATACAGGAAATAGACAACTCATGAATGGCAGTGCCTACATTAAACTTCCTAGCAATCCTATCAAAACAATCACCAAACATATTGAGCAGAAACTAACATTCTGGAGACAACAGGGCCTTATTACGGATGTGGAGTTTAAATACTTATTCACACCATTACCTAGGGCACCTTGCCTTTATATACTGCCAAAGATACACAAACCAGTGACATTTCCACCAGGCAGGCCTATTATTTCAGGCTTTGGATCCCCAGCAGAACACATTTCAGAATTTATAGACGTGTTTTTACAGCCTCTGGTCCACAATCTTCCTTCCTACCTTAGGGACACGGGTGACCTTTTGAATAAATTGGAAGACATCGACTGGACAGGAGAACTTTCATTTGCAACATTAGATGTCTGTTCCCTATATACCAGTATACCACTAGAGAAGGGACTTCAGGCACTACAAGAAGCTATATGACAAAGAGATGCAACTCTCTTTGAACATACGGAAATGATAATGGACCTCACACGCCTGGTCCTGGAGAACAACGTTTTTCTCCACCAAGGAGACTGGTACAGACAAGCAATGGGTGTCGCAATGGGTTTGACATGTTCGCCATCCTATGCTAATCTCTATATGTGTACATTTGAACAGAGACATCTTTGGTCGACCGGCCCACCAGAGTTGACGGAACACATTGTTTACTGGGGTCGATACATTGACGACATTTTCACCATCTGGGCGGGCAATGAAACACAGCTGTTACAATTGGTGGAACACCTTAACAATAACACATACAATCTTAAATTCACCTATAAATTTGCAAAATCAGAAATAGACTTTCTGGACGTAATGATATACATTAAAGATAATAAATTCATGTCACGACTTTACAGGAAGCCAACAGCATGTAACTCGATTTTACATGCTAACAGTGCCCATCCTACCACTCAGATCAATGCCATCCCTCTAGGAGAAATGACTAGAATTAGGAGAAACTGTAGTGAGGACCCTATTTTTCTCGATGAGCTTGCAAAACTAGAAGCACGATTTAAGTATAGGGGTTATTCACCATCGATACCTGACAAGTCCAAAAAAAGAATACTTAAAACACCAAGGAGGCACACGCTACTTTCTAACAAACACAGGACTAATAAGCGCAGGAGGGACAGGAAACTTATGTTTGCCACGGGGTATAACACCCAGAGTCATGTGATATATAAGATAAACACATCTCCACCAAAGCTAGAGTGGTACACAGAAGGGGCAGAACTTTGAGAGACTTTCTGTGCTCTAGTTACTTACCACCAAAAATAGCTAACACCACCTGGCTACCTGACAAGCCTAAGGGCTTTTACAAATGTACTAAATGTAATGTCTGCTCGTTGGC
The DNA here is from genome assembly GCA_963921515.1 of Calotriton arnoldi. Lineage (NCBI taxonomy): Eukaryota > Metazoa > Chordata > Amphibia > Caudata > Salamandridae > Calotriton > Calotriton arnoldi. Next base: position 679,620 of record CAWUFW010003418.1, on the reverse strand, counting down.
ATGTAACAAGTTGACGGAGTTTCAATATAACACTGCTAGTACACATCGCATACAGCAATTTATTAATTGCAATACGAACTTTGTCGTCTACTGCATCAGGTGCCAATGTGGACTCATATACATTGGCAGCACAATACGACCCCTGAAAGAGAGAATACAGGAGCACATGAGGGCAATTCGAAATAAAAGCATGGACTACCCTTTAGCAGTACACTTCAATTCTGAACACCCCTCCATGACAATGACTAGCATCAGATTTCATGGCATAATGCATGTACAGGGTGATCCTAGGGGTGGTGACAGAACATTAGCTCTAAGGAGGGCAGAAACACAATGGATTTTGAAATTATGAGCAGTGGAGAAAGGACTTAATATAGACCGGGAATTACATGTATTCCTAACGGAATGATACTCTGTCTGTTAAGCTCTGTTAATACATAATGGACTTTGTTTGTGTGAACATGTCTCTGTAAACAATTGCCAACCTGCTGATGTATGACCAACATGCGTGGGTTTCACGATCCACTCAGGGGGGTGACTTTTATCTTTCATCCTATGAATTTGTGGACAACAATTACTGCATATAGGATTATCATGGTGACATGGTTTATCTGTCTTTGTATTTATTATACTGTGCAACCTGAGGACAAACTAGTCCTACAACCTTTAATTGTTATGACATTGGAGCTGTTTTCTATTTACTTCGCATATAGTACATTGTAACACATTGTCTTTTTCTTTTTCTCTCTTTTTTTCAGTTTTTCTGTTTCTACTTCCTTTTCCTAATTTACTAACATACTGCGGTTTTAGGTTTGCTTTTTATAGCATTTGACTCTAAACTTTGTTTTTTTAAATATGTTTCGGATATTGAAACACGAATTCCGGGACCCGAGTTAACATGGCCGCCATCTTCATGAGTAGGGACCTTGAAACTGCACTGTCATTCATGGTATAGGGCTTTTCATAACTAGAATCTATGACACTCAGGGCTACATAGGCACTTAATCGGGCCAAAAAACACCTTAGAGAGTATTACCTGACCTTTTTTTTGTGCACACTAGGTTGTACACATTACTCCTGGGCTCATTGGAAACAATAAGGATGGGACCCGTTACATCATGGCCGCCACACTCACAAGAGGAAGATCTTATGGGATCTTTCTTCGATTTTTATCCTGACCTTTGCTGGAAGAACTCCCTTCCGGGTTAAATCACCGCAGCACCGCGAGCCTTTAAAAACCATTTAATTACTTACATGTTGCTCCTTACGCGGACCAGAGGGAAGTGCGGATTCGGCTAACGACAACATTTTGCCAGGTTAGTTCTTGAGCGGAATAGGGAGGAGAATTGTTCATTTTGTAAGAACACTGATATTAATAGAATTTGATATGGGGTAGTATTTGAAACTTTAATGGTCTTGCTTTCATTTTTTTTAGTGGCTCAACATAGCCCTGAACTTACTCACGACAATACTTGGAATTCAAGTCAGTCGGCGTAAATCTGGTTCTCTCTTTTACTCGAGTCTCAATTTAGAGGACTTCAAGTTTGAATGTACACGCACTGTGATTGCTCAAGTGCAAAATCTTAATAGAATAACTTTGTTTTCCATACATGGACTAAATACAATATGGTTGTTTACAGATAGTACTGTTTATTAAACGTACACCCCCTTTTTTCGATGACGCGTTGTTCTACTACTAATTTTTCCAAATATTTCTCCTTCTGTTTTTTTCTCTAGAGGGACATATTATAGTCCTTTAAATTGATGGGCAGACCTACTGGCCTCATCGACAACTTTATGTGACGCAAAGAGGAGCCCACTTCCCGGGTTCTCTTTCCCATTTGCTTTTGACTAAAACATCGAAAATGACTTATGTAAGCCTACTTTTCTTCTTTTTTGTTCCCTATATCGACTTCAACCACTTAGTTATCTTGAAATTGTGTGTTTGTATACTTTCTTTGCCCTACCATTTTTAATAATGAAACTTCTCATTACATTACCAGTTTTATATTCTTACCTGGGACCGGTTTGTCGCGTCACAAAAAACCTGAGCAGACATTGCACTGTATTTTTAGTTCCTCCAGGTATAGAATGGCACTAGTACTTTCCCAAGCTTACATGAATTTAATATTTTCCTTAGTCGACCTGATTACTGTTGTTTGTCTCATAGGCATGTAGGATACTACAACAAGGCATAGATCCTTATGCCTATCTGTGAGCTTTGAATGATCATCAAACTTTGGAGGAGCTATATGCTTAATTTTTTTCAAGGTTAGGATCCTGCCTCTTCTCCTTTCGCTTTTGCACACACCCTTTCCAATTACTTCTTTTCGAATAGAATGCACAGGGGGCTTCTTATCTTGGGCATGGTTACTTTTCTAACATTAGCCAGCACATAATTCTGTGTTCTGCATGCATTTGCATATGTGTTATGCTCTTCGTGTGTAAATGTACGACGGCGCTATCTAAACAAGTTTTGTACTACTCTTGCACATCACTTTGAGATTTCTCTTTGACCTTTTGAGCCTTTGCGTTTACTTGGATAGTCTACCAAGAACACCCATTTATACATAATTTGCACTGGTTAAAATATATATATTAAGTGGTTCTTTAAATAAATATATACTCATGTAATTATTATTATTTACAGCCTTGAAAAAGTTACGTATGTAACAAAACACGTGTCGGCTGTTGTGTGTGCTTCATTCCTTCATCTCCGGACCATGCTGTTCTTTTATGTATAAATGTTTACAACAAATGTTCAATCAAAGAATGCATTGATATGCAGTGGTCCGTATCATTAAATTTATGCAATTTAAAATGCAAATATTTGTGTTTCCTGTGATTTGAGCTGCCTGAAATATATGCAAAACTGATGCTCAAAATATGAGTATAAATGAAATGATAAATAGGAGTGCCGGGGTACAACTGTTATATATATAAAATCCGGGAGAGAAAGGCTTACAAATTTAATCGTGATCGTACAGATTACAAAACAGGGCGCATATTTACCTTCGCCAGAAAATACGATGCCTTAAAAATGTCTAAATATGGTGAAACAGGAACAAACAGAGTAAATTTGGCGAGTGACAAAACAGGACCCAGCACATCTTCGAACTCTGAATTTAGTTCGGCAATGGAAAGTGAAACCGAAGCAACTGAGCGGAATCAGGCCATCAAACAAATACCTGCTAAGATTTCACTAGCGGAGGAGGTGGATTTTTTAGTCCACGAAAGGTGCAACACATTGCGCCCAAGAACTCAACCAAATAGACAACAAAAACTCGGTGCACCAAGCGCCGAGAAAGGCGAAAAGCCAAGGCAAGAAGACCCAAAGAAACAGCAAACACGTCAAACCAAACGCAATTGGAGACGTCAATAAATAGAGTTCACAATAACAGCCAAACTGTATTAAATCTTACAGACATTGACCTCAACAAAGCAGAGGAACAGCTACTGGCATTGGGGCTCTCTGACTGCCCTGTAAGCTCTTTTGACTATGCCACAACCAGACTTGACGTGTTCAAAAGCATAAGAAAACTCAAATTGAAGAAATACTTTCTGCAAATTAGTGATAAACCGATGGAGGGAATAACACAACGATCTGAACCTCCAACAACAAGCCCTTCCTTTCTCAATCTGACAGCATCAGATTTGCCTCTTCTGAATGATTTGCAGGATTTAGCAAATGAGAACATTGACTTAGACAAAACCGCATATTTGGACAACTCAACAGAGAATATGGCACCCAAAACAAGCAAAACTACCACCCCATTCAAGCCCAGGTCCAAATTCAATCCTATCACTGTGAGGGACTCAATTGATATCTTTCAGGAACAGGTAGTAGTGGGGATCAAACAACTTAATCACAAAGTACAAAGAGCAATCAAACACAAAACTGACAAGAAGGAACTTCAATACCACCTACTAATGAAGAAATGAAAAACAAACCAAGATATAGTCATCCGCAATGCGGACAAAGGCGGAAATTTGGTCTTGTGGAAAAAGAATGACTATATAGAGGAAGCCATGAACCAACTGGCAGACACAACATGTTATCGCAGAAGTGAACATCAGGCGTTAAGAGCTACATATAATGCTTATAATTTGAAATTAGTAGCGTGGAAAAATGCGGGACTTTTCACCCCCCAGGAATACAAATATTTGAAAAATGAAAAACCAGTAACACCAATTTTGTATTTCATCCCGAAAATTCACAAAAATGCACTCAAACCTCCAGGAAGGCCCATAATCTCGGCCCGTAACAGTCTCCTGGAGAAAACCTCCCAATATGTAGATTTTTATCTACAGGAGTATGTACAACAGCTACCATCTTACATAAGGGATACAGGGGATTTTCTTTCCAAAATACAGAAAATTGATTGGCACCAAAACTCTTTACTGATTGCAATGGATGTGACAGAATTATACACGTCCATAAACCACCAAGATGGACTCCGGGCGCTCCAACACTATCTGGGTAAAAGGACTCCTGAATTTGCACAGCACAACAAGATGCTTTTAAATATGGTTGAGTTCTGTTTAAATAACAACATTTTTTTATTCCAGAATGTTTTATATCAACAGCAACGCGGGGTAGCTATGGGGGCCAGCTTCTCCCCCAGCTATGCCTGTTTACACATGGGCTGGTGGGAGGAGCTGGTACTAATGAAGGAATACACTAGCGTACTAAAGAACAAAATCAAATGTTGGCTACATTTTATTGATGATTTATTTTTGATATGGCAAGGTACTGTAGAAGAAGCTGAGCATTTTATTAGAGCGTTAAACATAAACAGTCTCAACTTGCACTTTACAGCTTCGATTAGCGCAACATCTGTAAACTTTTTAGACGTTGAGATCTATACCAAAGATGGTCAGCTGGAAACTAAATTGCATAGGAAGCCAACCGCTGGTAACTCGGTACTACACGCAGGCAGCTTTCATCCACAACACTTGATACAGAGAATCCCCTACGGGGAGATGCTGCGGCTTAAAAGAATTTGCAGCTGCAATGAGGAACTAATCATAGCTCAACAAGCAAGTGCCACATGATTTCTAGCAAGGGGCTATTCAGATAATTGTATCAAACAGGCCATCAAAAAATGCAATGCAGTTACTAGGGAGAGTCTAATCAACAAATGCACGGAGTCAGAGGACAGTCTATCACAAAAATCATCTACCTTCAGATTTATTCTGAAATATAGTAAACAAGATAAGGCAATAAGAAAAATTATCAGAAAAAACTGGCCTATCATCCTCAATGACCCCATTATTGGACATACTCTGCCAAAAAATGCTGCCATTACATACACTAGGGCGGAATCTATGAAAGACGTCCTAGTACAAAATGACCCCTTTGCTCAAACTAAAAGTACTTGGCTATCCCAGAGAATGGGATTCCATCGCTGCAAAACGTGTAAGGCGTGTCAATTCGGAATCAATAAAATATCCTATGACACCCCATTCAGTGACCGTGAAAAACCAATAGGGAAGGCTTTAACATGCAAATCTGACCATGTAGTCTATGTGCTGGAGTGTCCATGTGCCCTACGATATGTAGGCAGTACTATCCTACAGGGGCACAAGAGGATACTCCAACACATTAGAGCTATTAAAAACAGAGATACCACCTACCCTGTAGCGCGGCACTTTGGGGAAGTACACAATTCTGACCCCAAAGACATTAAATACTACATCATTGATGCCATTTTACCATATAAAAGAGGGGGGACCGGGAAAAGGCCCTCAGCCGTCTTGAAACCAGATACATTCTGGATCTCGACACTAAATCCCCGGGAGGCCTTAACATTACAGAGGAATTATACACCTGTCTCTAATTACATTCCCTAGAGTTCCCAAGCTATACATGGATCAAAACAATTTAAGACAGTATAGCACGTCCAACTGAACAGAAATTAATTAAAATTTAATACGCCGCCCAACACCCACTTTTTAATAATTTTTACACAATTTTATACACGGTTTTAGATGGGTTTTAGAATTTTATACACTTTAAAATTAAATTAGCGAATTTGACACGGGGTACAGATATGAACCTATGTTTTAACTGCAAGGTTTGCACAGAAACATTATTCATAAGTACTGTATTTAGCATTTGCACTTTATGAGATCCTCTATTTAGACATATAACGGGGTAGGATATTCGAAATGTGTTTTACAAAATGCAGAAATGTTTAGAATTTCAAAAAAATAATTATTATTGGCAAAAATTGGCAGAATGGGTATTCAAACCTGGACATTCAATAAGCTATAATAATCAATGATTATAATTTGAAATGGTTTTTTAACTCTGAGCCGAAATGCGTCATGCTGCTAAGATGTTTGTTTAAATTAATAAATTGAAATCTGCACCTACCTGTGGCCCATGCTCCTGTGCATGCTTTAAGGATTTGAAGTGGAATTGGAGATACCAGGGCTTCCTCATCACGCAACAGGTATCCACGGCACCATGAAGAAAGTAGATCCAGGCAAGTACTACTTTTTTCAACATTTATTTCTTTCAAACCAACATTAGTGCAGAGACATGGACATATGTATATATATATATATATATATATATATATATAAATATATATATATATATATATATATATTCCACACGTAGCGGGATGCAGCGAACAACAGATCCACAAGCCCACTTGATCAGGTTAAAGATTTATTTTCACTTGGCAAAAAGACGCATTTCGACCACGTCCGTGGTCTTGATCACCTGACCCTATCTTGGGTCATATCCTATTTAAATACTGTTGTTGTGGTCAAACATACCACGTGACACAGTGATAGACATAGAAAAAATCTATGCATAATTATTGTGTGAATAACTAATGAAGTGTGCATTTAGTGGACTGTATTTTGTTAAATGTTATGCTTCTGCTCTTCTTACAGTGTGGTGTTGGGGCGTGTTTAATTTGCTCAATCGCCCTCGAATTTAGGTGCATAATGTGTTTGTCGACGACGTGTGTGGTGTCAAGGGTGAGGTGTTTGGGTACATCATCCCTGTGGGGGGCGCGTGTGGGTCAGGTTCTAGTACCGGATTACGCGTCCCTGGCATCTTGTTACGTGTTACATGCTATAAAGGTGTGAGGCAGTGACGTTATAGTAACAATTGTCCAACTACCCAATTGATCTGGTACTAGGGTCGGTATTCAAACAGTTCGACTAATAATGATAGTATCTAAGAGTACGAAGGATACCTTTGTCGTCCATCCACTCTTGGTGCACATAACCTTATTGTGGGTGAGTGAATCCAATGTGAACCACTTGCATAGTCGACCTGTAATGGAAATGTAAATAACAGCCGTTAATACTTTGTATAATCAATCAGGTCTACCGTCTAAGTACATGATGACTCACAACATGTCGCCACACATAAATCAGTAACTTTTGCAAATATTGACCACTTGAGTTTTGGAAACAGTTCTCAAACATCAAATACATCCACATAATTGCAATCTTGTGCTCATAATAGTGAACCATGTGAAATCTAGAATTTTGGAGAAAAAGGTGGGGTTGTCGTGGGGGGGGGAGGAAAGGGGAAGATAGGGGGTAGTGGGGTGTGAGGCCAGCAATCAACGGGGTCAAAAGCTATCTATACTCATTACAAGTGGGAATGCATCTCCTCATCTAAGTTCAACCCTCCCGGGAACTTACTACCGGCTTGTAAAATGAAGCGTGATTCCAATCTGCGAAGGGCTCCTACTCTGTTCCCACCTCTCGGATTCAGGTTCACAGAATCTAGGCCAAAATATTTGGCCTTGGTCCAATCCCCATTATGCTTATCAGTGAAGTGCTTGGCTGTGTTGTAGCTGTGGTTTTTGTTAGTTATTGCTCTCCAGTGTTCTAAAATCCGTTTCTTCACTGGGAATGTTGTAGAGCCAATATAACAAAGGCCACATGGGCACACTATGGCATAGATGACAAAGTCAGTGTTACAGGTAATCAACCTGGGGATCTTCCATGGGGTTTTGACTCTTTCTAGGGTGATTTCTGTCACATTGCTGCTGGATCTGCATGCCTTGCAGTTTCCGCATTTGCAGAAGCCTTTAACTTGTTTGAGCCAACTATACTCCTTGGTCTGTAAGTGGCTATGTACAAGCATGTCTTTGAGTGAGGTACTTCTCCTATAGGACATAGATGGATTGGGTCCTATCTTGTTCCTCAGTATAGGGTCCTGTCTCAAGATCCCCCACTTGTATTTCAAGATTTTGCGCAATTATTCTGCGTGGCTTCTGTACCCTGTAATGAACCTGACAGGTTCTGTTGTGTCCTGATTGTTTTTCTCAATTCTGCTTTTTTTGGGCAGAATCTTATCTCTAGGGAGATCTCTAACTCGGGCTTCTGCTTATTTTAGTACTCTCGTCGGGTAGCCCCTTTCCCTGAACCTTGCCTTCATAGCCTGTGTTGTTTGTTCATAAGCAGCAGCAGTGCTGCAGTTTCTCTTTGCCCTGAGAAATTCACTGTAGGGGATGCCCCATCTAAAACTTGGAGGATGACTGCTAGAAGCATGCAGGATAGAATTCCCTGCGGTTTCCTTTCTAAAGAAATTGGTGCAAATTGTTCCCCCCTCAGTGGAAAACTTCAAGTCAAGAAAGTCGATTGTTTCCTTGCTGTAGTGTCTAATGAATTTAAGATTAACATAATTTTCATTCAATAGGTCAATGAATAAGTTGAGTTCCACTTCACTCCCTTCCCACACAAAAAACACATCATCGATGTATCTTAACCACTTTTTTACATTGTAAATCCATTTCTCAGTCCGGTCGTTCCAGAGCACCTGCTTCTCCCACCAGCCTACCCTAAGGTTGGCATAGCTACGGGCGAAGCAGGTGCCCATGGAAGTCCCTTGCAGCCGTTTGTAATGATCTTTCTCAAATATAAATACATTCTCTTTTAAACATGTCTCTATCATCTCCAAAAGCATGTGTGTGTGTTCCAACAATTGAATATCACAGGTTTTCAGAAAGAATTTACATGCTTAGAGTCCGTCGTCATGTTTAATGCTCGTATAAAGAGACTCTATGTCCAGACTTACTAGCCAGTGATTGTTATTGATGACTATGTCACTTATTTTCTCGATGAAGTCGCTTGTGTCTCTTAGGTAGGAATTGAGTTTTTCAACAAAAGGGAATAGTACATGGTCAACAAAGGTTGACGTTTTTTCCAAAAGGCTATTTTTAGAAGAAACTATCGGTCTGCCCGGGGGTTCCTGTGCATTTTTGTGGACTTTGGGCAGAAGGTAAAATGTGGGTGTGCTCGGTGTCTCATTTCTGAGAAACCTTCTTTCATCCCATGTCAGAAGCCCTCCCTGATGCCAGTCATCTAGTCTGCTGTGGTATTTGTGTTCTAGTTCACCAAGATATATCATGTCCACTTTGCAATAGCATTGTGTATTATTCAGTTGCCGGTAGGCCTCCCTAGTGTACATAGTTCTGGTCATTAGGACTACATTGCCCCCTTTGTCTGAGGGTTTGATAATAAGATCTCGGTCACCCTGTAAGTTTCAAATGGCTTCCCACTGTGTTTTGGTCATATTTTTGTCACGTGGTGTTGAGTGTGTAAGTTTCTCTAGGTCTTGTGTAACCAGGTCGCTAAAGATGTCGATATTGTCCTTAGCTGTCATGGGTACATATCTCGACCTGGCTTTAAACTCTGTCGTCAGGGTTTCTCGTGTTCCTATACCAAATTTCTGTGTTATATCCTGTATGTGTCTAGGGTCGAAGGGGTCAGTGACTTCGTCAGTAGTGTTCAGATCTCTATCTTCGTCCAGGTCAGTCATCATCTGTAACAATGATATGTCCTCAATCGCTAGTCTGTTATCACTACTGGGTGGGTATGGTTGTCTCACCCTTCCAGTTTCCAAACATTTGTTACCATAATGTAATTTGTACAATTTCAATTTCCTTTCAAATTTATAAAGGTCAACCCTTGTTTGAGCAAAGTCAAAACCAATATCAGGACAAAACGACAGACCCAACTTCAATACATTCTCTTCTTCTTTAGATAGTGTTCTGTTGGTAAGGTTCATTACCGTTAGCTGTGTAGTATTGTCCTCTATTATGGTTTCTTGTTCATTTGGCCTCGTGTTCCCAATCCAACTGTTCTTATATTTTCTTCTACTGATCCTCCGTTTCCGGTTTTGTTTCTTGTTCCGCGTCCTCTTCCTCTCGGTTTCCCTCTGACAGAATGTTCCTTTGTCATTTGTAGGAGGCGCAGTTCCTCGGAAAAAGAAGAATGTTGCTCGTGTAGACTCGATGAGATGCTGTCTGTGGACTCCTGATCGGAGCTGAGGTCAGTGTTGGATCCCTCTCTGTTTGCCTCCAGGGTGCCCAAAGCCTTATCTCTTGCCAATGCTGATCTTGCCTTGTCGAATTTCCTGGCAAATGTTAGTATCCTGCCTGTGGCATAGTCTCTTTCATCCCGTAGGAACGTGCGTTGTTTTCTAGCTACTACTTCCTTTTCATGTGTTCTCACTCTGTCATCCACTAGTTTGAGGATTTTGCTGGTCTCCACTTGATCGGTTTCTTTGTTGAATTCCTCCATCAACCCATCTATCTGACTCATTAATTCCTTATGTTCTTCCCACGCATTGGAAATGAGGATTTCCAGCATCCTTTTGGAGCAGGCGGTGGTGTTCTCTACCCAGTCTTTTAAAACTTGTGGCTAGGGGATTGATACAGTCGGTGAAATCAAAATTCTGAGGCCCCTCGGGATTCTATTGACCTCCAGATCATTCTGGAGGGAGGTCGCCTCCCACCATCGACTAATTTCTTTGCGTCGCAGTCGCTCTAGTATGTTGCCTCTCTGTTTTATGCCGATAGCTGCTGTCTCTGATAGATGAATCTGCGGTGCACTCGTTGTTGCTATTTCTTTATTTATTGTGAAAATTGCTTTAGCTGAGGCCTCACGCCCCTTAAGAAATTCGCTTGCCATTTCGTGTCCGAAGTGTCAATGCTGGGAGGAGAAAGACTCCCTCCCTATACCCTGAACACACGCTTTGGCTTCCGTAGCCTGCATGAACTCTAGAGGCTGTGGTGCGGCAGGGTTCAGACCGGGTCAGTCCACGGCTGACGCTGATCCGGCAGTATGCGCGTACGGGGAACGAGGCAAGGATGAAGCTGTAACCTCACGGAACAGCCGCTTACCTGTCCTCGTCGCTGCTTCAGTTCACGCTGATTGTGTCTCTCCCTGGCTGCCGCGATCCACAGAACACCGGCGGGCGTTCCCCACTGCAAGGAATCCACACAAGGGTTTGGACGGAAGGGAACGCCCTTCCTGGTGAGTCGGGGCTTCGCTGGCGGACGCCGCCGCCTGAATATTCCTCACGTAGCGGGATGTAGCGAACAACAGATCCACAAGCCCACTTGATCAGGTTAAAGATTTATTTTCACTTGACAAAAAGGCGCGTTTCGACCACGTCCGTGGTCTTGATCACCTGACCCTATCCTGAGTCATATCCCATTTAAATACTGTCGTTGTGGTCAAACATACCACGTGACACAGTGATAGACATAGAAAAAATCTATACATAATTATTGTGTGAATAACTAATGAAGTGTGCATTTAGTGGACTGTATTTTGTTAAATGTTATGCTTCTGCTTACAGTGTGGTGTTGGGGCGTGTTTAATTTGCTCAATCGCCTTGAGTTTAGGTGCATAATGTGTTCGTCGACGACATGTGTGGTGTCAAGGGTGAGGTGTTTGGGTACATCAACCCTGTGGGGGGCGCGTGTGGTCATTTTTACATATTGTAATATTCAAAGGTATATACCCCACAGACCAGAGATCTCGCCCTGAATGGGCCCTGTATACATTCATGCCGAGGAGATACAATGAGACAATTGATGTGTTTGCAGAATCAGTAAATAAAGATTTACTGCACTTGAGACAACGGAAACATTAAAATGATCCTGTCAAGAGGAATTTCTCGAAGGACCAACAGCTGGCTCTGGATAATCTCTGTCGTTACAAATCGATAGTCTGTAAACCGTCAGACAAAGGCGGTAATATCGTATTACAGACACGTGAACAATATGACATGGAAGCACAATGACAATTGTCAGATGGGAACTGCTATCTAAGGACCAATGTAAACACCTACAATCAGAGCATCACAGCCTACCACCAGATGATACGGAAGTGGTTTGAAAGCAACATGTTGGAGACCGATGAATATTTATGTCTTCGGTGCTTGCATCCAATAACACCTACGTTCTATCATCTCCCGAAGATTCATAAAGATCACAAACACCCTCCAGGTCGACCAATTGTTTCCTCGCAAGGGAGCCCAACTAAACACTTATCCATCTATATGGATCACTTTCTTTCACAACTGGTGGTGAAATTGACATCTTACATTAGAGACACCAAGGACTTTTTAAGACACATCAATGAGGTGAAATGGGAAGAAGGTTTCTAACTAATGGTTTTGGATATATCTAGCCTATATACCTGCATAGCCCATGAAGTTGGGCTGAGGGCAATACAGTTCTTCTTGAGAAACCGCCCTCTGAAATTTCTAGAACACAATGCCATGCTAATTGATTTCATCAAGTTCTGTCTTAATAACAATATTTTTCTTTTCCAAGACCAATATTACAGACAGGTTTCGGCGACCGCCATGGGCACCTGCTTCGCCCCCAGCTATGCGAATCTATTCGTAGGCTGGTGGGAGGAGTGGGTGGCCTCCAATATTGGTTGGACAACCAACGTAGTAACGTGGTATCGATACATCGATTACCTCTTCCTGATTTGGAAGGGGTCACCTGAATCAGCTAAGGCAAACATTGATGTACTGAACTCTAATGTAGTCAATCTGAAGTTTACAGGAGAAGTCAGCTCCCAGTCGGTGAATTTTTTACATTTAAAAGTTTACATCTCCGAAGGGAGACTATGCACCATGCTGTATAGGAAGCCGACAGCAGGTAACTCGATGTTACATGCTACAAGTAGTCACCCTCACAAGCTCGTCAATAGTATTCCCTATGGTAAGCTTCTGAGATTGAAAAGGAACAACACGAGAGATCAGGACTTCCAACTAGCCGCCAAGGAAAGCATGGCGCGGTTCAGTTCCCGAGGGTATAGCAATCAGATTTTGACACAAGCCTTGACAAGGGTTAACTCCCTATTTAAGGCAGATTTGTTGAGAGATACACCCAAAGATACTAAGGATATTGGCAAGTTTAGGATGATTACCACCTTTTCTGAGGATGCAAGTGAGTTAAGGAGAATCTTACGCAAGAACTGGCATACATTACAAACAGATTCTGTCATAGGTCAGGACATACCGCCGAGCCCTCTGGTCACCTTTAGGAAAGCTAGGTCCTTAAATAACAACTTGGTTCGCAGTCACCAGGTAAAAAATGTTGCAAGGCCGATATTAACATCACTAAATGTTTTTTTTCCTTGCGGTAAATGCAAGGCTTGCCCTAATAGCAAGAGAATTCTTTCTTTTAATATTCCAGGATTGGACAAACCTAGATGCATCAACAAATTTATGACCTGCACAACACCATATACGGTCTACTGCCTGAGCTGTCCATGTGGACTAACATACATTGGTAGTACGATACATCCCACAAAGGTCCGCATACTAGAGCACATGAGGGCCATTGCAAATAGGGATGCGTCGTACCCAGTGGCCAGGCATTTTAATAAAGAACATAATAGGAACAGGGATCTTCTGACCTTTTTCTGTATTGACCATGTCACTGTTAACTTGAGGGGTGGGGACAGAATTCTTAGATTAAGACGACTCGAATCTCGTTATATAATTGATCTACAGACTAAGGCCCCCAAAGGTATGAAAAGCAGCGAAGAGCTAGCAGTCCATTTGGGAGAATGATAACCTAGGAGTCCTAATGAAGTGAGTTGGGACACAATGAATGCCTAATCTCTTCTCTGAATTTCTCTTTCTTCTCATTAGTCTTTTCTTTTCCTTAATTGTATTTTCTTTAATCGTATTTTCTTTCTTTACTCACTTGGAGATAGAGAATTTTGCTCTATAATGAATGAATTCTGCATCCCAATTCTCACCTTCGATTTTTATTCCATTTTTGCATTGCCATGTAGGACATGAAAGCGGTTTCTTGAATATTTGTTATATAAACAAGTTGGGGGTTACTTAAAAAGGTAGCAGTTTAAGGCCAGGGAGAGCTAGCCCATTCAGGGCAGGATTGTCTCATTGTATCTCCTCGGCATGAATGTATACAGGGCCCATTCAGGGCGAGATCTCTGGTCCGTGGGGTATATACCTTTGAATATTACAATATGTAAAAATGAGTGACGCATGAGATAAATGTATACTGTATACTTGGTTTAACCCTGACTGTTGCACTTCCACTATGAAAATTATGTGAATAATCACAAACATCATGCTAAGATGGCGGAATTTTGTAACTCACAAAGTGATTTTTATGTCCTTCTTCTGTGCCAATGCATGCAAGATTGTACAAAAAAATTGTTTTTTCCGGCTTGCCCGACAAACACCGAGGAAGGTGACTACCGAAACACGTTCGTTTTGCATGAGTTCTAAGAATAAAATTGAGAACTCACCCCCGCGAGTGCTTCTCATTTTTGGTTACGATTACTCATTGGGACTGTGGAGCCTGGATATATATATATATATATCTAGGTCAAGCCTGGACAGCACATGCGCTGCTCTGCAAGGCATGCTGTTCCTAGAATATGGGCTTTAAGCACCGCCCATCTTTTCAATTGGCTTCTCTTAATATTCTTTTTAAAGGCCTGCTTTTTATTGGTAAATAGGTTTAGTAGTCCTTCCTTTTGGACTTTTGTATCCTCCCATTAGGACTGCCCCTGTTACATGTGCTTTTATGCTTCACGTTATTTCCCAAACTTCAACAGCACTCTTTTTTTGGTTTGCCTGCCTCTGCTCATGTCCCTTCCATGAAACCTTCATGGGCGATTCATTTTTCAGCTTGGCCCATCACTTAATCTCCCCATGCTGTTCCCCACACCACCTCACCCCTCCCACTACAGTGCATGCCTGCCCCCACCACCTTTCCGAGCTTGCTGCTTGTTTGTGTAGGTGCTTCTTCAGCTTCGGTGCCTGCTGTGCCACTTTTAATCTCTCTGTGCTGTTCCCCACACCACCTCACCCCTTCCACAATAATGCATGCGCGCCCCCACCACCCTTCCGAGGTCGTTGCTTCTTCTGACTCATGGCAGTGCTTCTTCAGCTTCGGCACCTGCTGTGCCATCCTGCCCGCCGCTGCATATATGTGAAAGAAGTGACCCGATTAGGGCCACCCAGGTCACTCGCAACCACCATTTCCAATACCCAACAGGACCTGCCCAGACTGGAAATTTCCAGTTGGAGCAGGTTAACAAAGGAGGCACAGAAGGATGAGCTACACTCCTGGGACCGCGTACATGCTATCTCAGCTTCAAGGTTATTCTACCCGGGCCCAGCTCACTAAGAGCAGGCTACCTACGAGGAAAGGCATGCAAAAACAGAATGATCTATTCATTAGTGCAGCGAAGCTCAACCTTGAAGAATAAAGAGAAACAATCGAGTCTGCTTTCTGATGAGGCAGACAGTATGAGACAGAAGCTTCATTTCGATCATGGTAGAAAATGGCGGCTGAATACAAAATGGCGCCGCAAATGCTAACTTACCTCGCACAGTGCTAGAAGGAGTCAGCCAGACACATTCTCAGTCTAACAGACCCTCCTTTTAGCATTTTCTAACAATTTTGTCTAATGCTATATGCAAAGTAAAAGGACTATTAGTATATGCCAGTACACACATTATTAATATTCTAAAATACCCTCATCAATAGCCATGAGGTCGTGGACAGCCTGCATCATCATGCCCGAAGACTTAGCATCATGTATTGAGGCCTTCGGAGTGGGTGTTAACTTTCCAACACAGTAAGCACAGCAAGCAGGAAGGCAATGTACGCATAGACAACATGTGAAAATGACACCTGCAATTGCTATCAGAAAGATCTGAATCTTCCACCCCCAAGAGGCTACGAAGCCCCAGAACCAACCAGAAAGTGTCCAAGTACCATTCTCTTGGTGGATATCAGATGCGAGCCTATGCAACTTCTGTATTGCAGCGTATACATTAGGAGCATGGTCCGGTATGTACACACATCAACTACTGCCGATCATCACGCGGCAAGCTGCACCCCGATCTGCTAGGATGACGTCTAACACCATCCTGTTCTGTAACGCAACAAGTCTCGTAGCCTGAAGCTCAGCTGTAATGTTGGTCAAGATCCCTGCCATGGTATTAATGACCCCTTCCACCACCCTAGTGAGCCTACGGATATTAAGGCTATTGGACATGGGGCCCCAAAAGGGGACAAGGCCTCTCAAAGCATCAGTGAACTGCTGCAAAGTAGTGTCTGTCTGATCTATGTCTTCTGTGTCAATAACTCTCCTAACACGAGACAGATGGACACTCCTACGCCACAATCGATGATCCCTATGGTAGTTGGATGGTGCTATATACACTGGGGGAAGGAGGAATGAGAGATAAGATATTCCGGCCCATCCCCGAGGAAGCCAAACATACACCTGGGACCCACAAACAAAATAAACATTTTGAGGGGGTAGCAGAGGTGGGCTACTCTTTGTGCTCAGTACATAGGTGTAATTGCAATTACTCTCGCCCACTTGAACTGGTCCAAATCCTTGGACACAGAAACCCGCTGTTGTGTTTGCCACCGGCATTGCTTCATTTTGAGTAATATTGCGTACCTGGAAGGACTTAAAATATTCAGTGACATTAAACCCCTGAAAATCCACATTTCATTTTGAAGCCATGTTACATTTTGTTCTTTCTCATATATATTCATACAAGCTGTCCGGAACAATGTATCAGGGGCCCCTTGTTCTCCTGGGGTAAACCCTTGGTGGACACGTATATGCTCCAAGATAGTGTCATAATCAGCTAATGTCATATTCATAGTATCTAAATGGAAATGAGTATATACCATAGTAAACAATTGGAACCATGCCTCGCAACTCCCGAGGTAGGAAAAAGGCATGGATAACAATACATCATTTTTGTGGGTCACTGAAGGGAGCAGTCCACAGATCCAACAATTTGTGACATTGGACGTGCCATGCGCCTGGTGGAGCATCTGCAAGAAAACGTTATCTACACATGTTTTTCTGTGTACACCTTTATGAGGAGCCAGAGTGACAAACATGTGCTCAAGGGGAACAGGCGTTGTACCAATCAAAGAGTGGACAGAGTATTTTTCAACCAGAAACCACATTACTCCAAGTATTGCTATTAAGGAGATCAGAACAATTACTATGAAAACTATCTTACTCCTTTTGGACCATGTGGGTGAACCAACCCCGTCCCTCTCTGAACGATGTGCTGCAAAAGGCTGTTCCTCCTCAACAATTGGGCGACCAAAGGATACATTGTTGTTAGAGGGAAAGAAATGCAATGCAATGGGGCGGGCAGAAAAGAAATGAGAGAATGGGCAAAAGTTCCCAGCGTCCGTCAGAGCCTCGCTGGCAGACTCCTATTGTCCATCTACGGTGGTGCTGCTGAGCACTTTCGGTGGAGCTGCATGATCGCAGCCCTTTCTGAAGAAATCCCACGTTGTTCAGGGTAGTGCACCCCCCTTTTTCCGGGGAAGCATGTTGAATTCAACCTGTCCAATGTCTGAACAATGCACTAATCTCCCTTTCCCTAAACTACAGTTGGTACCACAGGCAAGGTACAACCTATTCTTTTTCCTTGCAGTCCATCCCTACTAGTCTGACTTCCCCTTTGGTGCGCTGTTCCTCCGTCCGGGACGCAAATTGTACCTAGCCGCTTCAGGCACAGAGGGGTCAGCAAACAGGGGCTCAGACACAGAGGGGCCAATGGACTGGGGTTAAAGCACAGATGGGCCAGCAGGCTGGGGCTCCTGGATGGCCTTGATCTCAGGTGGCACTGTTGCGTTCAACACTGCGTCGTTCTCTTCCTCCGAGTGTGCCCACGTCAGTCAGGCATCTGAGAAAGGAACGAAACGGAGCACGTGATCTGTTTCAGAAGCGCCAACTCCATCAAGCACCCACTGATCGCAAGGTAAAGGGAGGGGCACCCTACAACAGTGGTTGGAGTGTATCCAGTTCTTCCGGCCGGCCACCTTGACGGCACTTCGGGTGGCAAGGAGCACCTGGGCAGGCCCCTTCCAGCGAGGCTCCAAACTTCCCTCCTTCTGGAAGTGCTTCGTTAAAACATAATCTCCTGGCCGAAGATCGTGTCCTGACCCCTCAGGCACTGGCAGCAAGGCTTCGTGAATCTGTTGGTGAATAGAATGCAAACTTTTAGTCAACTCATACAGGTAGTCCACCATCATAGGGTATTTTATCTCGGAGAACCGACGAGGTCGCGGGACGCCCCAGACATTTGCCGGCCGACCGAACACGACCTTGTACGGTGACAATCCTGTCCTAGTGTGAGCCGTAACTCTTGTAGACAAAAGGGGTAATGGTAGAGCATCTGGCCACTTCAATCCTGTGCTCTCCTGAATCTTTGCTAATTTCAGTTTGAGAGTACCATTGTACTTCTCAACCAAACCTGCTGACTGGGGATGATTTGCAGCATGGAACTTCTGCCTAATGTGTAGACCATCACAGACCAATTGAATGACTTGATTTGAAGTGACTCCAATTGTCACTCCAAATCAAACGGGGCAAGCCGAAAAGAGGAAAGAACTCTTTCAAGAGTGCCTTCGCCGTTGCCAAGGCTGTATTCTCTTTAGTGGGATAAGCCTCAACCCACTTTCTGAATGCACAAACAACTACTAGCACGTGTTTCAGATTGTTCACTCGTTCCATTTCAATAAAGTCCATCTGGAGGACCTTGAAAGGGAACAAAGGAGGTGCAAAATTACCAGGGGGCGTAGGCGTGCCTTTCCCAGGGTTATACATCATGCATACCATACAGTATTTCACCAGTTGAGCAGCAGTCTTGGGGATATTGTCATTCTGCCACACGGGATCTAGCAGTTTGCATATGCCCTTGGCACTGATATGAGCTGGCCCGTGGGCATCATGACTACAGGGAGGACATAGGCATCTGGTAGCATCAATCTCTGTTTCCCTGACTTATCCGTCCAACACCCATCCTCGTCTAAATGTGCTGTACTCTCCTGCCAGAATGCTAACTCCTCAATCGTTGCCTCGCTTTGAATCTCCTTTACACTGTCCAGTGTGTCCTCAAACATAGTGACTTCGGACACCCACCTAGCAGGACCTGCCATAAACATCTTTTTCATCTTAGTTCGGGCTGTCTCCTTAGCTATCTGATCCGCAAATGCATTCTCCCTACCCCCATCATCAGTGACTGCCTTGTGGGCGCTGCACTTTATTATGGCCAATTTCTTAGGGAGTGTCAGGGCAGACAGGAGCCTATGTATAAGGGGGCCATTCTGGATGCGTGTTCCATGGGAAGTGAGAAACCCTCTCTCTGCCCAGAGCCGCCCAAAATTATGGGCGACCCGAAGGCATACTGGCTGTCAGTATAAATATTAACAGCCAGTCCCTTGCTCACCTCACAGGCTCTAATAAGGACGACTAGTTCAGCTGCCTGAGCAGACTTATAGGGAACTCGTGATGTTTCAACTACCGTATGCAGTGTGGTGAGAGCGTATGCTGCAGTGGTGGTGCCATCTGGTAATTTGAAACAAGAGCCATCAACATATAGTTCCCCTTGGGGGTCAGATAAGGGAACATCAGTCAGGTCTACCCGTCCCTTCGTCTGTTCGAAAAAGACAATCATGTATGTCTATTTCTTCACTCTCAGAATCGAGGGGCAGTAACGTGGCAGGGTTCAGAGTGGCACATCTTTTGATCGTAATATGCGGGGCGAAGAGAGTTAGCTCATAACCGGTCAGACGTGCACTGGTAAGGTGCTGTGTCTAGGTTTTATTCAAAGGGGTATCCACAGCATGGGGGACCATAACTGTGAGGTCAGTATCAAGTACGAGCCCCGCTGATTGTCGGATAGAGACGCCCACAGCCGCAACCGCTCTTAGACAGCTCAAGAGGGCTCTTGCGACAGGGTCAAGCAAGGCTGAAAAATAAGCACACAGCCTCTGCTTACCTCCAAAGGCCTGTGTTAAAACAGAAAGCGCACAACCAGCCGTCTCGTGTACATCCAACATGAACAGCTTTGCATAGTCTGGCGTACCAAGCACAGGTGCAGAGCAAAGCGCAACTTTCAATTGCTCAAAAGATTGCTGACATTCATGTGTCCAGGGCAAGGGTTCATGCACATCTTTAGTGGTTAGTGCCAACAAAGGTTTTGTTAGTAACGAATAGTTAGCAATCCAATGCTGACAATAGGAAGTAATGCCAATAAAAGCGCGCACGTCCCTCTGAGTCTTAGGAAAAGGTATTTTAACAATAGCACTAATACGCTCTGGGGTCAATCTCCTACCCTCCTTCGACAGCAGGTGACCTAAATAGGTGACCTCCTGTCGACAATACTGAAATTTAGAAAGGGACACCTTATGTCCATGGTGCGCCAAATGCAGTAACAATTGCACTGTACTTTTTCTACAACTTTCTTTAGTTTCAGAAGCAAAAAGAAGGTCGTCCACGTATTGCAGCAAGACATTACCTGGGGGAAGCGAAAGGGAGTCCAATTGGGCTTTCAAGGCTTGACTATATGTACTGGGACTCTCTGTATAGCCTTGGGGAGCCCAACAGAATCTAAAGCTTCTGCCAGCCAGGGAAAAACCGAACAGATGTCGGCTATCAGGATGAATCAGAATGCTAAAGAACACATTTTTCAAATCAATGACAGAGAAGAATTTAGCAGAGGAAGGAATCATTGTCAGACGAGCGGTAATATCAGGGATGACCGGGAACTGAGGGACCACTATCTTATTAACTGCGCGCAAATCAATCACAAAACGATAAACATCTGGGTGGTCATCGGGGGAGTCTGAAGAAGCCTTTTTTAGAATTGGAAGAATTGGGCTATTACACACATTCGCAGTCGTCTCTTCAACCACACCTGACTCAATGAGATCTTGTATAATTCGCAGCAAAGCTCGCTCCCCCGCTTGTGGAATTTTGTACTGGGGAATACGAGGCAAAATAGCATTGTCCTTAACTTTAATGGAAACCGAGGGAATCGTCAACCGCCCCACATCTGTACCCCCAGTGGCCCACAACGTGTGCGGCACATCCTTAAAGTCAGCCGGGAGGGGTGCATCTTTGGACAGACACTGCTTAGTGCTACCAACGTTCGGGCCCATCATCATGTAAACACCGTCCGGGGAACAAAAAATTGTAGCATGTAGTCTCTAATAAATCCAAGCCCATCAAATTTTCCCCACAATTAGACGTCAATAGAAACGGCGAATCCACAGTAAAAGGACCGATAGTCAAGGCAAGGGGTTTCGAAATGGGGCTCACAACCGGCACACCAGAAAAGCCTACCGAAACATTATTTTGGACAGACAGAGCTGCCCCGGGGACCAGCGAACGAGAAACAGAGCTATTCATTGCACCTGTGCCCACTAAGAATTTCTTAACTGAGCCTTGCAAATCTGCTGTGACATAAGGACCGCACTGATCTACAGGTATCTGGACGGTCCCTCACCCTGTCCCTGGCTATCCTAACTGTGAGACATCCCTGTCACCTCGTCCAGATCATAATCATCATGATAATACTGTCTTCCTCGAGGATCATTGAAATAGTTCTGGTCAGAACGACCCTGTGATGTCCCACCTTCCTGAGCCCTGTCCTGATCACTTACTCCACGACCCCGTCCACGAGAACCCCGTCCTCTAGGGGCCGCGCCTTTCTGTAATAACACCGGACACTCGCTACGCCAGTGCCCCTCCTCTTTGCAGTACGCGCACTGATTCGGCCTCACAGGCACAGCGTTCCTGCTAGCACGGGGAAGCTGCCGGGCCGGACCAGCACCAAGACCCCTACCGTTTCCCCTAGATGCCTGCTGTAATAACACCTTTGTTTTCAACTCCTTGTGCTTCTTCTCCACCTTCTCTTTCTCCTCATTTTCCCTATGTTCATAATACTGTGCCATACTCAATATAACGGAAGGAGAGGATGTCGTCCAAGTGCTCTCTGAAGCCTGCAACCAAGCTGCAATCTCTGGGAGTAGGTTCGTAACAAATCTATTAAACAACCGGACACCCCCTTCAACTGATAAATCCTGCCCACTAAAGTCCCAAAACACACCCTTGAACCGCGTGAAAATATCAGACACACTTTCATCTTTCTTCTGAGGACATGCCGTTAACTTGTACCAGTCTACTCTTCTCGTTGGAATAAGGGAGTGCATATAGGTAATAATTCGCTGGGTAAAGCTAATATCTCGGCCTTGGGCTTCTCACCCGGCTTCCTGTCCTTGTCCCATGCTCTAATCTCGTCCCAGGTACCACCCAATTTCACAACGTAGTCCTGCGTATGCACCTGTCGCCAAATATCCACTGGCACTAACAAACCAAAGAGCATTTCAATATCTGCTAGTGTCATCACAGTCGATGAGGCAACTTCCGTTAACTCTTTATAATGCGCAGTAGGATTCTTTCTAGGGTCGGGTAACTGAGTCTTAAGGGACAAAACCTCACTCCTTTTCCATGGAGTATAAACCCATTGTTCTTGAAAACGAGCCTCTACTCGCTGTCTGACAACAGTATGATCACGCAACTCCGGTATTTCAGGGTGATAAATGGGGTGAACTTCCCTCATCGGAAACTGGGATCCTGTCGTCGGGCTCTTCTGAAGTAACCTACCTCGATAACCAACTAACTCTGCAACATTACCAAAAACTTCGTTAGGGCCCATGTCAGCAGCATACACACGGTCCCGAATATCATAAATAATCTGGGGTGCTACACCATTGAAACACTGTTCCCACAATCCAATTAAAGTAGCCGACATGTGCTTAAGGGAATGTTGCTGTACGAACGGCTCATAGTCTTTCAACACACTCCACACATCCTCCACACTGTAAATCGGATTTCGGGCCCACTGGGCGGCCTGATTAGCTACCATCTTTTTCTCTGCATCTCTCACATCAGATCGGATCAATACCCACCCCAATCGCTCCCTTGCAGTCGCCCAGTCCCCGTCGTCTAGTCCACACACCGGCGTCCCAATACTCATCAAGGTCAGGGAATGGAGAGGCCGGGAAGACACAGTAGCCGAAGGAGCGGGCACCAGAGTTATTAATGGCTGTGTAGGAACTGTCAAGGCTGGGGAGGGTGATGCCGTAATGATAGGTGCAGCAGAGAGACTAGCGATCATTGTAACTGCCAGAGGCGAGGCTAAAGATGAGGCAGGGGGCGAAGTGGCCAAAGCGGCTTGGTCGGCAGTAGAAGGAATGGGAACAACAGGGACAGGAAGAACAGATGGCAGAGACTGTGGGACAACGGGATATATTTTCTGTGGCGCATAAGGGGGTGGGGGTCGAGTCTCTAACAACTCCTCCACAAAGGGATCGCCTTCCTCTCGGGCGACATAGGATTTGTCACATTGCAATCGAAACTTTCTATCAGCACATTCTATACCTTTCTCTATTTTCTCTCTATCGTACGCTACTGCTTTCTGAGTCACTGTCTGCATTCTCCCTTTTCGGGTCTCTTTTTCTGCTTTCATTCGCCTCTGCTTAGCTTCCTTCTGCCATACCTGAAGATAATCAAACATCGACTGCCTACTTCGTTTTGCAAACAATTTATCCTGCAGGAAATTCAGTTTTTGTTCATCAAAGGTACCTGTTAACGGCCACTGCAACTCGGCATTGTCCCTTGTATATTTTGCCATAATGTACTAAACATAATAGGGCCAAGGCCATGTTTAACATACATGTCAAAGTTCGGGTTGCCCTCCGGAGATGCAGGTTGCCTTTCCTCCAATCGAGCATCAGCAGAACAACAACGGCACCCCACACAGCACAACCTGCTCAGGCAAGGCATCTTAAGAGAAAACAAGTTCACTATTCATACCAGACAAATAATTTGCAAATACCTGCGCCAAAATCGGTCCGCAGACCTCATCAAATGCAAGTCAAAAATAGTACAGAACTCAAAAACAAATCCAAGCGCTTGTCCAAAACCGATCTGCAGACCGTACCAAACACAAAACAAAAGCGCGCCATAACCACAAAGAACCAAACAAACTCACCTGGTGCACACAGGTCAGGCGAATTTATTCTCCACTGCCGACTCTTCGGACCAAACGGTCAAATCCAAGGGTTTCGCCATTCAGGATCCCAGTCGGGATGACCAGTGGGCGAGGCACCGCCCGGTCAGTCAGGTGGGGTAGCTGGAGTGCAAGACTCTCGTGCAGGGATCCGCAGTCCGCCCATCTGACCCGACGTGACCCCGTCCTCCTCACCCGTCCGCGGGCAAAGATGGGTCACTCGCCCGATGGGGTCCCTGTTCGGGCGCCAACTGAAGGAAGTGACCCGATGAGGGTCACCCGGGTCACTCGCGACCACCTCTCAGCCTTCCAAACAAATGAAGAGTCGGTCAGACAGTAGAGAATACAAA
Organism: Calotriton arnoldi; assembly: GCA_963921515.1. NCBI lineage: Eukaryota > Metazoa > Chordata > Amphibia > Caudata > Salamandridae > Calotriton > Calotriton arnoldi. Next base: position 655,086 of record CAWUFW010003418.1, on the reverse strand, counting down.
CCAAAGTTATTTATTAGTATGCGCTCGAGCGGAGTCCGATCTGACCAGCCTCCTTAGATAGCTGCAGAGGGACTGACCCTTACCAACATAACATCAGATATCATACATTTCCAATACCCAAAAGGACCCGTCCAGACTGGAAATTTCCAGTTGGAGCAGGTTAACAAAGGAGGCAAAGAAGGAGGAGCTACATTCCTGGGACCGGGTACATGCTATCTCAGCTTCAAGGTTATTCTGCCCGGGCCCAGCTCTCTAAGAGAGTGGGAGCAGGCTACCTACGAGGAAAGGCATGATCTATTCATTAGTGCAGCGAAGCTCAACCTTGAAGAATAAAGAGAAACAATCAAGGCTGCTTTCTGCTGAGGCAGACAGTATGAGACAGAAGCTTCATTTCGATCATGGTACAAAATGGCGGCTGAATACAAAATGGTGCCGCAAATGCTAACTTAACTCGCACAATGCTAGAAGGAGTCAGCCAGACGCATTCTCAGTCTAACATATGGCAGCAAGGTCCCAAGCGTCTGCTGTTCCCAAGCACCATAGCCCTCCCCTACCAGCTTCTGGAGACAGGAGACCGCTGTAAATCTCCGGCGCCCTCTATGCCATCCCGCCCGTCGCAGCTTAGAAGGCAGCAAAATCCATAGCATGTGTTTGTTTCCTAGCACCACGGCCCTCTCCTATCCACTTCTGGAGACAGGAGACCGCTACAAATCTCAGCGATGCATCGCTGACCCAGCCGCCAACCACTGAGATGAGGGCTTCATCGTTGCTTCCCAGTAGATATTTAAAAGCAAGTGCTTATAAGGATAGGCTTATCCATTTTTTTTTTAAAGGGGGACTTCTGTTTCCTTTTGCAGGAAGGAGTTTTTTTAAATAAGAGCAGTGCATGTTGTCGTAAAAGGCAGTTCTGCCCCATGGACTGTATTTGCTTGTAAACGGTGCTTTGTTTCTTAGCCTGCCAACGCGCTTTCATAAAGAGTAGAGCATTGCTTCAATGCAGCATCGTCTGTGGGTTGTTGCTCTGGGTCTCCTGCGGTGGGGTGGGTCTCAAGCTCTCGACCACGCACCAGTGTGGGCCAGAAGGGGGTGGTGTTCAAAGTTTTATGATAATCATGGGCCTCGCCAATCCCAATTCCCAATCCGCTCTTTCCCACAGGAACGAAAACTGCGCTCTTTCACACTACAATTGGGTGTACAAATGTTAATACCATGGCTAATACTTGGTATTATCCCAGGAAACAGCACCTGTTATTTTTTTTTATTAACATACTGGCAGTGGAACTATGGATGCTTACAAGCACAGAGACTGAAAGCGGTGGGGGTGCCCCAGACGCAGATTTCAATGAACTGTCCTGGCTTGCCTTCCAACCATCAGGCTCCCAACTTTACTGCAACATAATTTATAACGCAAATGTAGAATAATCATGCATTTCTTTTACACATTCAGCTTCATAGAAACGCTGCTGCTTCTCCCCAGTTAAAGAATGGGGCTCCCCAAGTCACTTCGAAATAAATTATGAAACTGCTAGCACAAAGAAATCGCAAAACTAAACACTCAAAACATTCTATAGGTGCACACCATAGCTACATTAAGGGGGGCTATTTCTGGTACTAAAGAGGGTCTTAAATCAAGGTTAACTCCTTCCTCGCACCTCCCTGGATTTACAGCATTTACTTACCACGTGCATCAATTCACTGCAAGGACCCTCAGCGCTGCTCCCCGCCAGCTGTTCCTTTTGCCGTAACTTTTGCATATTCACTACGGGTGAATCTTTATCACGTTTGGAACGTACACAGCACCGCAGAATATCTTTAACTAGTGTTCACAATATATTTACATAGTGCACATAGCAGCTGACATGCCCCATACACCACATCCAATGATCAACACTCTTCTATTTAAATTCATTGTAAACATACAATTGCCATCACAGACATCCACTCCACTCCAAAACACATAAGTAAAATACATTTCCATTACAACGCCAATAGCTCTAACTCTAAAAAAATGAGGGACCTATTGCATTGCAAATGCTTGTTTGTCCATGGCAGGGAAAATAAATTTGGCCTATTAACACTTGTTATCAGATGACGTACTAATAAACATATTCACACATTTATTACTACAGTGCAAAGGTCAAATTCGAGTTTATTACAATAGTACAGCAAAATTGACAAAAAAATAACTTTTACTGCCTCACAAATTACATGTGACAATTACTTCATAGAGGAAATTAAGTCTCACAATAGTCACAAAGACTCTACAATGCAAATTTACAATCCTGGACAAATGTAACCCCTTTCATGCTGGTTTTATTATAACAAGACGTACATATGAGAAAATGCCATGGCCTAAACCATATATGTGGATGCTCAGAGTATAATATTCTATTTAACCTTTGTTTAGGGAGGGTGAGCGGCATTACAAATCATTGGGGTTTTTATCTCTTGTGCGTCGTAGCCCCTTCCCACAGTCAACAATGGGAATAATTAGAGCTTCCATACAAAGAATGTTTTTTATTTCGCTTATAACTTTAGTGCTGTTTGACAAATCTGCACAAAACTTTCCACACAAATAGTCCATCCACATCAGCTCCTGCATGGAAAATGTCACACTGATCTGTCAAACAGGGCCGAGGTAGAAGGGTTCATAACGTGCCATTGCCCATGTTTATTACCATAGGAAACTTTGCCATCCAATACCGAAAGATGGTTGAACGGAATTGCAGCACATTTCACAAAAAGTTATAATTGCACTCAGTAAGCGTGATCTTTGTGATTTGGTGTACATCTGTTCTGCCATTTTTGAGAGATTAGCGTTTATAGAGGGGCTTGCCTTTGCACCAAGGGGATCAAAAGTTAGGAATATCTGGACTATTGGTGTCCAGATATCCTCTGATTGGCCAATTTAAAGTAGACTAGTCAATCCTGATCTACTAGCCACAACATGAACAATATTTTGTTGCAGCCCTTACATGACTCACGGATATGTACCCTGAGAAAGTATTTAAAAAAATAAGGGGGTAGGGTGAGCACACACAGATCCCCAGGGGCAAGTGGTGGGGGTTTCAAAGAGACCCCTCCTTGATTTACTGGCCATACAATGGATAACATGTTGTCGCAGCAATTACAGGACAAGCCACAGGCTAAGCCCTGTGTCAAACTCGTTCTACTTGTGGCTGAAGATCGTGAGCAGTGGCGGTTTGATGCTTGCCGAAGGTTAGCTGTTGGGCCTTGCCAGGGCCTAGGCACTGAGTCCAAGTCCTGGTACAGGTTGGATGCACTATCTGGACTGAGGGAATGACTGAGATGTGGTGGGTTATGTAATTGATTATGTCTTTTACAAATGATGTAATATGTGAGGTCATAAGAAGTGCTTAATGGGATCATAATTTATAGTTAATTCCCTGAACTAAAACTGGCATATTTTAGTTTTTTTGTGGGTGTTTTAACCTTAGCTTGTGTCTCATTCCAGCCCTTTCAACCATGTGCAGCATAGGATTGAGCACAGAGCCTGGCCTGGAGGAGGAGGTCTGAAAACAGCCTCACTCTAAAACTTGCATTTTAAGACTCAAGATCATTAGCACGGAGCTCATAACAGGGAGGAAAATGTTGTGTCCGGTGGTGCTTGAGCTCAGTTAGCAGGATCCCTGGAATGGATAACTTCCTCCTATGACGTGGAGAAGATTGCTTTCTCGCAGTTAACCTCCAGGAAGAAAAATGAGGCATCCTCCTCCTCCCATGCCTGTTTGCTTACATAAGGGGAGATGACTCAAGAGGAAGTGATGCAGATGCATGTTGAACTTCTCTTTGGCCACCATGACCAAGTCCCTTCATCCAAGTGAAAGAGTGTGGGAATGAAACCCAACGTACACCGCTCATGTACAACGTGTGGAGAATAAGGAATAACATGGCTGAGACTACAGCAAAGCCCAACTTTCAAGCCAGCCATCCCTGAACATGGAATGCTGTTATCAGAGGGACACCCTCAGTCAGTGCTAAGGGGACCAGGAGATGTTGATCATGAACTGTACAAATCTGAAATGCAAATGGATGGGACTATGAGACCAGCATGGACAATTCCCTTACTTCCACAGGAATCTACAGAGAATCTATTTGAATATTTGATCAAGCTCTGTTGCTGTTATATGTTAATAAATAGCTCTGCTACCTATGGCCAATGTGATTATCAACTCAAGCCCTTGCCCAATCTTATTCAAAGAGTAGAACATATGGTTTAGTGGAGTACATGTAACCCTGCACTATTCTGATGTCTGGGCACAGGAGGGACTGCAAATGGTATTAAGTAATTCACATGTTTTATTCCATTTTAGGTGATGTATTGTAATGATCTTAAAGTGAACTTTCAACTTATTATTTATGATTCTCAGTAATTATGAGCTATTTTTAAATAACAATAGGATATGTTTTGTCTAATGTACTGTTCTTGTAGATATCTTTAATTGATGTATATGTCATATGTTTTATACTATATATGTGTCTTTTAGGTCCTTTTCTTTTGGTCTAATAAAGCATTGATTGATTGATTGATTATTAAGTCATTCTCTCAGCTATTTTTCTTAACCATATAATTGGCCAAATGGTCTACCACGGGACTAACAATAGGGACAAAATGCCATGCATGACTGGAGAAGACAAATTAGTGCTCTGTGCTGCTCAGGATACATTGTTGGATATGCACACAAGACGTGCCATATATCGTATCAGCAGGATTTGTAGAGCACGGCTTATCACCCCGGGGGTTATCCAGGTGCTGAGGATGAGCCATTTAGTCGAACAGCCAGGTCTTGAGTGCTCTTATGAAGTCGGGGAGGGTGGTGGACGTCCGGATGTGGAGGGGCAGGTCATTCCAGGACTTGGCAGCGAGGTAGGAGAAAGATCGTCCTCCTCTGCGGTTCTGATGGATGCATGGGATATGTACGAGGGTGAGGTGGGCTAAGCAGGGTTGTCTGTTGGGCTGGTGGAAGGTCAAGTGGTGGTTGATATATGCTGGTCCAGTGTTGTGTAGGGCATTGTAAGCGTGAGTGAGTAGTTTGAAGTGGCATCTCTTCTTGATTGGGAGCCAGTGGAGGTCTCTGAGGTGTGGGGTAATGCTTGATCATAATGGGAGATCAAGGATGAGTCTGGCTGCTGCATTTTGGATGCTCTGGAGTCGTTTCAGGAGCTGGATGGTTATTCCGATGTAGAGTGCGTTTCCGCAGTCTGCTGGTGATGAGGCCCTGTGTTACTGTTCTCCTGGTGCTGGACGGGATCTACCTGAAGATCTTGCGGAGCATTCAGAGTATATGGAAGCTTGTGGAGGTTACTGTGTTGACCTGGCGCTTCATGGTGAGCTCGCTGTCCAAGATGATGCCCAGGTTCCTGATGTGGGTGGTGGGGGTTGGGTCAAGTCCGACAGCATGGGGCCACCAGGAGTCAAGATGAGCTCTTCCGGCTTGTCCGTGTTCAGTTTCAGGCAGTAAGTCTTCATCCAGTCAGCAACGCTGGTCATAGCATTCTGGAAGTTGGCTCTGGTGGTGGAGGTCTATGGTGAGAGAGAGGATGATTTGGGTATCGTCTGCATATGAGATGATGTTGAGTCCGTGACTGCAGATGATGTTGGCCAGGATAGTCATGTAGATGTTGAAGTGGGTAGGGCTGAGTGAGGAGCCCTGGGGGACACCACAGATGGTTTCCTTGGGTTTGGAGGTGTAGGGTGGTAGGTGGATTCTTTGTGTGCGTCCTGTGAGAAACGAGGTGATCAGCTTTAGTGTGTTGCTTCTGATGCCAATCTGGTGAAGTCTGTTGACCAGGACGTAGTAGGACACTGTGTTGAAGGCCGCGGAGAGGTCAAGGAGGATAAGGGCAGCGGATTCTACGTGGTTGAGGATGGTTCTAACATCGTCTGTTGCAACAATGAGGTCTGTTTCGGTGCTGTGGTTGGATCAGAAGCCGGATTTCGAGATGTCTAGTAGGTTGTTTCTCTGCAGGTGGCCTGTGAGCTGGTGGTTGATGGCTTTCTCAAGGACCTTCGCAGAGAATGGGAGGATTTTGATGGGGCGGTTGTTCGTGAGGTCGTTGGGGTCTGCGGTGGGTTTCTTTAGAAGGGGTCTTACTTCTGCGTGTTTCCATGTTTCTGGGAAGGTGGAGGTGTTGATGGCTGCATTCAGGATGTAAGTGAGCAGAGGGCAGATTTCCTTACGTCCTAGGTTGAAGGTGTGGGCTGGGGTCTGTCAGAGATCCTGAGTGTATGGAAGTCCTGATGGTCGCTGTGTTCTCGATGTTAAGGGGGGGTCCATACGGTGAGATGGTTGTGTGGGATGTCGGCAGGAGTCGGGGTAGAATGAGCTCAGTTAGTTGAGGGTCGAAATTGCCGCAGATGTCAGCTATCTTGTTGTGGAAGTGGATCGATAGGGCGTTGCAGAGGTCCTGGGTGTGTGGGATTGTGTTTTCAAAGGCCGCTGGGGTGGAGAATTCTCTGATGATGTTGAATAGTTTGTTTGAGTGGTTGCTGCTAGTTTCGATGCGAGCGGCTAGGGCATTTTTTTGGGCCAGCAATGGTTATTTGCTGGTGTGCAGTAAGTGAAACTTGTTTTGAGCAGCTCATGATTATACCAATCTGCTTATTGAAAATTGACTCATTTGTAAGTGAGATTACTGATTGTAAGAAATTGAGTTATTAGTTTAGGGGGTAAGAGCCCCTGTCAAAGTAATAAACACAGTCCTTGCCAGGGCGAACCACAAAAGTCAGTAAATAAACCTAGATTGGTAAATTGGCACAAAGCAGTCAGGCTTAATTTAGGGAACTGTGTAAAGTTTTTATGCAGCACTTAAACAGTAATAAAGTGAAAACACAGCACAAGTAAAATCCCAAAGCAATGTAGGAAGTTAGTGTAAATTTTAATAAGTACAATGACATGAAAACAACAAAAATCCAGTCAGTAGAGCCAGAGTAATGCATTTTTAAAGTTTTACGTGAAAATAGTGCCAAAAAACACAAAGCCCCATTCACAGGTATCTGCTTGTGTTGGACCTGCTCAAAGTCATAGGTTCAGGCCAACCACGACAGAGCGCGGGTCGAATACAGGGACCAAAATTGTCCCATTGAAGAGCTTAGAGCTTTGCATTGGCAGGGCAACGCAACTATAGTTGCCTTCTCACGTAGCAGTCATGGCTGAAGCTACACAGTGGTCGGAGACACAGGCAGTCACTGTTTGTTGTGGAGAGCAAGTCGACATCAGAACTTCACGTTGGCGGGAGATGCGGTGACTGTTGCTGATGGGAGGAGCCCCCTCGTGCTCTCAAAGAGTCCCAAACTTCTGGATTTTCACATTGAGCTTAGGTTTGAGGCAGGAGGAGTACACTCTGACGCCAGATAAGGGTCCAGTACCTGGGGAAGCTCTTGGCAATCAGGACTCACTCCAGAAGAGGTCACCAGCAGTACTCAGGCAGGTCCAATGGTGGTGGTCAGCTGGGCCCTTGCAGGGAAGGCCTCTGGAAGCTTGTTGTGTCCCTGTAGTGCAAACAGAAGGTCAACCAACTGACCTTTGGAGTCACTTCTGGGGATCCTGGGATCAAGGTAAGCAGGTCCAGACTTCCTTCTTCAGACTGCAGGACAGTTCTTCTGAATCTACCACAGGTCCAGTAGTGTTCTGATGAGGAGCTCTGGGGTGCCATTCTTATACCCAGTGCCAGCCTTAGTGTGGGGACAATCGCTGGCCTACTCTAAAATTAGTTCTGGCCAGTTCTTCCCCTTCCCATGGGTTTGGCGCCAAACTGTCTAGGGGAACAAAGGTCAGGGCAAGCCTGGGGTCAGGTTCCTTTGTGAGTGCTGCATGTAGGGTCTTTTAAAGTGTAATTAGGGAAGGGTGCAACTCCTACACACCCATACTCTCAGGAAGACCCACACCTACATCCCTTTTGCCCCCGTGTCTCGAAGGAATACACAACACAACACAGGAGAGCCGTTCACAATCATGTGACTCTGGACACTGGCAGAAAAGCACACCTGATTTAGGTAGAAAAATGCCAGCTTTCTAAAAGTGGCATTTTCAGAATAGTAACTTAAAATCCAACTTTACCATTCAAGAAGATTTAAAATTACTATTAGAATGAGTGGAAGAAGTATTTCTCTATCTGCTCCCAAACTGAAGTTATAGCTTACTAAGTGTAATAAGGTAACCAAGCGTTAGCCTATGGCAGACATAGCCTTGCTACTGTGAAAAACAACATTAGGTGTATTTCACTATCTGGACATGTAAACCTTAAATACATATGTCCTATTTTTTAACTCCCCCATGCACCCTGCTCTTTGAGCCTTTAGGACCTACCATAGGGCTGCCATAGTATTAAAAAGGAAGATTTAGGAGGGGGACGTGGCCTGACGTGAAAGAAAATGGCAGCCTGAATGAAAGCTCCATCTCCTATGCGCCAGAAGCTCGGCCCTACTACGAGCCTAATGCATTAGCAGTGTTTCTGGCACAAGGGAAAGACTCAAGAACCACTGGGGAATGAGATTGAGGCTCCAAGCCACTCTTCGCCTTCGCATTACCGTGGAGAGGTGCACTGCCGTAAAGGACTACACGCAGCCCCCTCTGCATCCCATCCAGACTCCGACATGCCGCGAGGCCACATATAACGATCCGGAGCAACCGCAACTGACCCCTGCATATTTTCAAGATGCAGCATTGAGCGCAACCCTCCCCACATCCCAGACCGACGTAAGTGACATTTTCTCTTACCAATGAGGCATGTTTGTCTTCTTTGGTAGCCCCAATGGGCCGAACCCCATAGCGCCTCTACCTCCGGCCCTTCTCTCCACGGCTCCCTGAAAGGCGAGTATCATGTGTATAAGCCTTACCTCCGCATAATTGACTGAATGGGCTGTAATCTGCCCTTCTGAGCAGAATCATTTGATTCACCGCCCTCACCTGATACTAAACGCGCGAGAGGCATTTATGGCCACGAGTACGTGGTAGGCCTAACGGCCCGTGCCTGGCCCTCTCCAGCAGAGTGGAGCAGATCAGAGCACTCACACTGACCTCCTACATCTGCTCCAAATAATCACACAAGTGTCATTTCCCTTCAAATACAGGGCGATTGGAAAGGTGATTGGGGCTCTTACCTGCCTGATCGGCCTAACTTTCTCTAAGCAATTGGGCAAGCCTCATAGTTACTCTCACACCTAAGCATAATTGGCTCATTCTCGAACAAAGCGGTTACTTTCGCCTCCTCCACCGGCCCCTATAAAATATGTGAGGCATCTCCCCACAAATGGAAGGTGGTTAGAAGAGTGATCAGAAGTGCTAACCGGATTCTAAGGGGCAGATTTACAAGAAAGTGACGCATCTGTAAAGATCCGTCACTTTCCCTGCGCCACCCTGAGAAACCCTTGCGCCACTATTGATGCGCCGTATTTACAATACAGCGCACCATGGCGCAAGGATTGACAGATGCGTCAGAAATTCTGACGCATGCGTTGACGCAAAAGTCACGCATTGCTGGAGTCGTGTCGCAAGCACGACGCAACTCCAGCAATGCACAGGGAGGCCTATCCTCATTGTGCTGCGTCACTCCTTACGCCTGCTTCAAGCAGGCGTAAGAATTTGACGCAGTGGCGTCCTAGAAGTGGCGCAGTGAAATCTTGTAGATTTCACGGCGTCACTTCTACGAGGCTTTTTTGCGTTGGAACGCCCACCCTGCATACATTATACCTGACGCAGGTATAATGTGATGCAGGGCTTTACAACGTGACGCATCTCCCTAGATGCGTCACATTGTAAATGGGCCGCATTTTTACGCTGCCGCTGCGTCACAAAAAGTGACGCAACAGCGGCGCAAAAATGACGCAAAGGGTTTGTAAATCTGCCCCTATGTCGTGACCTCCATCGAGCGCTTTTCAGGCAGCCTTTGATTGCTTCTTGAGCCCCAGCCTTAGCTCCTCACAATGCAGTAAACTCCTAGCATTGAACCTCAGCACAAAGTAGCTGAATACTGAGATGCATTCAAAGAAACATTCCCCATTATACTTGGCTGCTACAGGGGGATTGTTTTTGCTTCACTTCGATAATACAATACCTTAAATACCAGTTACCTGCCACTGTGCTTCCTGGCATAACTGCTCTATGAACCCCTGAGTGCCTCTACCACCATCACATAACCTCTGACAGAGACTGCAGAATCGATCTCTACAAATTTATCCCTGTGGTAACACCTTACAAACACCTGCCTAATAACCCTGTACAATATATAGAACAATTGGTTCTGTCGACAGAACCAATTGTTCTATATATCGTACATACCCAGGTTCTGAGGGGCACAGGGTTACCCCATTATCGTTAATAATAACCCTGTACAGGCGGCCCCCGCTTAATGCTTACTATCCTTAGAGAAAACGGCTAAACCTCCTTCCTATTGCGCTACCATCTTTACTTGCTTTGGGACCCGTAAAACTACAAGATGGCCGAAAACGACTCCAATCCAAACAAGGATGAGAGGTGCCCTCCTATCCAAAGGGGCAGGGCACCAACCCGACAGTAAGTCAATAAAAAACTCCCCCTTGGGTTGACTCACAAATCAACGTTCATAGGTATGCCAGTCTCAATCATTCATTCCAAAGACCAACTAATATCACCAAGACAAAACCTAGAAAATGTATATAAACAGCTATTTATTTTTATGAAAATCTTTTTACATTGGTTAAAAAAACACAATATATTTAGACAACATACAAGGGATTTTGTGTTAACCAACAACATTCAATATCTTAGAGAGATCACAATGGGCTTCACCAAACAAATAAAAACCATGAATAGTTAAAAGGGACGATTAAAAAACATTAAAAACATTATCAGACACAACATTAATGCATAACGGGAGAATACATTAGACAATTGATTTTGTCATTAAAGAAGACACCAATAACAGATAGATCATCAATTGAACCAAACCCTTATCAAAATGAGGATCTTTTATCCTTATTTTATAGTTCAATCAAATGTTTAGGTGATGTAGTATAGAGATTTAATAGGATCGATGCGTTGTTAGTGTATCATTGATTGGTTTTAGCTCAGATTTGGTGTTAAGTACCACATTTCCTTAGGCCGAGAACACCTGACACTTCTTCTGAACTTTACGGAACTTTACGGAATTGTTCACTCACTCATACCGCTCTAGTTGAGGCCCTGTTGTGCTACACACGTGTACTCGCTCAGCCACATTTGGGCTTGTTTGCTTATTGTTTTGTGGCCCCAAGGACATGCTTGACCTCCTCCTTTGGGTCCCATGCTATATCAATTTTAGGTTGGGTGGGGTGGGTAAGTTGGGGTGAGTGGGGTTAGATTGAAGAGTTGGTGGGCTCTAATTTTATGTTCTCCTTTGCAGTTGCATAAAGAAACTTGAGGGGGCCTCCCTGCAAAGTACATGGAGGGGGCCCCCCACGCTCCAAACCCAGTCAAGAGCTCTCAGGCCAGAGGCCCGCTGCCCGCAGCCTGTGTACGGCTCTGGAGGAGCCTCCCTGGAGCTCGGGCCCCCCACACCGCGGGGACTGGGATGGCTATTGTTACGCAAATGCTCCCTTGTTTTCTATCTTCTCCCTACACTTTTCACCGGTTGCTTTCCTTCCCATGTAATACTAATGTCGGATCTGACTCCCATTGGCTATTCCGTTCTGCTTCATTCACCTTTGCTGCACAGCACTCCAATCACAGGTTGCCCCTCTATACAATGTACTTTGATGGATACGGCTAACTCTTGTCCCCCGGACATTTCCTCATATCCCGATGCTGAAGACAGACTCCCTATAAAGACTGTCACTTAACAAGAAAGGGTTGAACCATCCAGTTAAGTGGAGTACACATTCAGATGGAACATACTTCTATTACCAGAGTCTAAGCTTTCTATCAATGACATCCCCTCCCTCAAAGCCCCCTGGGTTTCAGAGGTCATAGGTCCATCTACACAAAAGAAGAAGAATGGGTACTCACTGTCATTATCAAACAAGCAAAAATTTCAGTTCTAGATACTCATGCTGATAATAACGGGAGGTGGTTACTCAATAAACTGTCGAAATCTAGCAAGCAATTTTATGTGTTGAATATTTATGCTCCTGATATAAGTGATATGCATTTCTGGAAACACATTGAGGAATTGATTGCTGCACTCCCCAATGTCTCTCAACTGATCATAGTTGGTGGCTTTAATCTCCCACTTGCTCCCCCCATAGACCGCAGCTCGAGATCCAAATTTAGGCCATTCACATTCCATAAGTTACCTCACAAGATTTGCTCCAGATGCTCCCTAGTGGACTCCTGATGTCTTTAACACCCAGACACCAGAGACTATACTTTCTACTCCTCTCCCCAAAAACCATTCTCCAGAATTGACTACATTTTGGTGTCTAGTGATCTGGCCGGAATGATCTCTGATTCCTCCACTGAGCAAAGATTGATCTCAGATCCTTTGGCTATTGCGGCCTCTCTGGACTGGGTCACAATTAACAAATCCTGGAGACTCAATCCCGACATATTACAGGACCCGACCCATACTGATACAATCCGCTCAGCCATCAAAAACGTCTTCCACGACAATCCTCCTGACAATTGCTCTAGTGGCATAGCTAGAGCTTTTGCTGCCCGGGGCGATCCCTGAGTATGCCACCCAGTGATGGCTGTGCAGGTAAGAGCTGGGAGGGGTGGCGACAGACGACGATGAGTGAGGTGACTGACGATGACGAGGGATAGGTAACTTACCTTGCGCTCGCCGCTGCTGCCCCCCAAAAAGTGCCGCCTGGGGTGGATAGCCCCTCCTAGCTACACCACTGGATTACTCTCCCCAAGTGCAATGGGACGGCTTCAATGCCACTATTAGGGGGGTGATAATCGGAATCAGCACTCACATCAATAGGTCTGCAAACTCACAGACGAAAAAATTGGAAACTGAATAAAGCAATTGCAATTTAGACACCATTACGAGAAGGGTAGCCTTCTTATGGACACCATAAACTGGAAAAAATATTAATATAACAAGCTCCTGAGCACCAGTGCTGGCAACATCGCTGGGAAAGTCCTAGCCCGCTACTTAAAAAGAAACAAAATTGCCCCCAAATGACTCCTGTCAGAGACAAGGAGGGCCAACTACATTGGACCCTCATAAAATTTCCTGTGTCTTCTTAGACTTCTATCCAAAGCTATATGATGAACACGCTATTGTTAACGCCATGGGTAGCGAGGCACATCAAAACCACCTCAATCAACCCAAACTAGATGGCCAACACCAACTTTGTCTAAATCAGGTTATTACCGAATCTGAACTACACTCAGCTATTAAATCCCTCAAAATATGTAAAGCCTCTTGCTCGGACTGCCTTATTGCCCACTTCTACAAATTATTTACATAAGAAATGCACTTGCCCCTGTTAGTCCTCTTTCATAACTATGCCGAATCTGGATATATTCGGGGGACTACAGCAGAAGCAATAATAGCTCTTATCCCCAAGGAGGGCAAAGATCATACTTACCCCAAGAGCTTATCAACTGAGAATGCAAACTATGGGGCTTATTTACAAGCCCCTTGCGCACCTGGTACATCACTTTTTCCCATATTAAAAGTGACACACTGGCGGGCAAGTGGCTTGTAAGTAAGCCCCTGTATGTCAAAATCCTAGTTAAATGTATTGAGGTGATATTACCCTCCTTGATCGGCCCTTATCAAGCTGGCTTTTTTAAAGGAAGACTCTCCAACGATATTAGACTACTGGGACACATCTTACTAACTGCCAAAATCTAAACTTCCACGGTGGCAGCAATAGCACTCGATGCTGAAAAAGCATTCAACAAGGTTGCATGGCCCTTCTTAAAAGCCATCATGAATTACTTCAATCTGGATGAATCCTTTATAAAGATGACGATGGCCCTCCATTCAAATCCTAGTGCAAAAAGTAGAACTAATGACATCCTGTCTAAGTGCTCTAAATGAATGCTTAATTTATGGTCAATTGGGGTGTCTTGCTATTCTGTTTTACTCTGTAGGAAAGGCTTGAAATTCACCAGCACCTATTCAGCAATTGAGTGCCTATGTGGTCATGAATGTAGAATGTTGACACTCTAGTTGTATGTTAGAACTCTGGTAAAGCTCCCTTAGAACACTGGGAAATAAACTGACAGACTGCTGCTGCGGTTGAAATTACATGTTTCACTGAGTATGCCAAACGTTTCTGACAAGGATGAGGAAGAGATTTGAGAATATCTAGAAAATGAGTCTTTTTATTTCAGCTTCAGGAGCACTTAACATAATGTCCAGGAGAAAATGAGAAAAACATTTTCTCTCCAACCAGTTTCATCACATTCCAGCAGAAAAGCAGCATTTTTCAAACTAGCATATGCCACAATTCCTGAAATTATTATGGGGCCACCAACAAATGATTTATATACTGACTAAAAGTTACCACCCTTCTACAAAAAGGGCAGCACCTTATCACCAAAAGAAAAATACATCAGCCTTCCTTATGTAACTCTCCACCTCAAGATCATGAAAAACACACCACTAGCAAACAGTTTTGTGAATTTCTCTCCAAATTGTAAGGGTCAGATACTCAATAGTAGTATTATCCAAGACAGAGAGTAACTACCTGTGAGTACCCTCCCCCTTGTATATTGCTTAAGCATACCCTTTAGTGACGGTTTTGTTATTTTTAGAATATCTGACATTGCACATTTATTTTGCATTCACACATGCAAAGTGTTACAATTAAATGAAAGATACGTAGTCCAGAATGTCAGCTTTATTCTTCAGATAGGATCCATATTAAGTCTCATGCTAGGCCTCATACAATGCCCCACCAGGAGCAGCCTCCTTGCCGCTCAGCCCTTCCACACCAACTGATTCCTTCTTCCACTCAAACACTCTCAACATTCTGATGACATCACATAGACTGAGCAGCAAGGCATAAGGGCAACAACAGAGAGGATGCATCATTCACTTACTAGATTACAACACAAACCAGGTCTGCCCTCTGTTCGAACATGCAACCTGGGTTTATAGAGTTACTGTGAAAAACCAATGGTCCTCTAGATTAACTTCTGCAAACGGATTCTGAGAAGGTGCATTATAGTAAAGCTTATCTGCGCATACTTTGTTAGTGATAGACATTCTCAAGTACAGTCAGTATCTCTTATTATAATGGGCAGAAATCAGTAATCCACAAGATATATTAATCTTAAATGTAACCAACAACACTAATTGTCCAACTAAGTGATACGGGGGTAGGTAACAAAGCTGCTAAAAGGAAGAATTAAGTGGTAGGTGTAGGCATAGTGTATCAACACTCCTCAGAGTTTGAGGTAATGTCAATAGTTGCATCCCTGACCCATGCATTGTCTAATCCACTTAGGGAAAATTAGCATTTCGGCTCTTTGATATTAAATATGTGGTTCACCTTAAAGGCATGTCAAATAATTAGAATCTGAAAAATAGGCTAACAGTACAAAAAAGAAAATGTAGTATACAAAGACTGAGACCTCAGTAACTCTGTTGCAGGTCGTTGACCAATGACCTGCATTCCTGATGGATAATTTGTTCAGATGTGTAAGCTTATTCTCTATCAATAGTTCTACAGCACATCCCGCCTCCAGTTGCAACTCATGCTGCCTGGCTAGCTGGAGTCAGTTCCTTATTTTTAGCACTTTCCTGATGCAGGTCCAGAGCTCTTCAGTTTTCAACAAATTCTTCAAATATTTTAAAGATGTTAATTTAGTAGATTAGCTCAAATGTCACCTAAGGGTGCACGATTTAAGCCATGTAGACATTGCTGCCAGCAGATAACCCTGGCCCATCAACATGATATCTGCATGTGGACTCTGACCACAATCCCTTGACGGGGCTTTCAGGGGGCAGGAAGCCAAGTTGTTCTTGGCTCAGTCCTGCAAGGAGACTGAACATGGTCACTGTATCCTCCCACAGGTGCGTTTCCAGACAGTGATCCTCAAAACGCCTTCCCACAAATACTCAACCGCTGTTGAAAAGACAAGTGCTCTTGTCATCAAAACATTCAGACTGTTTGGAGTCTCCATTTGCAAAGCATAGTTTTTCTCTGAGCCATATTCCAGTTCTCAAGAAGCTTGGTTTGTAATTTCTGGCTCAGTCCATCAATCATCTCAGGGCTATTTGACAGGCCATGCTAGATTATTGTTTTTTTAAATTGATGGCTGGCTCTCCTCTCGCTGGACCCCTTCAAGCTCCCAAGGGCAGTCCAAACACTTTGGGCTAGGGGATTCCAGCTCCTCAGACCATACTGCCTTATAACTTGGCTCTTGACTGGGACTGGTTTTGCAGAAGCCACTGCCATCGAAGATGCCATTGCAAGTGACAAATACAGTTTTGCCAGCATCTCTGATCCAACTCTCCTGGCTGGGTTCAGCACTACCTCAGACTTTGAAATCTGAGAAAATCTTTGTTTGGGTAGAAAAAAGGTAAAAGCATCATTTGAGGAGAAGCCTTTTGCTGACACCCTCCTCTGACCAAGAGAATTCACTCATGGAAGAACTTTAGCTCAGGTTTACATGTGCATTACATGCCCAACTGGGATTTTAGGCACATGGAGGATCATGATTTGGAAACTGCTTACATCCTTCCTCCTTATCAGACACATGCTTAGACTTTTAGAGTGCCTGTTGCTTTGATAGATCTCCAGAGGATGATATTCCCTATCCTTTGGGTCCTCCCTCTGAGGAAGTCTTTTCACGGCCCTTGTGCTTAAAGCAGCAGAGGTAGTCGAAGTGCCCCTATAATCCACAAGGCCAAAATCCAACATTCATACTGAAATCCTGCAGCCGCCTTTGGTGGCTCTGGAAGTTCTCCTACCTATGAAATAGGTTTTACTGGAACATGTGTCTGCTTACCTTTCTGTCTGGCAGTTCACTGGCAGATTGTTCTGTTATTTAGGCATATGCATTCTAATTCAAAGATTTGTCAACCCATCCTTCTTCTGAAAACTTTGTGATTCAAGGATCTGCAGCAAAATTGAATGTCCATGCTTTCCCAATAACACCCAATGACCATTATCACTTATGCCTTCTCTCCTCAGAACACAGTTTTTGCTTTGGGTGCTCTGGACCCCACTACACAACAATGTCATGTGCCACATCGAGCCAGTATGTTCACTTCCTGCATGAAATAAAGAGGTTGGCTCCAGTTAGCCCTCCAGATGCCATCAAAGAACCATTCACACAGTGTTGGCTAAAGATTACTTTTTTTGTAAAACATTTGTTTGTGGCATGGGTGGTTATAGGTACACGTGCTGTGCGTACTCCTGCCATCTAGTGTTGGGCTCGGACATGTACAACTTGTTTTACTTCGAAGAAGTCTTTGAGTCACGGGACCTAGTGGCTCTGCGCATTGCTGTTAATGGCATAGACTTTGACCCTATTGTTAGATTGTTTTTTCTCCACCTACTGGCTCAGACCTGTTTCTTTTTCGGGCTCTGGTACGACGTTGTGTTGCATTCGTACCAGGCCTGTTAGTATCTCTTTCCCCTGTCGGTCAAAGAAACAGTGAATTCCTCAGTAATTTCCCATCGTTTCCGCGCTTTGGCACCGGTCTGTGGTAGACTTCCTCTAAGGCCCCACTCAGGGCTTAGTCCCTCCAGGCCTCCTTCCACTACCTCAACTTCTGCTTCTGCCAGAAGTGTCGAGTGCAGTACCCTAGGACCGTCCTCCATCGGTTTGCAACCTCGGTCTGTCACCAGACCATCGAGAATTTTTGTGCTTGACGTGTCTTGCTTTCTGGTGTAAGAAGACCCTTCGATATCGTCAAGATGGACATCTCGCATGAGCAGCTATGGCGCAGCACCATTCAAAAGACCCACTGGACATTTTTGAGGAATAGACGCTCCACGCAGAACGACTCCCAAGGGTTCCTGGAGCAGTTCAGATCCACAAGCTATCTTATATATCTATATATAGATCTATATATTTATTACTTTCCTACAAAAAAAATATATTATATGCACTACCCTATTTCTCACCCTATACCTCTATCAATATCTTTAATCTACATATACTTACTTCCTTTATGCATCTATAAACTTTCCATGTACTCATGGATCTATATATTTATTACTTTCTTCTAATTCAGCATATCCAATACACTACCCTATTTTCACCCTATACCTCTCTCAATACATCTTCTACCCCAACTTTCTGACTCATCTCAAACTTCTTTCTATTACTCTTTCCAATGCACTACCCTATTTCTCATCCTATTTCTCACCATATTCCTCTATCAATATATCCACTACCTCGTCTCTCTCATTCATCCCAAACCCCATACCACTACTATGACCCCCAAAATAGCCCTTTCTAGACTCTCCCCTACTCTACCCCTCTTGCACCACCTGACACCTCTTTTACTATACTGATCCCCCAAAACAAGCCTTTCTAAACTCTTCCCTCTGACTCTTCCCCTCCACATCCCTTTTTACTCATCTCAACCCTCCCACTACTGCTATGACCTCCCCAAAAAAAAAAGTCTAAAGCCTTCACTCTTCTATCCCTCCACTATCCTTTTCAATCGAAATAACAGACTTAACATGTCCACTTCTCAAATTTCATATTTCACTATACTAATTCACCACTAATCCTTTATGGGTTCTGGAGTAGCGTGCTACTCACCGAAAAAGCGCTTCAACACCCCATTAGGGGTAACAAGCACTCTACATATATGCAAACCTTTGTCCCTCTTCTATCCCTCTGCTACCCTTCTCAATCCAAATAACTGACTAACATCCACCACTCAAATTACTTTCATATTTCACTATACCAATTCAACACTAATCCTTTAATGGGTTCCGGAGTAGCGTGCTACTCGCCAAAAAAAGAAGCGCTTCAACACCCCATCAGGGGTAACAAGCACTATATAAATGTAAACCTTTTCCCTCTTCTATCCCTCCGCTATCCTTCTCAATCCAAATAACTGATTAATATCCACCACTCAAATTACTTTCATATTTCACTATACTAATTCACCACTAATCCTTACGGGTTCCGGAGTAGCGTGTTACTCGCCAAGAAAGTGCTTCAACACGCCATTAGGGGTAACAAGCACTATATAAATGCTAACCTTTTCCCCTCTTCTATCCCTCCGCTATCCTTCTGAATCCAAATAACTGACTAACCTATCCACCACTCAAATTACTTTCATATTTCACTATACTAACTCAACACTAATCCTTTATGGGTTCCGGAGTAGCGTGCTACTCGCCGAAAAAGCACTTCGACGCCTCGTCAGGGGTAGTAAGCGCTATATAAATGCAATTACAATTACAATTCATTTCTACTCAAACAAGACACCAGACAGGGGTGCCCTCTGACCCAATCTCTATCCCTTCTAGACATTGAACCACTTTTAGGGCCAGATTTAGATGTTGGCAGGACCGCAACAGAGTGGGCTTTTTTGGCAGTCTGCCCGCCCGATTTAGATGCTGCACTGCAATGGGTGAGAAGATCGCTGAGGTCTCACTGACTCTGCCAGGACTTCGCTCCCCTCCCCTTCAGTGGGATGGGCTGTAGGGACTCCAGCCAGGATTAACACCGTTGGTATTTGGTTCTGCGTTGTTTCAGAGGGAATTCGAATGGGAATCCCTCCTACTTTGAGTCGGTGGAAATGGATGAAAAGGGGTGAATACTCACCTTATTTTGGGGTTCAGGCTGCGGTTTCCTCCTCTTCTCCTTCATCCAGGTCCCCTCTGTACTGCTGCACCTTAACCGCGATGGACCGGCACCCCGTTTCGATAAACTGAAAGGGAAGTGTCAGTGGTGTTTGCTGGTATACATTGCATGGTGTGTGTATGTTGGTGGGGTGCAGTGCAGAATGTATACATAATGCACACAACACACATCTCACAGACACATATGTACATTTACACAACATATATGTGATTTACATTAAAAGAAATGTCACTTACCTGTCTCCCCACCTCCAGGATCACCCTCCGTCAGTACTCCACTGACAGCACACCGCCAGGTCGACGGGAACATCTAGATCTGCTTGGTAGGACCCTGCTGTCAGGACTGCAATGGCGGGAATTCACCAGCACAGAAGACCGCCGCTGCGGCAGTCTACTGTCTATCGCGTATACATTTAGATAGGGCGAGCAGACTGCTGTCAGCACAACAGTGTTTCAGAGACCGCTGCTGCAGTGAGCTGGCGGTCGGACCGCCAAGATCTAAATCAGGCCCTAAGTGTCCCTTAATGAGTGCAATAATTCAATCAGTTAAGCATTAACAGTAAATATTAAAAACGGCTGCTCATGCCAATGACATTTTTGATCCCGCAGATACTACCATCCCTGAAATTATGGCGAAGATTGAGGATTATTTCTTAGTATTGGGTTATACCCTCAATTAGGACAAATCGGAGGTCCGCTCCCTTAAAATAGCATGTACCAAAGAAGCTCTGGGCTACTCGTGCCTATCATGGCAACCCAACTTTCTCAAATATCTGGAACTTGAATTCATTGATGACCTGGTCAAATGCATAATGCACAGTGAGCCCCTGGTCATCCAAAAGGTTGAGAAATTCCTGGAAGGTTGGTCTCCGAAATTCCCTACTTGGTGGGGTAAAATCGAATCCATAAAAAATGGTCATCACTCCGATTGTCAATTATTTATTAAACATGTCCCCCATCTTTTGCTCGAATGAGTTTTTTAGTAGCATGGACAGTCTACTTAACAAATTCATTTGGAATTCTAAAAAAATGTGTATCTCCTTGAAAAAACTCCATTTAGGTGGTGCCAATCTGGCAGACTATAAAAAGTACCAATTCGCTTTCTTGGCTGCCTAGGGTGAGAAATGGCTTTATAATGCTCTTGACTTTACACCCTATGTTTATCCCTTGAAGAGTCACTTGCGGATAACCTTTCCCTGCCATGTCTTTTAACTATATTCAAGGACCACCACAATCCTTAATAACCCCATTCTGAATCATACTAGGAATGTTCTGCTGTACCGAGACTCCTACTACTCTGAGGTGAAATTTAGGCACTCCCTAAGGGCTTCTGGGATAATAAAGATATCAAACTCAACCCTAATTCTCCATAGGAGGCTCATGGCGGGTGAAGGTAAATTCTGCTGTCGGTGACCTTGGCAATAAGCAACACTGCTTTTCATTCTCTGACATCAAACAAAAATATAACATTGCATCCACCGACTTTTACGATTTTCTCAACAACAAAAATGCCATTACTAAACACAAAGCTTTGTCATTTGAGGAAGCCTCACTACAGATCCTCCTTGCATTAATTAAGAAAGACGAGCATGTGGCCTCCAAAATAAACGCTAAACTTAGGCCTCTGTCCACCTTGTTATACAACTCTGCTCAACGGAGGTTGTGTTCTGACTGGTCCCAAGACGGACTACTTGATCCACTGTCCATCGACTGGCCAAGATTATGGGCTTCCCCATTTAATAAAAAGATAACACCCAATCTTGCCCAAACTAAACTACACATCCTATACAGAACATTCTGGACCTCACACCATTTGGCCACCCTTGGTCTTATGGATAAAAGTTACTTTTGGAATTGCAACCTCGAGAATGCAGACCCACGCCATATACTATATGAATGCCCCTTGTTTTACTCATTCTGGACCAACATATATAACATCATCAATGACATCTTTAACTCTAAGCTCCCTATGACCTTATTGTTTTCTGTTTGTGGTCCTTCCAGCGCCATACACACAGTTGGACTTCAGAGAGATGACTTACTACTTCTGGGCTTAATGTTCACTTTGGCCCACAAAACTATCTTTTCTTCTTGGAAACCACTGGGGAATATCTCAAGTAACACTTGGAAGGAATGGCTATGATATTTCAGGGGTGCACACTCAATATTTTCCACCCAACAAAACTGGATCTTGGACAATAAAGCTGCATGAAACAATCTGGACTGATACCTAGAATTAGTCAAATCCCCCAGATGCTCTTCACCTGTGATGTCTCCTAACAAAAACCCATGATACTCTGTTACGTGCAGCAGTCGCTGGGGCTATAATGACTACCTCGTTCATATGCTGACATTGGCTATTCCGATCCGGCATGGTGTATATACACCAAGTTTGTTCACTGTGACAAACTTTCCCTCCTTTCCCCTCCTCCCTTCTCTGAGTTCCTTTTTATTTTCCACCTTGCGGTTGGTTAACACAGATGTATTTGCCGCGGTGGGCCACGTGGTAACCTTTTACTTTCATCTGCACTATCATTATGTAATACTGGATCAAGTGTACCATTGATAAAATCTTACCTCATGTATGCCTGCCAAATGCTTGTTCTCTATTAAAACTCCAATAAAAATCTTTTGAAATAAAAAATGGAAGATTTAGGCATGGAAAAAGGTTTATTTTGCAAGGCGAAAATGGCAGTTTAAACTACACTACAGGCTGCAGGCGCACGCCTGAGGCATGCTTTTACAGGGCTACTTTATTGGGTGGCACAAAGAGTGCCGCTGCCCACTTGTAGCATTAAATGTACATGCCCTGGGTATATGTAGTACCATTTACTAGGGATTTATAAGTACATTTAATGTGCCAATTAGGTGTATTCTAATTTTACCATGTTTAAGGGAGAGAGCACAAGCACTTTACCACTGGTTAGCAGTTCTGACTGCCAACAAAAACGAATTCAGTAAAAATAGGGCAGTGAAGGCAAAAAGTCTGGGGGAATACCACTCCTAGGATGTAAGGTCTAACACTGGCAATCTGGCAAGCCCTGCTGCCAGGTCTGAGTACTCCTCAGAAGAGTCATGCTCATTTGGTAACCAGTACTTATTACGAATATTTA
Source organism: Calotriton arnoldi (assembly GCA_963921515.1). Lineage (NCBI taxonomy): Eukaryota > Metazoa > Chordata > Amphibia > Caudata > Salamandridae > Calotriton > Calotriton arnoldi. Next base: position 632,253 of record CAWUFW010003418.1, on the reverse strand, counting down.
ATGAGGTTCTTTCAGAAATGGCTTTTGAAACTGTGGCCTTTGGTTAAATTTGTTAGATAAGTTCTGCAGCAAAGTTCACCATTTTGTAAAACAAGTTCCAAGGAGGATACATCATGAACCCTCCTTAGGAGAATCGGTCACTGGCATGGTGCGGTTCCATGTACGGACTTAAGTCCCACTACTTTTTACAATCACCAGCCGCCACTGGCTGTTTGATTTCTCTGTTACCTAGGTAAGTGACATGATAGTCTTCAACACACCACTTTGTATAATTTAGCATTATCTTGCAGGCCCTACAGAAAGGTCTTCTCACCACAAAGGTTTCCACGTCAGAGATGAGGCACGGGTCTGTATTCGTGCGGCATGTGTGGCAGAACTCTATGCGTTTCTTGGACTCCAGGGTCCAGATGTATCATAGGATTGCGCTGTCCTTGCGTCACACGGGGTGATGTAAGGGCAACGTAATCCTTAAGTGAGATTTACCAAGTCAAGCAAGACCACCTTCGGTGGCCCTGCGTTGCTTGGTAAATCTGGACTAACGCAAGGCAGCGCAAGTCGCTGCCTTGCCTAGCTCTGTGCTGCGAAGGCGTTACATGGGTGGAGAATGGGTGTTTCCACACATCCACCCATGCTATTTGGAGTATTCCCAGATTTACCAAGACAAGTAAACCTGGGATTGCATCAAAATGCTACACCTTCCCGTTAGAGCCGTAACAAGGAGAAATATTCTTATGTCTCCTAGTGTTTTTCCTTTTTCCAAGTGTGCTGGATTCTGCAGTAAACATAGAAAGAGGAAAACGACTCTAAGGTTTGTTTTTGTGCATGAAGGTGTCCCTTCCGGCACAAAAACAATCCTACCTACTATGCAGGCACCTTTGCACTATGATGCACGAGTGCCTGCGTTGGCACTAGGCAGCACATAGTGCGCCAGCACAGATAGGGAGCAGCAATATGTTGGTAAATGTGGCACATTCCTGCTCTCTCCATTTGCTACAGCGCAGTGCAGCAAGTCATCTTGCTGCGTTGCACTGCGTCAAATAATGATAAATATGGGCCCAGGTTGTTGGTAAGAAAGCGCAACCTCTCTAAGTAAAGATCAAGGCCAATTTGGATTGGGGGACGCCCACCACCCAGTCAATGTGCTGGCATTCTTGGCATTACAACCACAGCTTTGTGGCCAACTATACACCACTCACACACTTATCCGTTAAGAAACAGTTAAAAAGGGGTACCAGGACATTGGAAAATAATTTGTAGGCTTCTAACTTAAGTCATTGCTTTACGGTACAACCAGATGGCAAATACATAGGTTGGAGGCCATACTGACCTAAGTCAACAACAAGCATTTGCAATGCAATAGGTCTCGCATTTACACGAGTTTAAGCTATTGGCATTGTAAATGACAATGCCTTTTAGTTATGTTTTAAAAACAAAAACAAAAATAAAAGGCATTGTCATTTGCAATGTCAATAGCTCAAACTCGCGTAAATGCCAGATCCATTGCATTGCAAATGCTTGTTCTAGCTTGTATTGTTCACACATCTGGACCGCAGAGTCACGTAGCTTTCAAACTAAACAAAATCCTGCCTTGTTTATTTTGGAACTTGTATTCTTTGCCCTAATAGAAGGGGGCGTGATAATTATACTTTGTTTTGGGATACAGAAACGCGCAATCTGTTGATTATCCATCTGAAGCAAACACAAGCCGTCAAAAGAATTACATTATTTATTTAACTTGACACCCCGAGCCACGAGACGAATACACTGCAAGTACTCCAAACCCCTCCTCACACTCGGGGCTGTGAGCATACTTCTACGCTGTGTATAGCCGTGCTGTGTCCTTGATGACCTTCCTCACCCCGAGAAACGGTCCCGCGACGCTGCCAGCCCACTGCCCGCTGGCGGCATAGCCCTGTTCTAAGGACGCCTTGGCCATTTTATGAGCTGTGATGACGTCAGCAGTTAAACTGGACAACAAGGAACAGGCTGGCTTTAGCACCCTAGAGTTTTGTCCCTCTACTTTCCATGCAAATAAAAAACACGAGCACCTAAAAGGGGGAGGATTTTTCAGTGGCACCTTTCAGTAACTACAGAAGGATGAAGAGCAGAGGCGAAAATCTGACCCCTGGGGTCGGACAGAAGGCCATTGGTGTATTTACACCACGCTTGGAGGATAGCGCCTGACTGGGAGGGAGGGACGAGAGGGCAGCTGGAAGGCTTGTTTACCTTCTTCGTTTCCCTCCTCCCCTGGAGACTCAGCTTGGCATCTGCAGTGTAACGCCGCAAGTGAAAGATCCAGTCCGGGTGGGCGGGGCCAAAAGGAGACAGGGCGGTAACAAGGAGGGACTAAGAAGCCTCAACGTACTAACCTGTCCATGGGTTATTATTAGGCAATCGGTGGACAGTCAGCGCTTCCTTCGCCACAAATCAACACAACACAAAGATGCACAGCGACATGAAAACAGCAGAGCAAGAGTTGAACACGCAGCGTATTGACCCGAACGTACTAACCTGTCCGTGGCTCCCAGTCACACTGGTGAGTACTGGCGCATATCACTCACTCTTACTGCCTCTGTGTCTCTCTCGCTCTGTCTCCCCGTGAGCCTCTACCTCCCTCTTTGTCTCATGGCTTGCCCCATTCTAGTTAACACGCAGTGTATTGCCCCGAACGTACTAACTTGTCTGTGGCTTATTATTAAACAATCGGTGGACAGTCGGCTCTTCCTTCGCCACAAATCAACACAACACAAACATGCACAGCGACGTGAAAGCAGAAAAGCAAAAATTGAACACGCAGCGTATTGCCCCGAACGTACTAACCTCTCCCGTGAAAGCAAAAGAGCAACAATTGAACACGCAGCGTATTGCCCCGAACGTACTAACCTCTCCGTGGCTTATTATTAGACAATCGGAGGACATTCGGCGCTTCCTTCGCCACGCATCAACATAACACGAACACGTGAAAGCTCTTACTGCCCCTGTGTCTCTCTCGCTCTGTCTCCCCGTGAGCCTCTACCTCCCTCTTTGTCTCATGGCTTGCCCCATTCTAGTTAACACGCAGCGTATTGCCCCGAACGTACTAACTTGTCTGTGGCTTATTATTAAACAATCAGTGGACAGTCGGCGCTTCCTTCGCCACAAATCAACACAACACAAACATGCACAGCGACATGAAAGCAGAAAAGCAAAAATGCAACACGCAGCGTATTGCCCCGAACGTACTACCTCTCCCGTGAAAGCAGAAGAGCAACAATTGAACACGCAGCGTATTGCCCCGAACGTACTAACCTCTCCGTGGCTTATTATTAGACAATCGGAGGACATTCGGCGCTTCCTTCGCCACGCATCAACACAACACGAACACGCGAAAGCTCTTACTGCCTCTGTGTCTCTCTCGCTCTGTCTCCCCGTGAGCCTCTACCTCCCTCTTTGTCTCATGGCTTGCCCCATTCTAGTTAACACGCAGCGTATTACCCCGAACGTACTAACTTGTCTGTGGCTTATTATTAAACAATCGGTGGACAGTCGGCGCTTCCTTCGCCACAAATCAACACAACACAAACATGCACAGCGACGTGAAGGCAGAAGAGCAACAATTGAACACGCAGCGTATTGCCCTGAACGTACTAACCTCTCCCGTGAAAGCAGAAGAGCAACAATTGAACACGCAGCGTATTGCCCCGAACGTACTAACCTCTCCGTGGCTTATTATTAGACAATCGGAGGACATTCTGCGCTTCCTTCGCCATGCATCAACACAACACGAACACGTGAAAGCAGCTTCACTTAAATGAAAAATTGCCTACAACCAATAATAATAATAAAGAAAACAGTGTAACGCCGCAAAAATGTATGCTATGCATAGACGTGAAAGCAGATTCACTTTAATGAAAAAAGTGCCTACACCAACTAATAAAGTCAACAGGGTGCCGCCGCAAGTACACCGTGCAGTCCGGATGGGCGGGGCTAAAATTAGACAGGGCGGTAACAAGGAGGAACTAAGAAGCCTTCTGTACAATCCAAAACCAGCGTTTAGCATGGATGATGACGCAAGCCAATGAAATGCAGGGGCGGAGCTTAAACACCACTTCTGAAATCTTACCGATTACAATACGCCTCGCAGAGCGAGCAGCGCATGCACGCTGCAACGCTAGGCGAGACCTAAAAAGCAGCCAAGAGCCCAACAAGTTTATCACCAGCTGCCAGTTACTGCGGTGGCATGGCGAGCAAAAGAACGATGACTTGGAGTGCGACCCCGAGCTATTGCCAGTGGTTAAACTTATTGCTAGCAACCTCCCACAACCTTCTGTGGGTTTCACTTATTTATCTTAAACAGCTAAAAACCACTGACAAAGCCAATAGTCCTTGCAGGTTTTAGGTAAAAGTCAGTTGTTGTGTCATATGTCTGGACGCAATAACAGAAAGCTCAGAGAGAAACCAAAATACTGGTCGGGTTGCACAGTATGGGAATCACAGAAATGTAGTTTACATTTTTAAGTCATGCCCCTTTCAGATACCCCCCACTTTTTTCAACCCACTTAATGCCCTGTCTGCATATATTTCTAAATGACTGATTGCAGATGTGGGTGCTTCCCAAAACCTGGCTATAGTATTTTCTTCCAAAGTTGATGCCACACGCAGTACAGGACACTGGGCAAGCGCACACTTTAACAGGCCTGAAGTTATTGCACTGTACATTTTACCCACTACAGTAAATATAACATATTAATGTGGTAAGATATGGGGCAGTTTTTATTGTGATTAAATATTTCAAGACTACACTTCACAATTACTTTATAAACCTTCCTTTCTTACTAAATTCTTTATTAAACATTGCTTTAAAATGCACCAGTTGGCAATCTTTTTTTAAAAATTTCTTCGGGGGTGGAACACCCCAAACTCTACATTCGCTATACATTCGCTCTACATTCGCTCATAACATTTATACCCAACTTTTACAGCCTACCACTTTCGAATTTCACCAGTCTACACTGCCCAAAATTCAATAGATCAAAAATGTTGCAGCAAGACTCTGCCTTTACCCCAGAGAACTCCTGATCCCAGTCATGAAAGACTCCACTGGCTACGTGCAGCTAGACAATCAATGTTCAATGCACTTTGCATTACTTACAGAGCATCCCAAGTAAAAGGAGCACTATATCTACAAATTAAATTTAAGCACTACAAACAAAACAGAACACTACTTTCCAGGTTAGAAACCACAGATCCTCATTCTTCTTTACAATAAGAAATCTATAGTAGGCCTCACTTTCTCAGTTGCCAAGTTATGGAACTTATTGCCAGTCAAGATTCTCTCTACTGTAAGTGCGAATCAGCAGTGGAGTGGGGTGGGGAGGGGAGGAGGGGAAGTGAAGGGGGAGAAAATTTAAATAAAAAAATTCACTTACATGCCGGCCAGCCACGGCCGGATGCCGCTTCTCGTCCTGCCTCTTCCTGGCTTCTGTTGGAGCAGGAAGCAGGATAGGCTCCCCTAAGCCAACCACAACACTGCAATGCAGCATTGTGATTGGTAAGCACGCCGTGTTTCGGCGCTCAGATGGGGAATGGAATCCTGGGCATGTTCTCCTCCCAGGCGGTAAAGCAGCCTGGGTGGAGAACATGCAAAGTGCACATGAATGTTTGGCCGGCCCCAGACGGCCGGCCAAACATGTATCTGCACTTAGGAGGGTGCCACCACTCCTACCCCCTGCGCAGCCTAGCCCCGCCCCACAAAACTGCCCCAGCACAGAAAAACAAAATTATAATAACATCTCGTTATCATTTTATTTTTCCTTTTTTGCCGTGCTGAAAAAAGTCAGTGGGGCGACGGTCCTATGACTTAGCAGAGGAGTCGCTTGTGTCACCAAGCACAAGGCTTCCCATAAAAATGTTGATGGGTCTTTGGGGAAGGTCAACTAGCCTTTTGATATGAGATCCTATGGTGAAGTTTAGTTCTCTATTTGAGTCTGAAATGGGATTACTGAGCTCTAAAGATGAACACCCCAGGCCTAGCTCTCCCATGCTGCTGCACCGCCCTGCTTCCTCCCCATTTTTCTGAGTGCTTTCTCCTGCTTTTGCCTTGTTTTTTAACTTCTTTTTCCTTCCTTCCCCCGTTTTTCTGAGTGCTTTTCCTGCTTTTGCCTCATATTTTGATGCTTTCTCCATCCTTTCCCCCATTTTTTGAGTGGTTTTCCAGCTTTTGCCTAATTTTTTACTGCTTTCACCTTCCTTTCACCCCGCTTTCTCCTGCTTTCGTCTTTTTTTAATTGTTTTCTTCTTCCTCTCTCCCATTTTTCTGAGTGCTTTCTCCTGCTTTTGCCTTGTTTTTTTTACTGCTTTCTCCATTCTCTCCCCCTTTTTCTGAGTACTTTCTCCTGCTTTTGCCTCATTTTATACTTCTTTCGCCTTCCTCTCCACCTTTTTTCTGAGTTGTTAGAAATGGGGTTTCTGGTTGGCTAGGGTATGCACCTAAGCCAGGCAGAACACACCATTCTAGTAAGGGCAAGGGAGTTACACGCTGAAGATAACCCCTGCTCACCCACTTGGTAGCTTGGCAGAGCAGTCAGGCCTATCCCAGAGGAAATGTGTAAAGCATTTGCGCAACACACGCACACACCGGTGACACACTAGGCAGACCACAAAAGAGACTGCACACAAGGTTATATAAAAATAGCTTTTGTATTATTTACACATACACAAAGCACATTAGACCATAAATCACCGAGTAGCATGTAAAACACATCCAGACCACATAACCTAAATCGCTGCGCCACTAGGCGCGTTTCATATGGATGCACATAAACCACACATCACAAATTATTTTGCCACCAGGCGCTTGTCACAAAGAAGGCATATAAAAACACATAAGACCACAGTTACATGTGTCACTGGGCCACTAGGCACTTGTTATAACACACCAGGTAGGGCAGTACAATAAAGACATATATGTAGCCCATGTCATAAATAGGCATATAAAACACCTAGATCATCAAAACAACATTACTGTGCATAATGAGCAGTGTACTGATGGTGACACTCATTATCTTGTCACTGCAGGTAAAATATAGACTGTTACTCCCCCGCATCAGGGAATGGGGAGTGCAGGACTGCCTGCACTCCTTTTAGGGGCAATAGAGGTAATTCTCCAAAACACTGATGCCCCCTTTGGCAGAGAGACCTTACTTGGTCCCCCCTCCGCATGCCTAACCTATCTGAAGTGTAGCTGCCCGCAAACGCGCGGTGCAGCTGCTGCCGGCAGAGGGGGGTTGATTTTACAAAAGAAATGCCCCCAAGATGTGCCACAGGAGAAAGGGCCCAACACACAGCAAAAACACAGGAGGCAAAGGCAAAAATACAGGGGAAACCCACGCCAATGATGCCAGGTCTAACATGAGTGCTTCCTCCTGCTTTTGCTACGTTCTTCACTGCTTTCTCTGTGAAGCAGCTAGCAACTCCAGTGTCTTGAGACCCTCGCAGGTGATTTGCCATGCTTTATAAATCCTGATTGATTGATTACCTGGAATTCTAAGTTGCAGCCACCAGACCCAGCATTTGTGTCCCCTTAGATCCATAGTAACTTTAGAAGTGTAGGTTGTGAATACAATGGGCTTTCTCTTTTATGGCAGTGGCGGCTCCACTGCTATGGTGAAGGAGCTTCGCCCCACTGATTTTGCCTCAGTGCAAAAAAGGAATAATAAAATGATAACACAATGTTATTATTATTTTATTTTTCTGTGCTGAAGCCAGTTTTGAGGCAGGGCGGGGCTTGGCTGTCATCACAGCCAGCAGGAGGAGGTGTGGTTGGTGCACTTAAGTGCACATGACGGTTTGCCTGGTCGTCTTGGGCCGGCCAAACAGCCGTGCACATTTAGCATGTTCTCCACCCGGCTGTATTGCACACCCTGGGTGGAGAACATACACAGGCTCCCACTCAATGTCTGCGCGCCGAACCAGGCCGCTCAGGCCAATCACGGCGCTGCTGTCATGCTGGTAACAGCAGTGTTGTGCTTCCAGTTGACTGAACAGGATGGAGGAGAGATGCCGGCCGGCTGGCAGGTAAGTGATGTTTTTTTTTTTTTAAACCCCTCAGCCCACCACTACTGCCCCGGAGCACGCGCCACTGTTTTATGGGTGGTTGGTTGTAGTAACCTGTCCCTCCATAAACCCTTTCTTAATTTAACCTAATACCCTCCCATTTTGCAGTAGCTATTCTCCATTTCCCCCACTTATCCTTCGCACATTTCCACCACGTAGACATCTTACATGTGTGAGGATCTCCTCAAAGAAAATAAAGCAATTGTGGGCATCAAGCTTTCCACCTGTAGGTTTGAGAATTGCATTTTAAAGTAAGAGAGTAGTACTGCTTTACATACTACAAAATGCAGTTTGTGAATTTCTGTCCTATAACTTTAAGTTGTGATTTTGTGCTATATAGCCGAAATTAGGCAAGGAGTAGCGTAGTAGGTGGCAGCTTCCAGCAGAACTGTCTTAAAAATCTGAATTACAGCTCAAGGTGTGAGTGGCTTAAAAAGATCTTTTTAGCCATTGCAGCCACTGTAAGCTTTGCCAGACAATGATATGGATGTGCTGGAGTTCTGAAAGATTTTTCACTTTGTTACCTAGATAGTTGACATTGGAGTAATATGTCGGGAATCCTATCGGAAACACTAACCTGATCTCCCTCATCCTGGTTAATCTTTGCCTGCCTATTCGCACTATCGCTTTTAAAACTTGTTAAAATGTGTCTGTATGTTATCTATTGTTATTGTGACCATGTGTCATGAGTTTGCTACGGTTTTCCATGCTTTCCACATCTATCCCAGCAAATGTCAGTACCTTTAGCCAATGTCTGGTTTTCAGGGAGGGCTGATTCAACACAGAAAGAGTAAGTTTCCATGTGGTGCAATACAGCAATTGTTAGCAGACATTATTTGAAGGCAATTTCACTAACACAGATAATATGGTGTGCAATGTTGCATTTAATTCCTTTTATTGCCTCATTGTCTGTGTTTTCTAAGTTGGCGAGCGCTGTCACTTCCCTCATTCTCTTATCCTTGTTTGATAAAAATGTGTGGTCCTACCTCAGTGTTGGTTGAATGTCCCGATTTGTAAACATCTGGCCATCCTCTCTGTTGTTGTATTTATTGTTTTATTTGAAGCGCTTTACTACCTTTATGGATAGAGTTGAGGGATACAGATACTGTACTAAATAACTGATAACTAATTAACTAATAAATAAATGTAACAATAAATATATCATGGCTATGCTAAGCAAATAGTATCACGGCTAACTACATACAGATGTACTCCCTGCATAAAACATGAACCCAGACAACAGCTCACAATGGGTGCAGATGAGGTCAATACCGACAGACAGAGACAGTCTCCAAATCAACCCAACTTTCCATGTTCGGAAACCCAGAAACATGAACCGCAAGAAGTTGGATTATTATTTTGTGTTGGTGACTACCCACTTCAAGGGATAGGCACAACCCTTGTCAGGGCGAACCCTCAAAATCACTAAATTAACCCGAGCTCAACCCTTTGGTGGCTGTGGCACGGACAAGACAGGCTTAATCTAGGGAAATTAAAATTAAAAACAATATAAGTCCCAAACCAAATTAGAAAACTTGAGTAAATTTTCATAAGCAAAATGGCACAGAAATGACAAAAATCTGATCATGCGAACCAGAAATATACATTTTTAAAGTTTCTAGGTGCACCAAAAACCACAAAGCGCTAATGAGAGTCAAGACTTGCTGGGTGACTGCTATCCAGGTCCGATTTGAGGCCGACTATGATGGAGCGTGGGTCGGGTATATCAAGCAGGTTCATCCTAGTCAAAGATTTTACCTCCTGACTTAGAGCCTGATTCACAAAGGGATCCGCACTCGTGGCAGAGGCCTTGTAGTCATGGGGGAGTCTCCGCACTCAGGGCAGAATCTTCGCAAAGAGAGTTCTTATTGCGGGGACTCCATACAAGAGCAGAGGCTCCCCCATGACTGTGGGGTACCATCACGAGTGCGGAGGCCCTTTGTGAATCAGGTCCATAGCCTTTTAAGTCCCAATTCACCACAGAAGTACACTTATAAACACCTTCCCCAAGGGCCTCCGGAGAGGAACTTGGAGACTCACAGGGTGTCAGGCAGGGGCCAACAGCAAGGTCCAGTCTAGGTCCAGTTGCCACTACTCGGTTGTGTTTTCCCAGGAGAAGGCCTCTTGTGGCTTGTTGTCTCCTTGTAGAAACACAGGAGGGCAACCAAGAGACCCTAGGAGCAGCCCACTTCTTTGTCCTGGGTACAAGAGGGAGCAGTCCGGCCCTTCAGGGCTCCTCTAGGTCACAGACAGAAGGTCCGCTCCTCTTCTGTGTTCTTCTGCAGATCCAGAAAGTGTTCTGAAGTAGGTGCCTGGAGGTGCCACATTTATGCCTGAAACCAGCTATGGGGTTTGGGGTTATTCCTGGTCACGCCCTTACCAGTGGGGTAGCCAAGGAGCCAACCCTACCCACTTTGGGAATTTTTAAGATGGTAAAAGTCTTTGTCCACACTAAACATGGGCACTGAGGACTATGTGTGTGTTTATGTCTGTGTGTGTGTATGTGTGTGTGTGTAGTATACTAAGAAAATCTTAGCATCCTCCCACATCTTACCCTACAACCTACTTTGGAGCAGGTACTGTACCCACAACAAACCCAGAGAAAGAAATCTTATAGGATAAAAGTAAGGACCTCCAGCAACCAGACAGCGGATACACGAGAATTGTCTTGGTATCCTGTTCTCACCCTTTCAATTGCACTCCTAGTGCTATATGTAAACCCAGAGATAGGAGTCTATTAATACAAAAGGAGGGCCTATCGGCAACCAGAAAGTGGACACACAAGAATTGGTTTGGCAATCTGTTGTCTTCCTTTTTTAGTGTGCCCCAAGTGTCATATGTGAAGCTACCAGACCGATCAAGGATGATTTGACACTCAAGCAGAAGTTGACATAGTAGTGTTTAAAAAGATGCCCACAGAACCTACCCTGCATATGTTGTGGAGTTCAGACAAATCATCTCTGCCCATTTTGGTTAGCCTATTGTTTGCTCTTGCAGGGCATTTCAAACCTTTTGCAAATCTAACAAAGGCTAATTATTGGCTATTAGAAACTGGAGACTCAATGCAAATTTGCCTCCAGGAACTTGGATTCTCAGGCAGGCAAAAGGTAACTTTCTAAAATATAATTTTCCTTAACATTCATTAAAAATACGACTTCGCCATTGAATTGGATTTTTTAATAACTATTAAAAATAGCTATTTAATTATTTTTCTAACTGGTCCCATTCTCAAGGTTCAGTGTTAATATTTTAATCCGTACTCTGTAAGGACGTTAACATTACATTTCTACGTGTTCTACTTTTAAATATCATGCACCCTGCCTTCTTGTCTAGAAGGCCTACATAGGAGTGACTTATTAATATTTAAAAGAAAGGTTTTTACATGTCAAATGGGGGTTACTTTGACAGGTCGTAGTGTATGTTTTGCACTAATAAAGTCAGGCTACAGGTAGGCCTGAAGCTATGTTTGCACTGCCACTAATTTGGATGGCACAATGCGTGCTGCATTTCAGTACTGGCATTTAACTTCAAGGCCCTGTGTACATTATAGGATTGTTAACTATAAATTGTATTGTATTGTATTGTAATTGCATTTATATAGCGCTTACTACCCCTGACGAGGCGTCAAAGCGCTTTTTCGGCGAGTAACACGCTACTCTGGAACCCTTAAAGGATTAGTGTTGAATTAGTATAGTGAAATATGAAAGAAATTTGAGTGGTGGATAGCTTAGTCAGTTATTTGGATTGAGAAGGATAGCGGAGGGATAGAAGAGGGAAAAAGGTTTGCATTTATATAGCGCTTGTTACCCCTGATTGGGTGTTGAAGTGGTTTTTTGGCGAGTAGCACGTTACTCCGGAACCCATAAAGGATTAGTGTTGAATTAGTATAGTGAAATATGAAAGTAATTTGAGTGGTGGATATGTTAGTCAGTTATTTGGATTGCGAAGGGTAGGGGAGGGATAGAAGAGGGAAAGGTTTGCATTTATATAGTGCTTGTTACCCCTGATGGAGTGTTGAAGTGCTTTTTTGGCGAGTAGCACGCTACTCCGGAACCCATAAAGGATTAGTATTGAATTAGTATAGTGAAATTTGAAAAGTGGACATGTTAGTCTGTTATTTTGATTGAAAAGGATAGTGGAGGGATAGAAGAGTGAAGGATTTAGACTTTTTTTTTTTTTGGAGGGCATAGCAGTAGGAGGCGGCTTGGGATGAGTAAATAGGGATGTGGAGTGGAGAGGGAAGAGTTTAGAAAGGCTTGTTTTGGGGATCGGTATAGTAAAAGAGGTGTCAGATGATGCAAGAAGGGGTAGAGTAGGGGAGAGTCTAGAAAGGGTTATTTTGGGGATCATAGTAGTGGTATGGGGTTTGGGATGAATGAGAGAGTGGATGTAGAGGATATATTGATAGAGATATAGGGTGAGAATAGGGTAGTGCTTTGGAAAGAGTAGTAGAAAGAGGTTTGAGATGAGTCAGGGAGTTGAGGTAGAAGGTATATTGAGAGAGGCATAGGGTGAGAAATAGGGTAGTGCATTGGATATGCTGAATTAGAAGAAAGTGATAAATATATAGATCCAGAAGTACATGGAAAGTATATAGATGTATAAGGGAAGTAAGTATATGTAGATTAAAGATATTGATAGAGGTATAGGATGAGAAATAGGGTAGTGCATTGAATATGCTTTTTTAGGAGAAAAGTAATAAACATATAGATTCAAGCACATGGAAGTTATATAGATGCATAAAGGGAGTAAGTATATGTAGATTAAAGATGCATTAGATGAACTCTGGTTTTCAAGTGTTGTTGTACTGAAAAATGTAGTTATTTATTTATTTATTTTTAAAACATTATTATGCTACATGTTTATACAAAGCAATACACATATATAGGTATATATCTATAGTACAAAGAAATGCTTATATACAGAGGGATATGCTGTATATTTCTGTTTGCGTATAGTGCTTATGTGGGGAAGAGCCAATTCTTGAGCAGTTTTCTGAAGATAAGGTGGTTGTCCGTGGATCTTATGTTGGGGGGTAAAGAGTTCCATAGTTTGGCTGCTTGAACAGAGAAGGATGTGTCACCCATGGTTTTTTTCTTGTATCTTGGGATTTTGAGGCGAGGTGCCACTCTAGAGGAAGGTTCCGATGATGAATGTGTTTGGTGGCTTTATCCCTGATGAAGAGTGGTCATATTCCATGTATCGCTTTCTGGGTGATACGAAGCAGCTTGAACGTGGATCTTCTGGCAACCGGTAACCAATGCAGGGCTTTCAAGGCAGGTGAGATGTGGTCTCGCGGTTTGATATGCAAGAGTAGTCTGGCAGCCGAGTTCTGAATCCGTTGTAGTCTTTTCATGGTCGTTAAAGCTGATCCGTGGTAGAGGCTATTGGCGTAATCGAGTTTGGACAGAACAAGGGAGATGGTAGCTTGGACCTTATGTGGAAATCCCAAATGGGGGAAGATTAGTCGCAGAGTTTTTATAGTAACAAAGCTTGATCTTGCTAGTTTGTCCACATGGGCATTCATCGATAGCTTGGAGTCCATGGTCATTTCGAGGTTTCTTACTTCCTTCGATACTTTAGGCGGTGATCCCAGTTCATCAGGCTCGGCGGTAAGCGAATTATAATGGTTCCAATCACCACACGTGAGTATTTCCGTTTTGGAAGCATTCAATTTAAGATGGCTCCAAGTCATCCATTAATCCACAGCTCTGAGACAACTGAAAATTGGCGAGTTTCCAATGTCTTTGGGGCATTCCAGTTGAAGGAGCATTTGTGTGTCATCTGCATAGTTATAGCACGCGAGGTGAAATTGATTGATCAGTACCGGTAATGACTTCATGTAGATGTTGAAAAGCATGGGGGAGATGATAGAGCCTTGAGGGACCCCTGCTTTTGTGGAGTATGGTTTGGACGAGAAAGGTGGGTTATGGACGACATTAGTTCTGTTTCGAAGGTAGGACGCGATCCAGTCTAGAGCAGTCCCCTCTATGCCGGTTTCGTAGAGTCTTTGTATCAGAGTGTCATGGTCAACCGTGTAAAAGGCAGCTGAGAGGTCTAAGAGGAGTAGCGCAGCAACCCCGTTGTGGTCAACTGTGTTCTTCAGGTCATCCCAGATGGCAAGGAGTGCAGATTCTGTGCCTCTTCCCGGACGGAATCCTGTTTGGAAGTCTGAAAGTATGGCATTCTCTTCAATGAACTGTGACATCTGGGCGCATTCATTGAGGCCCGGATTTCATTTTCTAGGTCTCTCCAATGCCAAGACAGTTGCTTTCTTAATCAACGTACTTTGTACTATTTTACACATTTATTTACAGTTTTACCACCCATCTCTGCTAGTTTCCTATACGCCATTAAAGGGTTGAATGCATTGCATGTCATGCTGATACACTGCATCTCATGGGGATACATGTTCTCTTGTACAAATAAAGCTGTTTAATATACAAATTATATGGTCCTTTCGAGCATGATAAAAGGAGGAGCACTGGCACTAGCAGAGGTAAAGTGCCCAGAATTCTAAAGTCAACAAAAATATAGGGCAAAATTCTTGTGGGACATCATGCAAAAGATGATAATTTCCGACATGTAATCGGCAGAGTCACAATCAAAGACAAGAAGAAGGGCAGAACTTCAAGTGACCGCTTCATTTCAAGGGAGGACCAATCCTCTAAGGCTCTGAGCCTCAAAGAATAAAACAACCTCAGAGCAGCATTGCAACTTGTAGAATCCTAGAGCGGAGCCCGCCATTTTGTTTCGCATCACCGGAGCCCATGCAGCTTATCAGAGCACTCTGGGTGCTTGGCCAGGTAGTACCGGTGAGGAGGCTCCGTTACCAGAGGCTGCTTCACACAGGGGTAAAATAAACCGTCTGGAAGGGTAGGGGAAGGATTGGTCACGTGACAACCCCTCCACCAGCTGGAACAAGCGTGCAGGGATCTCCCTCACTAAAATATAACCCTGCTCGCCTAATAGCGGTTATTTGTTTTTCAAAATTAGCAAAACGAACATACGATCTTGCAAGGCGGGGCTTTATCAGACTTTCATTTTACCAAATACTTTTTGGCAACTAAAGAAATAGATTACGTGTTACACCTACAACAGGCTCTTTCTTTATAGGGAAGATCAATCTAATCACATTTGCATCCTAGTAGCATTTGTAGCAGTGCTTAATTTGAGCCGGCACTTAATTGTCAACACTGGCGCTTATAACGCGAACTCGACCCAAAGGTATTGGAGCGCTTTCCATGAGCACCAGTTAATGACTCATTTTGTGAAAGCCCAGAATCACAGGATGTTGAGCCTAGCCACGGCTTGTACCTGGTTCCCCAGCTGCAAGGTCGACGGCTCTGGCCGTTTCGCCACATCCTCTCCCCACTTGTAGGGTGTCATGGTTAGTAGCTGGTTCTGTTATAGGCGGCGCTAATAGGAGCAATGGGCCTCCTGACGAGAGCCCCAGCACTTATTTTTTCATAAATTAACCACTGATTCATAGTCCATGAAAAGCAAACCAGGCGTCTTTCTTTTCCAAAGCGGCTGTTGATGGAATGGGTTATGGATGTGAACTGGCCTCTCATACGCACATCAGTAAAAAAATTATGTAGGTAACAATGGAATGTTTAGGATTAAAGGAGAATTCTCTTTCGAGCGCAAGTAACCCCTATTCCTTCCAGGTCGAGAACTGGACAGAGCACTGACCTCAGAAGGATGAAAGGCAAATGTCAGTGTGATTCCGTTTCGTTGGACACCTGCAGCCAGCGATGGAGGCCTGGACATCTGGGAGATAAGGACATCTCTTGTTTTTGTTCCTCTGCAGGGCTGGTTGCTCTTTGACTTTCTCTGCCCCAGCCCTAAGGTCCTCCCAGAGACCTGCGCCATCGGGCCTCCACCCAAAGTTTCCACGGGCCTGTCCGCCTCCAGGGGTTCGGAGAATAAATAGTCTTGCAGAATAGATGCAATAAAGAGACCTGGCTCTTGCGCAGTCAGGCGGTTGGCAGGCTGCCATGCTCCGCTGGAGGGGCATCCAGGGCGATGTGTCTGTTGCTATGGGAACGCAAAGGGGGGATGGGAGGATGGATGAGAGAAATAAAGCTTAAGGGATCAGAGGGAAAGTACCAGCATCTCGAAAGAAGCGTGTCTGAGCTGCGAGGCCGGGAAGGCAGAAGGTGCTTGATGTGCAAAGCCTGAGGGTCCTCCCCCCAGATGTTCCGGCATCACCTGGGCTGCCCTGAGTCTCCACCCGTCGCCTAGCAACAGTGCACGGCCGCCCTCCCTCCAGTCAACGCACATCACCTTGAGTGCACCCAGACCGCTGTCCTTAGAGCATCCTTCCCTCCCTTCGAAACAAAGCCTGGACATCTGTCCTCCGGTGCCTGGCACCTACCCCGTGGACAGGTGGCCCTATCTGTCGCCTTTCATATGCCCCTCCATCACCCAAACAAGGTGCAGACTGTTGCACTCAGGTGCCCTGGCGTCGCCTAGTGTGGCCCCTGGTTTTCAATCCCTTTAACATGGGCTGTGCTCCTTCTCTGCTGGCCTGTGTCTCTCGATGTGTCCCTAAGTGTCCCCCACAAACGAGGCTGGGCTCCTGCCATTTCATGCCCTGGCCTCCCTTTCTATGGCCCCTTGTCACCCTCGAAGCAGGACTCGGTTCCTGTCCCCGTGTGCCTAGACACCCGGATGCAGCTGTTTACTGAATTTACTGCATTGCTATCATAAACATTCGTTCTAACTTTAGACAACCTAAGACTGGGAATCCATCTTTTTCCATGTTTTCATTGCAGCACATGAATAGACTTGCGTTTCATGGCTCACTAGAATAAAATTCAAATGTGTCTTACAGAGAAAGTCCTCGACTATCACAGACTGTTCTGAATAAAGTGTACCTGCCCAAGATCAAATCTAGCTGTACCACGGAGAATCACAAATTATGACTTTTACTGTTCCACGTGTAGACACTTGCTCGTGAGAAACTCCATGTAGTAAGGTTAGGAGACACCTGCTGAAAGTATGTATTGCAAATGTGTCTCTTTCACTTCATTCTGATTGGTTCTGATTCTGGGAACCATGTACCACTGCATTGAATGCATGAAATCCTTTGTTTGGAACCCTATAAAATAGTGTTATTTCTTCATATGTGAGGAGAGTCCCTTTCCACTCACTTTAGACGGCGAATATATGCTGGATTTCTGTCTCGTTTATGCGCTGTATTTTGATGATCTGAACTTTACTGAGTTCTTGATTGATTCGGTACTTTAACTGAGTTTTGCGCTCTGATTTTTTGACTAATGGATTATGGCTACATTGACAATTTCTGCATGCCTAAACTTCCTAAAATAAAACCTTCAAGGTTTACAATTCATTGTCTGCCACCAAATGTGCTCTCCATTACTGTTGATTGAAATGGTCACCCTTGTATTCTCAAATGGAGATGAGTCCAAAGAGGAGCACCAAAGTCTGTCCAGGGACTACACTGCTTGCTGTCCACCCTAGCGCGCTTTGGCGGAAAATGAGAATGGATTTAGTGTGCCGTCAATCCCACTATGAGCCTCTAGGTCTGCGTCACTCAGACTTGCACTCCTGTCAGTTCCTGCATCAACTCGAGTGTTCCTCTGTCACTGTCCCTCAAATCTGATCTAGGTGTCTGTCATCTGGTGCCGGGTCCTGGCATCCTCTCCTGTGCCAAATTGTCTCCATCCTTCAGATCATCTCTTGGTTCCTGTCCTGACTCTCCATCACGCTCTCCAGTCTTCTTCAGTGTCCATGCTCCAGACCATGGGCCAGATTGATAATCTGGCGGACGGCCCATTTCTTTACCAAGGCAATGGAGTAAATTACTCCATTGCCCCGACGAAGGTAGCATCTGCTGGATTTAGAAATAACCACCAAGCAGGCAGTCAATTCTTAAAGCACTGCCGGGAAACGCTGTCTCGGCAGTTCCTGTCAATGCTTTCTGCAGTTCAGTGCAGGGCTCCATCAACATAACAGAGCCCTGCACCAAAGTGTTTTCTTTTTCTTTACCCCCAAAAATCCAGAAGCAGGATTTTCTTTTTGAAAATAAAAAATAAAATGCTTCTCTCGCAATGGGAGTCCTCTCCCGTGCGAGGGGAGCATTCAGGAGTTTTCACTGCACCTTACCACCAGGGCTTTCCTGGCAGTGATGGTCAGTGAAAACTGGCCTCTAATTCTGGCCATTTAGTTTAGGTGGATGGAATTACAGGTCTGCCTCTGATGGCTCTTACTCCCCCAGGCGGTCGGAGGGCTTTAAATCATGGTGGAGATGGAGTAGTCTCCACCATGATTAACCCAAAGGTCCACCCGCTTCTAAATTTGGTGGGTAGACCATTATGTTCGTGGTAAGCATACTCCATCATCGTTGCAACGGAGTATGTTTACCAACAGCATATAAATCAGGCCCCATGTCTGGACTCCAGCCCTCATGTGCTCCGGCATCTTTACCTACACCAAATGTCCATGCCTCAATCCTGGGCATGGTGTTCCGAAAAAGGACAGCTGGCTCATCTGAATCAATCACAATTTGCATAAATGCAGTTCTATCTGCAGAGCGGTGTGATAAGAGAGGCGGGGGCACTTCCTGGGCCACAGCTAGATCTGACCACAGTGAGCGCCTGGCACCAAAAGACTGGGGCAGCCACAATTATGAGAAAAGGAGGGGGGAGAAGGGTGGGGAATGGGAACTGAGAAAGGCTATTCGACTACAAGGGGAGTGAGGCAATGAAAACCGCACTTCCCCTACTGTAGGGACAGTTAGAAACTTATTTTAGTGCACAGAAGTTCAACTCCCCTAAACTTCCTATGGTTAAGAAACCCCTAACGCATCAATCAATATACAATGGTTCAGCACCTAAAATTGTGTAAATCAAATGATTTAACATTGAGTAGGAGTTCAGCAAAACTCTTCAGATAGTGTGACACAAATTACATGTTTCTCAATACAAAGCATCCATTGGACATATTCGGTTTCTAATCCTTTATTCTTTTATCTTCTTTTTCAAATTCGATTAAGAACCGTAGCCAACGCGTTTCGTCCTCTCGGACTTCTTCAGGGCTCCCAGTAAATCTCTTCTCAGTCTGGCTACATGGTATAGTTGTATTAATTCCTCTGTCTATGGTTAGCATGTAGGACTGGCTGTTTATCCTACAGGGAATCTCTCAAGGTGAGGTGCGTCTGCATGGTTTTTTGTAATAAAACCGTAATCTAAAAAGATGTGAATGACATCATCATATACAGTATTCCGAATGAAAGTTCCACTCAGTTGGTGGCGTCCTATAGTTAGAGGACAGAATTCCCAGTTTCTCCACGCACAGGGTTCCAAGATATGATATGAGGCGGTATGAGGCGATTCGCGCAGGGTTCCAAGATGTGATATGACGCAGCTATACCATCTAGCCAGATTGAGAAGAATTTTACTGGGAGCCCTGAAGAAGTCCAAGCGGACTAAACCCGTTGGCTACGGTTCTTAATCAAATTTGAAAAAGAAGATAAAAGAATAAAGGATCATAAACCAAATATGTTTAATGGATGCTTTGTATTGAGAAACATGTAATTTGTGTCACACTATCTGAAGTGTTTTGCTGAACTCCTACCCAATGTTAAATCATTTGATTTACACAATTTTAAGTGCTGAACCATTGTATATTGATGGAACTGAGAAAGAGCAAAACATAAAAGATGGAGAGATGGCTACAATGAAGGGGAAGGGACACCAGCAAAAGAAACTAAAACACAGCCTACATGAACAAGTAAAAGCAGATGGAGGAAAAGGCATCTAGTCAGTGCTTAATTTGAGCCAGTGGTTTCTGGTGCTCGGCACTGACACTTAATTATCAACACCAGCATTTATGATGGTCTGCCCCTTGGTGGCACTGTTTATTTAATTTAGAGACGAGCCAAGCAACAGTTGTTTGTAAATTCACTATATCTTAATAACGGCTAATTCCTCCCCCCAAGCCATTCTTATAACTTTGGGGGGCTGGAATAGTCTGAATTGCCACACTTGAAGGAGCGTAGTAGTTAGTAATTATGTTAGTACTGTCATTTGCAGCTCTGACGGTCAATGGGTGGTGCAAGCTGCAGTGGCCTCCTGACGAGGGCCCTGCACTTATTTTTTCACAAATTAAGCCAACATAAGAAAACATAGATGAGGAAAGACGTTTCCAGGAAAGAGGGAGAAGTGAACAAAGAAGCAGAGAGAGACTTAGGGCAAATGGAGATGAAGAATAAAGTGATTAGATGAAGCAGGAAGGAGGGGAGGCCAGAAAGGACGTAAAACACAGGGAGATGAAGAATAAAGGGGTAAGATGAGGAGAAAGGCGGGGGAGAGCAGAAGGGATGTAAGACACAGGCAGCGATAAGGTAAAACCAGAAGGAGGGGTAGACTGGAAAGGACGTAAGACAAAGGTAGACGAGGAATAAAGTGATTAGAAGAAGCACATAAGATGCAGGGAGATGAAGAATAAAGGGGTAGGATGAGCAAGAAGGAGTGGGAGAAGTAAGGGATGTAAGGCTCAGGGAAATGAAGAATAAAGAGGTAGGATGAAGCAGGAAGGACGGGGAGACCAGATGGGGCGTACAACACAGAAGATGAAGAATAAAGGGGTAAAATGAGGAGGAATGAGGAGCAGACTTGAAGGGAAGTAAGACACAAGGAGACGAAGAATAACGGGAAAAGATCAGCAGGAAGGTGTGGGATACAGGGAAGGATGCAAGAAATGGGGAAATAAAAAATAAAGGGGTAAGACGAGGAGTAAGGATGGGGAGACTGGAAGGGTCGTAAGACACAGGAGATGAGGAATAAAAGGGTATGATGACCAGGACGGAGGGGGAGACTGGAAAGGACATAAGACACAGGGAGATGGAGAATAAAGAGGCAAGCTGAGCAAAAAGGACGGGGAGACCAAAAGGGACATAAGACACAGGGAGGCAAAGAATAATAGGGTAATATAATTATAAAACAGGAAGAAGGGTGAGACTGGACAAAATGTAAAACACAGGGAGATAAAGAATAAAGTGGTAAGATGGAGCAGGAAGGAGGGTAAGAACAGAAAAAACATAAGACACAGAGAGATAAAGAATACAGGGGTAAGATGAAGCAGAAAAGAAGGGGCGACTGGAAAGGACATGAGACAAATGATGATCAAGAATAAAGGAGTAAGATGGGGGGAAAGAGGGTGAGACAAGAAGGGACATAAGACACAGGCAGATAAAGAATAAAGAGGTAAAACGAGGAGGAAGGAGGGGCACCCCCGAAGTGATGTAAGAGACAGGGGCACGAAGAATAAAGGGATAAGATGAGCAGGAAGGAGGGGGAGACTGGAAGGGACGTAAGACAGGAAGACAAAGAATAAAGGGGTAAGATGAAAAAGGAAACAGGGGAGACAGGAAAGGACATAAAGTGAGATAAAGAATAAACTGGAAGCAGGAAGGAGGGGGACACCCGGAAAGGATGTAAGACAATGGAACATGAAGAATATATGAGTATGATAAGAAGGAAGGAGGGAGAGATCAAAAGGGACGTAAGGCACAGGGAGACAAAGAATAAAGGTAAAAGATGAACCAGGAAGGGGGGGAGACTTGAAGGGACGTAAGAAAGAAATTAAAAGAATAAAGGGGCAAGATGAAACATGAAACAGGGGAGATCGGAATGGACATAAGACAAAGGGAGATAAAGAAGAAAGTGGTAAGATGAAGCAGGAAGGAGGGGACACCCAGAATGAATGTAAAACAGCGGGAGATGAAGAAAAAAGGGGTAGGATGAGAAGGAAGGAGGGGGAGTCCAGAATGGATGGAAGAAACAGAGGGACAAATAATAAATGGGTAAAATGAAGCAGGAAGAGGGTGGACCGGAAAGGAAATAAGACACTGAGAGATGAAGAATAAATGGGGTAAGATGAGCAGGTAGGAGGGGGAGACTGGAAGGGACGTAAGACAAAGTGAGATGATGAATAAGGAGGTAAGATGAGGAGGTAGGACCCAGAAGGGACATAAGACACATGAATATGAACAATACAAGAGTAAGATGAGCAGGAAGGGGGTTGAGAGAGGAAGAGACGTATGAGTCAGGGAGACAAAAAATAAAGGTGTAAGATGAGGAAGGAGGGGGATACCAGAAGGGACAAAAGCCACATGGAGATGAAGAATAAAGGAGTAAGATGAGGAGGAGGGAGGGGGAGATCTGAAAAGACGTAAGACACAGGGAGGTGATGAATAAAGGGGTAAGATGAGGAGGAGGGAGGGGGAGACTGGAAGGAATGTAAGTCATAGGGATGTTGGAATGGGTAAATTAATACCATGATATGTGCAGGCCTGACAACGGCAATACCAATAAATGCGATGTCAACGTATGCCATAATCTATGCGCACACAACAGCGTCAATACTAGCAGTAACAATGTCAATGTAGACCATAATATATGCATTTTGAGAATGTCAATAAAAGTGATGCCAGTGACTGACATTATTTTTAGGAGTTCCAGTGAACTCGTATCACTGCTGTCGGATTTACCCAGGATTACCTCCCCATCAACCCCGAGCCAGAGATACGTGCAGGGGCGGATCCTCCACTAAGGCGGAGGAGCGTCGCCCCACTGCTCTTGGAGCAGGAAAAATAAAATGATAATAACGTAGTTAATGATAATAACGTAGTTCTTATCATTTTATTTTTTGCAGGTTCGGTGTTGGGTTAGGGCTGGACTGGAGGCACAGGGGGAGCAGTGGTTTGCACACTCCAAGTGGGTATGACCGCTTGGTCGGCAGTCCTGGCCTGGCCAAACAGTCATGTGCACTTTGCATGTTCTCCAACAGGCTGCATTACACAGTTTGGTGGGGAACATGTCCCAACCTCCAGTCCCCATCTGAGCGCAGATCCACGGCACTCAGACCAATCACAACACTGCATTGCAGCGTTGTGATTGGCTATGGGGAGCCTGGGTGCTTCCTGGTTCTGGAGAAGCGGAGGAGAGACGTGGCCGGAGGACGAGGTAAGTGGTATTTTTTTATTATTATTTTGCTCCCCTTGCCACCCCTCCCCGACCCTCCAGACTCATTCCCTGCCAGCCGCTACTGGATATGTGGTCAGGTAGGTCCTGCAACCCACGCCCACTCCTATCGAATAGACGGACACAGGTGGGGTTCTTTCTTGAACCAAAGACAAAAGGACGCCCAGGGAAAACCCTGTACGATCCCACATATAGATAGTTGCACCACAAACAGGTCAGAGGAAATTGGGCCCAATAAAACACGTTTGGCCAAAGGCTCACATTCACAAAAATACCACAAAGCTAGATACCACATGGAGATAGAAACACTCAGCCAATCAGGACATGCACATCATACGTAGCGATCACGCGCTCCTCATGCTGGACATCTAGACACATACACACTGGCCCACACTAGCTCTCCCCAAGGTTGAGAGCCATCTTTGTCCTTATCAGATGCCCAAACTTGTTAATTTATGACTGAGATGATTTTTCAAGAATGCAGAAATTACTTTATTGTACCTCACAAGAGGTATAGAATGTCAGCCAAAACTTTGTACACTGAGAGACTTTCCTCAGATGCATTCTGTCGAGACTCTCCCGGCCGCCGCGATAAATCAAACCAACTTGTTCCTGCTTTGCTAAATGCCTCTTGTCTTTTCATTTCTTTAAGATAAATTCATATCTGAGCAACATTTTGGCGATCCAGCCAGGAGAGATTGGTTTATTGAGCCCAACTGCTGCCAAAGGACAAGGACCACTGCCCGAACGGATTCTCATCTGCGCAAACAAGATTGGTGAGCAGACGCCATCATTGATTAGAAGTTCTGCTGAATTTGTGGGGCAGAGGTTTGTCCAGAGGCCGCCGTCACAAGAGTAGAAGACTACATCTGATCCTAAGTCCCAGCATGTGCCGCATGGCAAACTAGGACAAGCGCATAGATAATTTTTCCCCTAGTCAGCACACGAGAAAGGTGAATGTAGCTACAGTTTTTTCTAGCTTGAACAATTGGGCTTGACACAGCAGTACATCCCTGACCCATGGGTGTTATATAGGGTTACCTTTTAGCTTGAACAGATCGGTGTAACACAATAGTACACCCCAGACACTTGGTGTGTTATATAGGGTTACTCTTTTTAGCTTTAACAGTTGGGTGAGACACAACAGTACACCCCCGATCCTTGGTGTGTTACATAGGACCACCACCTCGATCTTATGTTTTAGTCAAATTGGTTTTCCTAGAAACTTCTGGGGTTTCTCAATACTGGGAGGATCTAAAAGAAGTCAAAAGGTGGATTTATGAGCTTCGACCGCTGGGCGTCAGGCAGCCGATACGCACTTTTCCCTGGATGTGATATAGGGTGTAATTCGAAACATTAGGGAAAAGTTAGACTTTGGTGAAACAAGGCATAGCTTGTGTCTGGCCACAGAGGGCCGATAGTTTTCAGGTTATTCCTTTTTCCACATAAAGTACAGCTATCTTTGTCCACTGAGCCCATAGTGACAGACTATCAGGCTCACTTAGCTCTGCATACACGGAGCATCCCCTCTTATCGGGCTGTAGGCGCTAGGAGGGGGATTAAGGTTTTTTGGACAAAGTAATATTTTTTTCTGTCAACCTCTTTCTCTCTTAGTCTCTTTTACATTTTTCCATTTTATGCATTTATTGATGTTGTGGTGCTGTTATATTTTGAAATATGCTGCATGTTTTAATGTTATATCTTGTTAGTAAGTCTATACTTTATGAAATAATAACTATGTTTTCCAGATCAGAATTTAACGTTTGGTAGTTTACTGCTACAAATCAGCTTGTACGGCTCTGAACTAACAAATGCATACTGTTACAGGCTGTTACTATTTCATTGCATTTGTCTTTTGTTTATCACTAAATGACCTTTTTCCCTATGCATCAATTTATACAGAGCTCGTAACCAGCAGATTGCTTCCGGTACCACTCCGTATACACTGTTACCCAAAATTAGAGTAGAATTTGTAAGTATCTCAAGACAATCCAAATTTGCAAAATCCTTAAAAATAAATTCCCGATCCATTATGGAGACTCCACTAAGCATAATGCAAGCGAGGTTCTCCACCCAAGCTAGGAAACTATAGAAACACTGCCACAAGTGTCATGTCCATACCAAAGACCCCACATTTCCCTGGCCTGAAGGGGTAACGTTTGACATCAACACCATAGAGCATACTAAAACTCACATAGAGACCAGGTACAGTGGACATAAGAAGGCTAAGCGGGAGGCCCTACTAAAACCGTGGCCCATATTCGAGGTGGCCCCAGCCTACAAGACTATCCCCGAGCCCGTAAGTAAGGCATCTGCACCTTCCCCCCATACACCGGGAGGGATGTGGTCTCACTGATGTAGGCCATCCCAGTCGCCGCCGCACTGGGTTACACCAATCCACTGGTCGAGGAGGCTGCTGGACCTCTCCCAGGGCAGCAAGCCACCAGTTGGGGAGGAAGATCACAGGTCCCACAAGCCTGGACGCAGTCAGCCTTGGCTCAGTCCAATACCAAGCCCCCTCGGGGCTTGACCACTCACCCATCGGTTGTGACCCATCAGGTCCAAGCCGAACAGGGTGCATATACACGTGAATGCCCCACCGGGCACCAATAGGTCAGAGAGAGGTTTTTGGCCTTCCTGGAAGGTGATTCAGTGATTCAACCAGTGGAGGGGAAAAAAGGAGGGCCAGTCCTGCAAAGTCCAACTCCGAAGGGGAAGCCGCAAGCTACACTCCACCCAGGCAGGCCTGTGGCACGGAGGAAGCATCAGGGAGTGAGGTTGAGGCCAAGACATTGCCTAGAAGAACAGCATGTAGCAATGAGAGAAGGAGGCAACCCAGGTGGGAGTTAGAGTAAAGGTGAGAGTTAAAGATAGAGAGAGAGAGAGAGAGAGTTCTCACCTGGGAAGCCCCGCGAGGAAGGAAAACAACTCCCTCTCCCCAGAGGAAAGAGGAGCTAGGCTGCGAGCCTCACATAGAAATGAGTCCAGGGATGAGTCAGGAGGAAGGCCCCTAACCGAGTCACACACATCACCTGGCCGTTGGCAAAGGAGAGGGGCTGACCAGGGAATAAGTAGCCAGGAAAGCCTGACAGGGGCACAATGGAGACATAGAAGAAGCAGCATGTCACCTTTACGCGTGCGCAAGGAAAGTGACAATGAGGATGTCCGCCGCTCCCCCCCGAACGCGCTGGTCAGACAGGCCGACCTCTAGAGAAATAGTATCCAGAGAAGAGTGTGAGGCCTTTCCGCAGCCATTTTGTCATCTACTAGCCTGCTGGACTGAACGGAAGAGCTACCACTATGATCATACTTAGCCAGAGGAGGGATCCTTCGAACCCGAAGACATGGCCATTGTGGAGGACTGCATTTGGCATGGAGGGGGAGAT
Organism: Calotriton arnoldi; assembly: GCA_963921515.1. Classification (NCBI taxonomy): domain Eukaryota; kingdom Metazoa; phylum Chordata; class Amphibia; order Caudata; family Salamandridae; genus Calotriton; species Calotriton arnoldi. The sequence goes on along the minus strand of CAWUFW010003418.1, from coordinate 605,759 downwards.
ACGAAATGGAACTACCCCTACATGCAAGAGTGCCTGAGACAATGGGAGCACTGCATTGGGGGGAAACCGACAAAGGGTTGGTCCGCTCCTTCAGAAAGGTGCAGCAGGAACCATCTACGTGCCTTGGGCACAGATGGACAAAAAAGGGCCCAGAAATAAACTGCCCCCATTGATGGATAAGTCAGGAAAATGGATCTCATACTTTAAAAAGAACACTGCATGTATAAACTTAGCTTTAGGCGACATTAAAAGTCTGCTCAGCAGCCTCATTGGGGAGAAGAACGACACAGTGTTCTCCCAAGCCCACATCCCTGCAGTCACACTTATCAACACAGAGCATGACAGGCTGCATTTAACTCATTCAGACATCAGATCTGGATGGCTCTAGGGGAGATATTCCCTGACTGCCCAGATGTAGGAGGACTGACGGTAGAGAGCATGAAGCCTGGGGAGACCATGACTGAATTCTTTGACAGAATGAGAGAGCGATGGGAGCAGGAGACAGGACAGCCCTGGACCGACTCGGGTCCCCAGGTTGCATTCTTCTACATCCTCAAGAGGGGACTACCCACTCAGATCCAGACCGGATTAGATAGTGTAGTGGGGCTAGACACCATGCCGTGGTGGTAAATACAGGTCCACATACTACACTATTACCGAAAGAGACAGGAAAAGGACAGGGAGAAGCAGGAGCAGGCCCAGGGAGACACGGCCAAACTGGTCCAACAATCTGAAAAAGACAGCCCTTGAGGGGGTTGCGTTAACCGTGAACATCCAAATGGCACTTGTCTCAAGGGGAGCTCCGCTTTTGGACCCCAGAGGGTATCCACTCAGTCCTAGTGGCTGAGGTCAGGGAGCCTGGGTCCAAACCAGCCTTGTAGAGTGCCACTATTGTCACAGAATGGGCCACATGGCTAAAGGTGGCATCTAAAAATGGATCACCATCAGAATGGGATAATCCCAGGACAGCCCACACAGAATACCCATCCACAAAATCAAGCCCGAGCAACGTCGTTGAGTCCCAGGTAAATCAGGCAACCGGTTCCCCACCACAGCAGGGACTGGGCGGCTGGCTGAGCACGTGGCAGAAGTCACCGCAGCAGGCAGGGAACCCAGGCCAACAGACACCAGGGCCACGGCAGGGACGGGTAACTGTCTGGGAAGGCAACGCCTTAACACAATCGCAACCCATAAACCCACAGTAACAAGATCACCCTCAACAGGATGTATTCCCATCACACCACCATGCAGACACATATCCTAATCTACATCCACAACAGTTGTGTAGGCCGCAGAATACTTTGTCGACTGTAAATCCATGCTAGCATTCACCTTCAGGATTCCCGCATGGGCCTAGGGCTCCCACTGCTGTTGGCCCCTCAGGGTGAAGTTGGCTGATCACACCCCTGGGGGAGGACAGTGGCGAGGGAACAGGGCTGGCCCCAAAGCTGGAGCATAAAAACAGGCACCCAGGACTGCTCACCCAAGTCCAACTTTGGGCGAGCTATGTATGTCTGTACCGCCTCAGGGTTTACCGCCAAATGGAGGCCCTTCTTTAGTTCCATAATGAGGTGACTGCTCTGATATCGGTGTCAGGAGCCAGATTCCTCAACACGCAGAGGGCAGTGATGGCCAGGATGGCAGCAATATCCTCAAACCTCCAAAGAAATTCAATCACATGACCCCAGTCCATTGGAAAACCTATCAAATTCATTAGCGTCACCTCCATCCGGCCGTGCACATAAAGTCCCAACGAGATCCCTGACTCTGGCCGACAAAACACTACAACCAAACGCATTTCCAGCCATTTCCATGCAGATTCCTGCGGGGGTCCACACACGACCTTCCAACCACCTCCAGTATCCTTTGCTAGCAACGCCCAAAAACACAGGTATCCGCTCTTCGGGACCTGCAAAAAGCAGCCTAAAAAAAACCACCCAAAGATTATCGATCCCAGTAACTCAGCCTGATTAGAGAAAAGCCTTGTTCCACACCACGTGCGGAGACCCAATGGACACACATATGTCAACAGAAACATTAGCCTAAAATTCAAGCATCCACTTCCCCTCACAATCGCTTGCAGCACATGCAGGTCAAAAGGACACCCCTGCCCCGATCATAGCGTCACACCTTCAAATGGAGCAGCCCACAGGAAAAGAGTACTATCCCCACCATAGCTAGACAAGAGGGAACCCAAAATACAAAGAGCATTAAAACAGTCTTAAACTCACTCTTTCCCTAAAATCCTAGCACCTCTTAAACAGTTAAAAAATCACCATCCTCCTAAAACCTTAGCACTTCCTTTTCAGTACCCCACGAGGAAAAATTTGCTCACACCTAAACCATTGAGCGCATCAGTAAAATGTAAATGCAGGTATTTCTCAGACAACTGCCTAACGATGTGTTTTTTCCAAGCTAACCTACAAACTGCAGCTCTTATCCTACAGGTCTGTGTTCAAGCTGAAAGTGCACCAACACTGCCGTGACCCGCCATTCCTTCGATCAAAGCTTTCAAAAGGACTTTCTTTCACAAGGCCAATCACTCAAGTAACACAGAAAACAAAATGGACTTTTACAACAACCCTCTGAGAGAAATGTTTTGCACTGCACCAAGACAAGACACCTCTGGGCGCCTAGAGGACAGACACCTCACCTGAAGACGACCCTACAACCTGTAAATGCTTTTTAAGTTATGTATTCTTGTATTCCTGTACACGCTCTATTTAGCTGGGGTACTCTCGAGCCCCTCTGGAGCTAGACGCATGCCTAATCTTGTAAACTCTACTTCTGCATTCTTGCAACACATGTGCAGAGACCTCTCTCACCTCACACTGAACCAAACGCTAGTATTCCTCATGCACTAAACAGCACACTCCTACACAACACATGGTACCAACACAGGACCGCCATAGGCACTCAAACTACAAACAGGTCATGTTACATATGCTAACTGATACCACACGCCGTAGGCATAGACAGGCTTTACCTATCCCAGGAGATAGTCCCTGAATAAGAAAATGCCTTGTTCAGGGCTAAGATCCAAACCAATCGAGTAGAACCCTAAAGGGCAATAGTAAACATCACCCGGTATAAGACCAACCCCACAGCACTGTGTCTTCTCACTGAGCCTAGCGACATCCAAACCGAGGTAGACAGGATGCGCAGAAGGGGCACCATAGGAGAGGACACTCCTGGGGACTTCATAGAAAAGAGGTTCCTGGAGGTAGCAAGACCACTGCAGCAGTGCACAAATATGTCCACTCCTGCCTCCGTCTGTGGTCCCTGGATGGCACTTATCATCTTTGGGGCCACCTTCTTTAACTACAAGTGGACCCCGAACATGGAATTCCAGTGCAGGGCCACTCACCTCGATCACACTGGGGAAATGAGTCCCATTGGAGGGGGTCCAATGCTAGCATGGACAGCCCGTGCTAGATAATCTGAGATAGCAAGATAAATAGGTACACATGGTTGGAGGGAAGGGGGCAACTCTAATTGTTCCAAAACTTACACTGTACTCTTTGTGTTTCAGAGGCAAGGGTACCAAACCGTTGGGCAATAATGAGAACTGCAGCGTGATACTTCACATACCGGGCCTGCAATGGGGCACCTCCACATTGATGGATTCCTACTGGCAATGCAGTGACCTTGCCTACACCCAGCTCAACACCGGATGGCGGGGCCTCTGCACCCTCATGACCATACACATCCCAACCCTGGTCATTCCTGGAGAAGATCTGTCTGAGTTGTCTCAACATCCGTTACAGAAGAAAACAACTCTGTTGCATCAGGCTCGAAGGAAATAAGTGCTGATTGATTTGGCTGGGTTCAGTACAAGAATTTTCCAGAAGAATGTAGACTGTTCACAGAGTCTCAAGTAAACGTTGGAGGGTCAATACCCTTCTTCACCATTCAAGCACAGGCAAATGCCAGCTGGTTGCAAATAACCCGGTGGGAGTTGATGAAGATGTTAAATAATACTGAGTTCAGCCTAAATACTATCAAAGAAGAACTGAGAGCCATCCCCCCTATGGTGATACAATATCAGTATGTGTTGGACTTGACCGCGATAGAGGGTGGGGTGTGTGCCAAGATTGGTGCTTCCTGTTGTACTTTTATTCCAGGAAATGACATGGACAAAGGGACATTAACTCGTGCCATTCAAGAACTGCATCTTCTACAAGCCAACATGCAGAAGGAGGGAGGTGCCCTGGAGCAGGACTGGTTGCATAGTATCTTTTTGTGGATACCTGTATAGGTGTATAAACTATTCATGACACAGTGGAGAGTTTCCTACGGTAAAAACACAGTCCTCAAATTAGGTAGCATGCACCTAGCTAAGGAAACGTAACAAACACTACAGACACACACACGCTTTTGAATAATATAACTGTCATGAAATATGAGGAGGGTAGAGGTATAATCAACTAGAGGGGGAGTGTGGAATTGGTAAATATGATGTCAATGAATACCATATGTGCAAGCCTGACAATGGCAATACCAATAAATGCGATGTCAACATATGCCATAACCTGTGCCTGCGTAACAATGTCAATACCAATAAATGTGATATCGAAGTATGCCATAATCTATGCCCGTACAACAGCCTCAAAATCAGCAGTCACTATGTCAATGTATGCCATAATCCATGCACGAATGAAAACGTTGTTACCTGTAAACACAATGACAATATACGCCATGATATAGGCCCACATAACTAAGCCAATATCAGTTAAGAAAATGTCAATGTACGCTATGAGGACTGTATGCACAATGTTGAGAATGCTGATAAAAGTGATACCAGTGACTGCCATATTATTTTTAGGAGTTCCAGTGAACTCGTATCATTTCTGGCAAATTTACCCAAGGTGACCTCCCCATCAATCCCGAGTCAGAGATACATAGGCAGGTCCTGTAACCCACGGCTATCAAATGACAGGTCACAGGTGGGGTCTCTCTTAAACCAAAGACAAACGCGCACCCAAGTAAAACCCTGATCGATCCCACAGATAGATAGTTGCACCACAAACAGGTCCAAGGAAATTGGCCCCAATAGAACACGTTCAGCCACATGGTTGCACTCTCCAAAAATACCACAAAGCTAGATACCACATGTAGAGAGAAATACTCAGCCAATCAGAACACAACAAGCTCACCACACGGAGTGATCATGCGCTCATCATGCTGGACATCTGGACACATACACACTAGTCTCCCTGAGGTTGAGCGCCATCTGTGTCCTTATCAAATGACCAAACTTATTAATTTATGACTGAGATGCTTTTTCAAGAATACAGAAATTACTTTATTGTACCTCACGAGAGGTATATAATATCAGCCAAAACTATGAACACTGAGAGACTTTCCTCAGACGCATTCTGTCGGGACTACCCCAGCCGCTGCCTTTAATTAAACCAACTTGTTCCTGTTTTGCCAAACGCCTCTTGTCTTTTCTTTAAAGTAAATTCATATCCAAGCAACATTTAGATGAAGAATAAAAGGGTAATATAAGAAAGAAGTAGCAGAGAACAGCCTACAAACCAGGGGACTCCTCTTAGGGGAAGCATGGTCATTGAGGAAAATAGGAGCTATGAGGGTCATGTGGGGAGCTAAATAAGAAAAAGGTGGCAAAAAGGAAACAAAGTAAGAAGGCAGAAAGGATGTAAGATGAATTAAGAAGAATAAGGAAAGAATGAATAGTTGAAATGATGAAGAAAGCTGTAAGAATGTGGATGTCTACATAATGAAGAAAGAAGGAT